>OW679197.1:101863656-101997158 GCA_940337035.1 Agriotes lineatus
TGGACATAAAAATTTAAACTATCAATCATTCCATCACTGCTGCTTTTAGTAAGCTATCTAGAAGTAGAATTGAAGAACAGTGGCTTATAAAATATACATGACATTCTAGCTCCAATTCTATTAAACCTTATCTGCAACTAAACGTGCAATATCAAAGAATAATATGCAAGAATCTTCAAGCACAATTACATCTTCTTCGCAGCTACTTCTACAAATCAAGTAGTAACAGCTATAATAATAAAATAGTTCGTAATAACTGTAAGTTCAATCATTTTTACTTAATAAAGAATAACACAAACCAAACTCATTAAATTAGCTTTCCAGATTACGCTCAAGTTAATTTTCAATTAAGAATATAGTTGCCTTTTCAAACTCAAATGTGGATTTCCTGTCGGCGACTTCCTGACAACCCAATTTTCGTTAGAAAGGCATCTATATCCGGATAAAAAATTACCTTTTGCGTAATTACTTGTGATTATTATAATAACCTACAGAAGTCGAATAATTAGCAAAATACACCAAAAATCTCTTAAGAATCACAAGAAACATTTGTAAAAGTTTGATTAAGAGTAAAGTTAACCGATACTAATGTATGTCTAATGAAGCATGAAGCCAGATGCAAGCACATAAAGCGAGGATATCGATACATACATACATACATGAAGCATTAGAATGAGAAGGTAATGCATCAAAGAGATCAGACGAATGCATACATATGTTTAGAGTAATAATTTAAAAATAAGAAAGCTAATAGCTTTAATACAAAATATAACGTATTTAAAATGGAGATTTAGAGTATCCTAACTGCCTTGGTGTGAATTTGACGGGTACGTACAGATCATTGTCCCCTCTCACTCTAAAGCACTTTAGAGTGAAAGGAGACAACGATCAGGGTATGGACAAGCCGTTGTCCCCTCTGACTCTAAAGTGTTTTAGAGTGAGAAGGGACAACAATCTGTCCGTACTCTGGAAAGGACAAATACAGCGTACATAAATCAAACAAGTAGAGACACTCATGCCAAATGTTGAAACCTGTCTAGAGTACCTGGGACAGTGCCTTAGGGGGTATTTCTAAGCTTGACTATTAGATGGCAGCACAAAGTTCTACCAATCAGAGCCAGTTACTGGCTCTGCTACCAATCATGATGTGATTACAGTGTCTTGATAGAAACAGTGGCGACAACAGGCAGAATTTGCCACAAAATGGCGGCCAATGGCCTACTAACTTTAATAAATTGAACGTTTTTGAATGGTCATGGTTACACAACGTATAAATAATATGTTGGTGGCACTGTAAGTCTATGTCAAGTTCGGGTTATCAGGTTAGGCTTTGGGTCAGTTTTGACACAAACTGACGCAAAATCTAACCTGCTAACCTCAAATTTGACACAAACTGACGCAAAACCTAACCTGCTAACCTCGATTTGGTATAAACAAACAAAAGCATCAACAAAATTTGCCTCTTAATGGCGGCCGATTCGAGCGACCAATAAAAAAGAATACACTCTATTGTCGCCACTGTCTCATATAAAGTCACTGTAGATGTGATTAGAGACCCTGTATACAAAGTAAGATAATATACAGGGTCTCTAGATGTGATCATAGATAATATAAAGGAGTTTAGAATGCAAGCTCCCTATCTATTTTTAGGTCTCAGAACATTTGCGCACCGTCCACAAGCCGCCAGATGGCGAATATTTGAAAGAAAAATTACTAAGCCTAAACTTATAGAAGCTCATGAAACATTTTAGTAATGTCACTGTCACTGCGCTGATTATACTTAAGTTTCAGTAACTTTATTTATAATCAAACATGAAACTCTGTAGCGTGCATAAATGTTATAGTACAGGTGTTATCACGCGTCACAGATTTCCAAATCCCCAAAAATATCCTAAGCGTTTTACAGAATGGTTGCAACGAATTGGTAATTCCCACCTAATGGAAGTTGATCCTATGAAAGTTTATAATGGGTATACGGTTTGTGGTTTACACTTTACAGCTTCTGACTTTGATACTAATAATAGACTCCGAAATATGGCTATACCTAGTTTGCGAATTCCGCATGGTAAATTTCAGAAGTATTTATTTAAATTGTAATATAAATGTTTAAAACTTTTTAGAAAATGCGGATACGTATAGTACATCTGATTTGATCCCGCAATCTAATGACGAGCAAGACAATATAATACCAGAAAATACATCTCCCTATATCGTCAATCCTAATACAGACACCCAAATTTCAAATATAAGCAGAAACCCCAAAATTTTAAACGAAATGAACCCTGTGCGAATAAAAAACATCCTCTTTTTGCAAAAAAGATCTACCACTCTTCCTTAAAATATAAGCGCGCTGCACGAAAAAGCAAAATTAGAAGCGCTTTGCTTCGTCAACGGTTAAAATTAGCCACAAGATTTGACATTAAATTAAAAAGCAAAGTGTTAGGAGACGATGCTATAAATTTTTGTTTAGCACAATTGAGAAAAAGAAATGTTAAAGCAACAGGACGTAGATACACCACCGAAGAGAAAGTTTTGGCATTGGCATTCTATAAACAATCTGGAAGAGCTTATTCGAAATTAAGGGAGTTTTTTGCTCTTCCTACTCGGCAAACAATAATGGCAATGTTAAATAGAGTTCCAATAAATGCCGGGTTGAATAAATTAATATTCGACAACTTGAAAGAAGCTGCTTCAAATTTAAATAGTCGAGATAAAATGTGTGCTTTAATTTTTGACGAAATGTCAATAATGCCTCATATAGATTATGACAAAACCACCGACAAATTTTATGGTTTCCAAGATTTTGGGCATAGCCGAAGTTTGAAAATTGCTGACCATGTTCTTGTATTTTATCTCAGTGGACTTTTCAAAAAATGGCAACAACCAATTTATTTCGCATTTTCTTCGTCAGCTACGAAATCCCCAGTTATAGTAGAATTAATAAAATTACTGATTACAGAAGTTCAAAATTGCGGGTTGAAAATTATAGTCACAATATGTGATCAGGGACAACCAAACCAAGCGGCTATAAATAGTTTATTGAATAAATCGAGTGCACTTTACATACAAAAGGAGCAGCAAATAAAAAGAAGAATTATAGTTGGAAACGAAGAGATTATACCCTTATACGATACACCTCATATGATTAAATGTATCAGAAACAATTTGCTAACAAAAGATTTAGTTTGGGAAGTAAATGGAGAAATCTTGACAGCAAAATGGAAACATATTATTGAAGCTTATTTTAATGATGAATCATGTGGTGAATTAAGAGCACTTCACAAAATTACTGACTGCCACGTGATCCCCAACAAGATTCAGAAAATGAAAGTGTGTTATGCTACTCAAGTATTAAGTCATTCTATGGCTTCAACCATCTCTTTGTTAGTTAAAAGTGGTAATTTTTGTGAAGAAATCATGTTTTATAGCAGTCTAATAAATATTTTAACAGGTGATAACAACTTGAATGAAGAAGCTTTAGGAACAGCAAAAATAATAAATTTCTTTGACAAACTTTTCGACAGCCTAAATGGAGGGACACTTCGTCCACACTGCGGAAAACCGTTTTCTGGTGGCGTGTATAAAAATTCGGGACATACAACATTTTGGAAAGAATCAATTCAACATTTAAGCAATATGTACTTTATTGACAACGCTGGAAAAAAATGGTGCCTCCAACATTAAAAAATTGGATGAAAACGCTAGAAGGATTTTTAGATTTATACGAAATTTTAGTAGAAAGTAACATGTGTAAGTTTTTTTTACCTCGAGCTTTGAATCAAGATGTAATTGAAAATTATTTTGGAAAGATTTGAAATCAACGTAGTCGAGCTGTAAATCCAACAGCTATCCAGTTTCGAGAAAGTTTTAAGTCACTAATGATTCGGAATTTCTGTGGATCAAAATCAATAGGAACCAATTGTGAAAAGACTAATATTCCAGATTTATTTAATATTAGAGGATTAGTAGACAAAATGAACAGTAACGATTACAAAAATAATGAAACGCCATACGAAATTTACAATGTATGTAAATTTATCTCACTGCTTTCACCGTTTGAATTAGAAAAAGATTTGCATAAAAGTATAATTGGTTACGTTTCTGGCTGGATTGCTAAAACATTAAAACATTTAAATTGTGAACACTGTAAAGCCCAAATCATTAGTAGATATTCGGGGAGCGACCAGTGTCATAAGTTGATCAATGAAAGAAAGTATTATTATGAAAATAGAAAGTTACAATATTGCAACTTAGAGTTCATTAAAAATATCAACAAGGTTTACAATATTTCAAAAATTATATTAGGTAACATAACTTCGGCTGATAATATTAAAAATAAAATTTCTGTTGTAATACCGCATCATGTTAGATTTTCATTTGCGTGCGAACATAAACGTAAAATTGAAGACGAAATTATAGGCAAAATAGTAAATATAACAATATATACCTATGTTAAAGGGTTAAATTTAATTTTAACTGGCAAAGATACCAGAACCATAAAATTTAAAAACAAAATTTACCAAAATGCAGTAGAAATGTACGAAAAGAAGCTAAAAATAAAAAATCGAAAATAAAGCTGATGTTTTAATTTGTTATCTACCTATATTAAGTACAAATTAATTAATAAACAAATGAAATCATCTAGTAGGCTAGCGAATTTTGCACCGTCCTCAACTCAACAGATGACGCTAAATGTTCTGAGACCCAAAAATAGATAGGGAGTTTGCGTTCTAAACTCCTTTATATTATCTATGGATGTGATGAAGTAGTGGCGCCATCTGTTAGTACTATCGGAAAGTACCCCCAGGATCCGTTCAAAGTCATCTAAATCGAATTTTGACATCAAAAAAACCGACAGTGAGTGTCTCTACTTGTTTGATTTATGTACGCTGACAAATACGTCAAACTGATATCAAGGCGCCCTAAGGTATATTAATGAGACAAAGTAGTGGCTTCTGATTTTGCGCCAGAAAATCGGGGTTCAAATCCTAATAAATTCAACGGCCATAAAAAGTTTGTGTCTACTTCACTGCAATTCCCATATCCGTATTTAGCACGCGTGGGATCTTAGGGCCAAACTTTAAAAAGAAGAGGCCGATGCTCCTGCAGTTAGGATATTAACAACAATTCTGACAACAAATAAACCAAAATATAAGTTTGTGGACTGCCAAATAAGGAACAAAGTAACCACAATTTAGATAGGCCAACGATATGAAGAAAATAATTTAACATGCATGGAAATATGGTTCAACATAAGTACAATTGAGCAATGGTAGGGGATACTTTTATACAATCAAAGCTTAAAAAGAAAAATAGATCAAATATACTACAGTGTAAAATGAATCCAAACATATTCAAGCTGCAATATTAATTAAATCATGGTTTGGTCTGTTACGTGTATCCATTATCCAGTACAATTGCACAAGCTTGTAGAATGATGAATGGAGGATCATAAAGAAGAACAGAAAAAACCATAGTATAAAGTGAATTCAGAAGCTTTCAAGCTGATATTTATTAATTACATCATTCTTTATCTGTTATATTTATGTATCATGCAGTACAATTGCACAAAACCTTTGTACAATGATAAATAGAGACTAAACGAGATGAACAGGTAAGATATACTACAGTATAAACTGAATCCATTAATATTTACGATACAATATTAATTAAATCATTTTTGATCCATAACGTGTAAGCATCATCCAGTACAATTGCACAATGGAGAATGAATGCCGAAAAAGAGTGAAAAACTGCAGTATAAATTTAAACTAATAATTTTCAAGATGCAATATTAATATAATGTTTGATCTGTTAAGTGTATGTATGATATACAACAATTGCACAACACCCTTGTAGAATGATGAATGGAGGTTCATATTTATTAATTAAATCATTCTTGATCTGTTATGTCTACGATTCATTCAGCACAATTGCATAAAACATTTGTACAGTGACGAATAGAGACAGAAAGAGATGAACAGGAAAAATATATTACAGCATACACTGAATTGTGGATACCTACATCATTAAGTACAATTGCACAAAACCTTTGTACAATGGAGAATGAAGGCTGAAAAAGAAGAAACAAGATATTGCAGTATAAATTGAATAAAACCATGTTTAAATTGCAATATTAATTAAATAGCGTTTGATCTGTTACGGGTACACATTATTCTGAACAATTGCACAAGACACTTGTACAATGATGAATACAGATAAAGAATAACAGAAAAAGTAGGTACACCATAGTATAAAGTGAATTCAGAAATGTGCTCTAACTTAAATCATTTTTGATCTGTTATGTGTGCGTATGATGCAGTGCAATTGCAGAAAACTTTTGTACAGTGACGAACACAGGCTAAAAATAAAAACAGAAAATATACATACTAAAGTATAAAGCAAATCCATTGATGTTCAAGGTAGAATATTAATTAAATCATTTCTGATCTGTAACAAGTATGCATTATCCAGTACAATTTCACAGAACATTTGCACACTTATATACTTATTCTTCTAGTTAGTTCATTGACCTATTGTAATTCAATTTCTAAGCCTGTTCTTGAGATACTGAGATACACCAGAAATCTCTTAAGAATCACAAGATTACTTTATAAAAGTTTGATTAAAAGTAAACTTAACCGATACTAATGTATGTCTAAAATATGAGAATGAAAAGATAATGCACCAAAGAGATCAGACAAATACATACGTTCACGATTCCTTCCATCGCTTTAATGGTCTTCCTCTTGGCCTTTTTCTGTAGGATTTCTTGTTCTTGTATATTTTTGTTATTCTATGGTCGTGCATCTTTTGCACATGTTCTTTCCATTTTCTTCTTCTTTTCCTACCCCATCGTACAGTATCCTCCACGTCACATTTTTTTCTTATCTGTTGGTTACTTACTCTATCTATTATTGTTCTGCTGGTTAGACTTCCCAATACTTTCATGTCGTTTGTTCTCAGCATTCATTTTGTTCTGTCAGTGTCAGCCCTTGATTCTATGTTAAAGGATAATATTGGTCTAATGCAGGTTTTATAAATTTTTGTCTTGCTCTTTGTATTCATGTGTTTGTTTTGCCATACTACTTCTCGTAATGCTTCTAATAGTTTGTTTAATTACTTCATGGCTTGTTACTGTTATTCCACGATAGGAAAATGGCATCACTATTGTACCTTCTATTTCTAGTTTGCATCGTATTGTTTCCTTTGCAACCGTTACACATTTAGTTTTGTCGACATTTATTAACATGTTATATTTCTCCGCCGCTTGTCTAAATTGACTAATAGCCTTTGCACGCAGTTTTCACTTTCCGCCATTGTCGCTATATCATAACCTTTGCACAATTGCGAATAAAGGCTAGAAAAGAGCAGAAAAAATGTACTGCAGTATAAAGTGAACACAGAAATTTTTAAGATGCAATATGAATGAAATAATTTTTGTCTGTTACGTGTATGCATCACCTAGTACAATTGCACAAGTTCATATTTAAAATTTCTTGGGTAATCCACTTTGCTGAACCTAAACACGTCACTTCTCCTTACGCACGTTAAAGTTTGATGTGCAGTTGTTTATGTAATTCTTATTTGAACATTATTTAATTACTAAAATGCTTATAAATTACTAATGAATTGCAAAGTAAATTTCAAAACGATTTGAGTAGTTAGATAACGAAATTTGTTTAAATTAATATATACTTAAGATACACAAAACATCCATTTTATTAATTTAGAATTTTATCTGAAAGTACGGACTTTATGCTGTCATTGCTAAAATATGTACCAACATTAGCGTCCTAATTCGGCTTGTGTAACAGCAAAGTAATGATATTTTACGCATTTATTAAAACATTAACATCTGTCTACTGGTTGTAACTGTTATTAAAACTATCCTATAACGGTAAAGCTATTAACTGAAATTAACTAACAGCCGTACCTATTAGTGTTAGTTCTACCTTTACATAAATTAGTTTTAATTTACTGCTGAGCTCCAGCTTTAAGATATAGATTTTTTCTTCTATTACAAGCATTTGCATTTTTGGACATATTTATATCTTATTCCATTTAACAATTTGTTATTTTGATTGCAATTGCCATTCCTGGAAAAAGTTATCTAAAAAAAGTAAAATATTTTGAAAGAGTCGCGAGTAAATTGCTACCTCTGTTCTACAATTTGTGAATTATTTGGAAGTGAAGTAAAAGTTTTCAGCAGAACAAACAATAAATGTGCTAAATTATTCGACTACGCGCAACGACAACAAGTAGGAAACTAAAAACTTCCGGTATCCAACATTCACAACCACACAATAACAAGGCGTGTTTGCCAATGTGCGTTTCTATACACTTATTTCAACGCAAATGAGGCTTGATGGGACCGAAATAGCAAAAAACAACCAACGTTCCAACCGTGAATTACAAACAATCAGTTAGCGTCATACTAACGTCACGTTACAATTCTTGCCAGCGACCTTTTCGTAATTATGCACACTTAGATAACATTGAAAAGAACTGCTGCAGGATTAAGGACGTAATGTAATTAAAGGGAGTTCCTGCTCCGCCCAGACGATAATAGCACGAACAGAGTTTCTTATTTATAACTGGGAAAATGGTTAATTGTAGGAGAAACTGTGTTTTCCTAAGAAGTGCAAACCCAATTAAAAATTGAGCGAAAGATGAAAGTTGCTGAACCTGCAACTTGCAGCAGCTTGAACACTACTCTTGCTTGTAGAAAACGGAACGAATGCAAAGCTGGAAACTTTTTTAACAAGGGAATTCCTAGAAATTTGCATTCCAATGTGTTACACGTTTATTTAGTTTCTCAGCAACTGCTTTGTAGCTGCAAAAATTGTGCAATCGGCTTCGAATAAAAAATATATTTGAAAATATAGTAAGGGCTAAATGAATCCAACCATTTTCCCAAAAAAAACTAATAAAACATGTACAAGAGAGAACAGCTCTCTTCTATATTTGTTTTAACCTAATTATTTTGGAAATAGTGTACATTGACGCTCTGAGATGGTATATTCGAGAAATTTGACCTGGACTTTTTAAATTTCTGACTTAGGTGTAATACCACTAACGAATTTTATCTACATTTAATTCAGAATAAAAGAATGCCCTTCAAGAAGTTTAGTTTTCGTAGATTTCTAAGCTGGCTGGAAGACTACAGATATCAAGTATCGCAGAACGATGCTAACTATTAATGTATTGATATTCTTCTCTGTGATAATGACCAAGTAACGCTGTATGCATTAGAATAGGAAGTGTTGCTTTACCCACCTTACAGTCTAAACTTAACTGCAAAAATAACATTGTTTTCATCAGCTTTGCATAGTTTTTGTTTCTACTGTAACAAATTCCAGGTGAAAAATTTTCCCTCTCGTAGAAAAATATCGTATCACGTATGCTGCAAATTTTCTTAAATGATGTGACAATTTCACATAATACATAATAGCAGATTCCTAACAACCTAAATTGTTAAAATTATTGACTTTATGTTAATATACTGTGTATATGCCACAGTAATTGTATAAATTTACTAGTGAATATATACAATTATTCAGTTTAAGAAAAATTGTCGAATAAAAATGAACATGTTTACTATTACTAGACAATCTATACAATTCTTAAGAAGTTTGTACACTTACTAAAAACCGAATTGAATACTTTGTTAACAAACATATTATAAATGTGTTTACATTATTATAGAATTTAAATTTAGTTAAGGAAAAATATTGCAACATTTATTGTAGGGGACATCTACAATCTTTGTTTATAACCTAACTTTTTGGGCAATTACTTTCTATGTTTGACTTGTTGCGGAAAAACCAATATGGCAACTATAATTCTATAACATTTTCATAGTAGCTGCACGATATGACGCAGATTTCAACATAGCATTGTAATATTATAAAAAGAAATTACAACCCCCGTTAATTCGTAAATGAAATTTCAGAGATGATCAAGTTTAAGGCCAAACAAAGTAAGAAGATAGCAAATATTATATTTAAAAAAATTACAACAATTTTTCCATTATGAAAACAGGAGAACCTCGAATGACACAACAGTTTCCTTTTGACACACATACTGCCACTGTATTGTATTGAGTTTTACCATTAATTACGTATCGCGTTATTGACTACTGGTTTAAGAGTGACAATTTTCGTACTTGAATTTCATCAATGAAACACATTTTTTCAGGGTCCTATACCAATAGCATACATGTTCTGTTTTTTTTAGAACAGATGACTAAAATTGACGTGCATCTCCTATGTCTCTATCTACCCCTAAAGGTTCAATTTTTACGGCTTGAGCTTAGCTGGAAAATTTTCTTCATTTCTTGGACCTTCTCAGGTTTTTCTTCAACTTCCTCTCCACCTATTTTTAAATTTAATATACTTCATATCGTTTATAAAACAATGTAATGTACTCTAGTTGGAACTCAAATACTCTAATTATATATCTTCGTCTTGTAGTATATCTTCTTGCAGTAAATGATTTATATTCTCAATGTTATGTTAGGTAACACAATCGACATAAGATCGATCTTTGCAAGCTGACCAGATACTGTTTTGTAAGAAGAATTGGATAAAACATTAAACCCTTGCTCCAATCGATGCAATAATGCTTCTATACCAAAGTAGTATAACCATTTTTTCTACTTCCTGATTTGCTAGTTTAAGATTACCTTAAGACTGACTATGTCGAAGCTCGGCATGTATGATATTAGTCAAAAGCCAGACCAATCTGAACACCCCCACTGAAAACGTTGATGCATATCAAAAATATATTAAACGATATGCTAGAAAGCACAGTTCCACCAGATCCAAGATCGACACCTAAGTAACTAAATTTCGAAAAAACAATAAAAAAGCAAAAAACACTGCCACAACGTAAAAATGAGTCCTCACACGAAATTATAATAAAAGAAGGGAAGCAAGATGAGAAGCAATGAAAACGCAGATAGACAAACATATAAAAATATGGAGAAGGAAGTATTCAAAAATATCAGAAGAGATGACTGCACATACAGAAATGAACAAATACAATTTTTGATGAAATCAGAAATGCTTAAAAGAAAACTTAACAACGGAAAACAGGAAATAATGAAACTAAACACCAAAAAAGAAAAGGAGATCTTAAATCTTGTAGAAGAGTTGTGAAACAAACTCTATAAAAACAATACGACTAAGAGAAAAGGAGAAAAAGATCACAGAAAACCGCTAAGGACAAACATAGGGCAACGAATGATCTGAAAAGTTATCAGATAAATATTTCGATAACAGAAATTAAATATGCGTTAAAAATAATCGCTCCAGGGAAGAACGGGCGTTATAATAGAAGCTATAAAAACCAGAAGCTACACAAGTACACACCATCGAAAAAATAATAAAAGTAGTTTAATCTATGCTTATATTAGAGCATCATACCTGCAAAACTAGAAAAATGCGCTAACGATTCTAATTCACAAAAAGGGGATAAAGCAGATCATGAACAATTACGCACCTATATAACTTTTAAACCGTATACACAAATTATTCGTTAGAACAATAACAACTAGACTAGAAAAGAAATTAGATTTATATCAACCAAGAAACGGACTGGGTTTTGACAGGACTTTGAAACAACTGACCATCTGCAATGTATCAAAACTTTTATAGAAAAAACTATCGAATGCAATAGGACCATTGCTTTAGCATTTATTAATTTTTGGAAACCATTCGGTACTATAGAAACTGATACCATTTTGGACGCCATTAGAGAAAGTCGCTTATACAGTGTGTCCCAGGATTGATGATACAAGGGTGAGATGGACTAAAAATTTTTGAATTTTATTTTAAGGTTGTGGGATTAGGTCCTGCTTGGTCTGAAGAGAATTTTAAGAATAGTTTCAATACAACCAAGGATTTTATAATTTTCAAATTACGTGTGCCGAAAAATATTAAACAATGTATGTATTGAGATGGTTTAAAGCTCACAAATTTAATTCTGTATGCAGAGAGAAATATTGAACAAAGTCAATTAAATCACAGAGTTGAAATATTTTATTTAAAAAAAAACTAAACAGTAGTTGAAGTTATTAAATGCATTGGTAATGAGATGCAAGAAGTATAATTAGAGGGATACAGGCAGGTATAAAACAAAGCAGATTTCGGAAGGATTGAATTTGAAGTTTGAGTAAAAAAAAAGGTTTAAGATGGCTAATATAATATAAGTATTAATATGATAGGTTTGAGCATATTTGAAGCCGGACCAAATGAAAGTAAATAATACAAAAGGTTAGTTATGTGCATAATGAATATGAGCGTAGAGTTATTAATAAACGTACAGGACAGAGAAAAAGAATCAAGCTGAAATGTAGATGGAAATCAAAGCGAGATAAAATAGAATTTGCAAAGAGCAATATAGAACGAGGGCAACTGAAATGAAGAATAATCAGTGACGTGTTTAAAATTGAACTCAAGTGCCAGTGCATTTTAAAACTAAGTATTCACAACAAAGCACTGATAAATAACGTTTTATGTGACGAGAAAGAATAATTTTTATGTATAAGAAACAAAGACAATTTCTAGTTTTAATCAACAAACATGTTAATCAAACTGTAATTTCTTTATGTGACATTGTAACTAATACTTGTTTCCTTTAAACAATATCAGACCGCGGTTACTAGGTAACGCGATGCTCTTTTGTTAAAAATAAGAAATAAATTCCTGTAATTGTCAAGTTGTGGACAAATGGTGCTCCTGAATTTTAATGTTTTTAATACAATAAAAGTTATTTGCCAAGCAAAAGAAGTACACATAATTATCCTACCTTACCGGACACATGTGAAGTGTTAGCGAAAGTTTCTCCGATAAAAAAGTTATAAAATTAATCAAACCAACTTTCGAGCTGCGACACCGGTCCATTTGAACTTCAGGAAGAGGTGTAAGAGCATCCCAAAACAATATTTGGGTCCAAGGAAGCGACTTCCAGCGTATAAGGATATCGACGTCACCTGCACTAGCTACAAGGCGAGATCAGCGTGAATTTCAAAGGTACGATTTGGCATGTTTTTATGTGGTTGGAGTTCGGAAAGCCAGTGGATTTCGAGAATACACCTTTCTGAAGAGTGTTTCCGCTCGTCCAGATCTGTCCCAGTTCGAGTAAATTGCGTGGCGTCACCAGAAAATGCGATTTTGGCCAGGATTTGGAGCTAACACGGGAAGTAGAACAAGGGATAGCTAGCGTCGTTTTACGTCACGTCTGAAACAAGATCAAGTTAGTTGTTGCTAGGGGCGGGAGATTTGCTTCAGTTTACTTGTGATTTCTTGCAAATTTCGTTTTTGAATATCAAAAGAAACCGCTATATGCACCGCGAACCTTTTGTGGTCAAGTCAAGTTTGTGAGGTTATGAGTAATTGAAGCGAGTAGCGCGGTTGTATTAAAATATTGGTGTATTTGAGATACTCGGGGTTAAATATTCTATAGAATAATTTTACATTAAAACTCAAATTTGCACCTAACCTGAGATATTAGTCTTGTGTTTTGCCGGAGCAAGCCCAAAGAAATATTTCAATTCGATAAAATATAGAAAGGGGCAATTAACCATTTTATTAAAGAGTAATAAATACATTTCATTTTCATTAGCCTAAGATACTGACAGGCATAGTTTTACATTTTTAAAATTTAATATAACTACCCAGAATATTGTGTGGTGACTTTCTCTATTTAATTACTTATATTTCACTAAAACCTTTATTAGTGGAGGACAGCCATTACAGTATATAAACTGAAACAGCAATAAGAATAAGCATAACCTTATTTGAAATAAAGCAAATCAAAATAAAGAATTGTACACAGTATATTTATTTTATCGCATTTCATATGGTAATGTACTACATTTGTACATTCAAAATCGTTTAGTAGTGTGTTTTAACCATATCAACCATTACAGCATGTAACGACGATTTGTTTTACATTTGGCAATACTGAAATTTATTGTTAGCGACACTGTGAGTCTACGTCAAATTGGAAGCTAGCAGGTTAGGTTTTGCGTCAATTTTGACACAGACTGGCGCAAAACCTAATTTAATAACCTCGAATTTTATATAGACTTACAGTGTCACCAACAATACACTTCAGCAGTGCCAAATGCATAACATCAACTGGAGCTGCTTATTGTGCTTTAGTACATAAAAACGAATGCTCAGCTTGGTTATGTTTTGACGTTTAATTAATGTCACTTTTATATAAAAATATAATATTTCAAATTTCTACATAAATACGAAATGCGTTAGAAATGTGGTTTTACTGAACTTGTATAGCTCGCTAACGTACTCAAACCAGTCATACTTTTCTAAACTTGTTGCGTAATATACTACTACCGCATATATTGAAAGATTAAACCAATTTCAATAAAACTTGTTTCTAAATTCTTAGAATAATAATTTATTACTACTATGATAAAACAAATAATTACCAAATATGCACATGGACAACTACAGGGATTACAAAAAAGTATCATGAGGTAGATAAGTATCATAATTCTCTAAAAATGAAGTAAGTATATTAAAAAAAAATCTGGTGTGATACACGCACACACAACTTCCTTTTACAGTGATCTTATAATTAGCCAAAAATTTTATTTTAAATGTTTAAGCATTTGTCAAAAATTTTCAAAAATTACAAATTCTACCAAAACGGTACAAAATAGAGCGTTAGTTGAAGAGACAAATTTTCTCTAGAATTATAAGCTGAATTCAAAAATGTAATAATATACCGGGTGTTCTATTTAAAATAAGAGTTAATAAAAAATAGAAGAAAACAAAAGAAACCAATTTTAGAAGTATTCAACTGGAAAGTCAGCTATCTCATATCAATAAACATAAAAAAATTAATAAAAATATATATGAAGTTTGAAAAACATCGTTAGAACCATTTTTGAAGAAATCGAATAGAACTGAAAACTCACAAGAGTAAATACCTACTTTCGGTTATGGGATTTTCTTCAAAAGCTTGCTGTGGCATCTAGATAGTACACAAAACTTATATATGAAGTTTCAACTCCATACCTCTTGTAACTTAAAATTTGGTCGAAACATATATGAGTAATAGTTTGAACGATTTAATACTCGTTATCATAGCAAAACTGCATTTTTTAAATTTGAGCATCTTAAATTGTAAATTTAGATATTATATATTCTTTTGGTCGCAAAGAGTATACAGATCTGCATGGGGAATTATTATTCCAGTGATTTACTATATACTCAATTTCCATTTCTTTTTTTGGTTAAAGTTCTGGGTAGGTAAAGCGCACTCCGCCCCTTGTTGATTGTCTTATACAATATTTCATATTTTATTTGTTGGGATAGTTGAAGAAAGAGTTGCATTTTATTGCCCAAGTTACTTCCATTTACGATGAAGAAAGTATTGGATTCATACCAAAAATCCTAAATTTAGTTTTCAACAGATCTTCACGTTTTAGATGCCTCTGAACCCAAAAATCATGTTTTTGTTCATTGGCCTGTCTGCGTGTGTGTCCCTCTACCTGTCTGTCTGTCTGTGAACAGAGTATCTCAAAAACAAAAAGAGGAAGGGCGTTGAAACTTTCTATATAAGTTTTGTGTACTATCTAGATCTAGACAGCAAGCTTTTGAAAAAAATAGCATAACTGGAAGTATAGTATTTACTCTTGTAATTTTTTAGTTTTTTCGATTTTCTCAAAAACGGCATACATGGCATTAAAAAGCTTAGTTTTGAATATTTCTCGATGATTCTTAAACTAGTAGAAAGCTTATTCTTTCTACATTCAGATGATATAAACTACTCTCAAAATTACTTTTAACAACTGCTACAGAAATTGTTTAAATAAAGCGTACGTGGAATGTGCAGGATAAACTTTAGCATTGACGTATTTTGGAAACCATTACAGATAAGTATGAAATGTGTAAGAAAGAATCAATAAATTTTAGTAAAAGAATTATCTGCATTGGTATATTGATGTAAAAAATATAATAAATTTTCCAGTGCCTGCTTTAGTTGAAACGCACCTCGTTTCGGCACGAGACCTAAGACATGCCCGGCGTGAAGGTTAAGCCAGCTGAAACGCAACGATATGAACAGGGCTCTATAGCATTGCTAGAAATTGGTCAACGCGATTTCTTCGCAGTCGCAAGCGCCGCGGTTCAAATCCCTCCGGTAACGGATTTTTTTTATTTGAAAATTTATTTAATTTATAAGAAACGTGAAGATATTTTTATTCCTAACTTAATTTCATTTTTAAAATTATTTAGTGTCACAATGTCGACGAGGGAAGTTCTGGGTAAAGCCTTTTACAGATTTTTTCAATAATGAAGAAAAGATGCACTTTTTACAACAAAAATGGTACTGTAGAAGTTCGACATTTCTTAATGATATTGGAAAAAATACCTCTTGCAATGGGAACAGGCTTTCTGGTTTTTAACCTCGCGGCTTGAAAGTTGTAGTTATCTTCTTCTTCTTTAGCAGCCCTAATTGTCCACTGCTGAACATAGGTCTCCCCTCTTCTCTTCCACCCTTCTCTGTTTTGAACCACCTGTTGCCATTGTTTTCTCACCTTTTCAGTGATGTCATCGATTCATCTTCGTTGTGGTTTGCCGACGTTCCTTTTTTTTGCTCTTGGTTTCCATTGCACGACTTTGTTTTGCCCATCGCGTTGCATCTAGCATCTAGCGACGTGGCCTACCCAGTTCCATTTTGATTTAGCGATAGTTTTTATGACGTCATCTGTTCGGGTTCGTTATCTGATTTCCTAGTTTCTAATTCGGTCGCGTAGGCTGATTCCTAGTATTATGACTTCAATCGCTCGTTGCGTCGTTCTGAGCCTATAATTATAGATCACAAGAAAAGTCGACGCAGCAAACGTCCTTATGAAGACAAAAAAGTACAATTTTAAGACACTTCTAAATCATGCACCTACCATTGTCCATGAAAATATATACTGTAAATGAAATAACGGAGAACTGGAGACTATTACTTCACTTTAAAAACTAGATTTCAGTAGCTCCACCTCAAATCCTTGAATTTTGCAATTCATAATTATAGATCAGAATGGAACTCGACGCCACGAGCGTCCTTTAATAAGAGAAGCTGCGGTTGTAAGTGAACTAATAATTTCAAGACCAACGACTTTTAGACAAGCATATTTCTTGTTTGCAAGCCACTACAAAAATGTTAACCCAACTTCCGCGTCTCAATAATAAGTTTTCAGTAAATCAGGGCGAGTGTCGAAGACAAGAGAATTGGTCATTTGCATCACCAAAACTGGGTGGATAAAATCTCAATATGTGCATTGTTTACATCGTCTAAATTGCACTTAACGCACAAATTAAAACAATGAAAGTATATCATGCTTTCTGGCCCCAGCTCGAAAAATGGATTACGAGCTCTACTTGGCGTTGCTAAATATATCACTTACGCAAATTTCGCAAAAAATAAATGTCAGGGAAAGGTACAACCTGCTCTAATCGGCATGCATTATTCAAGGTAGAAAAATTTAAATAATTCGGTGCTGCTCATGGAAGGTCACAGTTCGGATTTGCACATTGCGGTATAGCACTTAGAAAGTACCGGATAAGCAGCTCCAGGGAGAAAGTCGGCAGATGGTAATGCATATCGTGAGCAAACTCGTTTTTGAGAATTCCGGCACTTGTAGAAAGAATTTCACTTTCGAAGGACCAATCGGTTGTGCTAATCACAATCAATCAGAATTAGAATGATTGCGGAATGCAGGGGTTTCGATCGTTCACAGGCCGTTATTTTGTATAGTTCTAGAATATCGGCTAATGATTTGGACATTCACAACTCAATTAATTTAGTTATGAGAGTGAAAATGACTTAATGCCTCCTAATTACCGTACAATCTAGTCCTAATAAAACCGCGAAGTGTTGAGCAGAGATACATCGTTAGATAGCAAGCCTTTATTTTATTAAGGAAATAAAAGTAGATTTTTCTTCGACGAACGAGATTTTGGAATGGCAAAATCTGATATGTAAATTGCTTACAATTTTCGAGTAATAGGAATTTGTAAATGATCTTAATACATATTAATATGCTGGCACATGCATTTTTACTCAACATGTCTAAAAACTGAAACGAGTCACTCAAGTTTGCTGACTCTCATCCTCTTGTTGCTAAACGCATTAATTTATGCTTCTGTTTCTTCATGTGAAAGTTATAATTACAATGATTACTTTCTGTCCAAATCTGACTCTAATAGTACTCATTAAACTTGTCATGCAATTACTAAGCCCGTTTTCTTTTTATCTCACGTTTAATGTAGTAGTAATAAGGTATTAAAACAATAATTTAGAGACGTGGTAGCTTATACGCAACTTTTGTCCATAATTGAATTTCCGTTAAAATTTGGCTGAACTATTAGTAAAATATTTCTAGAACACGTTAGTTAAGTCAACAAGAAAGGAAACAGATTTCATTTGACGTAGGATATGTTACAATTCAGAATAATATTATGCCAAGACCGCATTTTTACTCGGTAATATAAAATCACTGTCTCCATTTTTGAAAGCAAAGTATTGATATTGAAACTCGGTATGACACACATTTTAAAAATGAACTAATAACCAATGTTTTAAAGCTTTCCAATAATTAAGAGATAATTTAAGAGATGTTTCCCGATTAATATGTCCAGAAAAGCAGTATTTTACTTTCCTCCTCTAAAAGACGACGGAAGTATTTTAATCGCGAAAAAATCACCTTCCGAGATTTCTTCAGATCTTCACGTTTCAGTGTCCCTAGTTGACGAAAAACAGGTTTTCTCAATTCCCTCTGTATAACTCAAAAACTATTTGTTGGAAGGAGATGCTATTTTGCATGCCGATTATATGCCTTCCTGGCATTTAACGGAAAATTATATACAGGGTGAGCACCTTAAAAATTAAATGTTGCCTATTTTTGCTCGAGAACTATTACTTCAATCAAAATAATATTTTGCACATAGCTTAGGTTTTTACCCTTGATGAAAAGGGCATATTTTGGACTCAACATATACAGGGTGAGTGCATTAAAAAATATTAAAAAAATGTATTCTTGCTTTAACTAAAAAATAGATCAAAGTAATATTTACATATAGCTCTGGCTGTATCCTTCACGAAAATGGGGCTCAACAGCTACGGAATAAATGTAAGACACAAAAAGGGACAACCAATAAGTGCGTTGTGTTAAATGTAACTGCATCGCAGAAATGCGAAGGGTTCCGGCGGCTTTGATTCTTACAATGTTTTATTCTGAGTAAAATCCTTTACATATTTTTTTATTTACTTGAGAAATACTGAGCGCTAAAGACTTCCTAGAATATTTTGAACATAACGTGAAAATTCGTGAAATTTGCTTTATACTTTCATAGTTTCTTTTTATTCTTACCTCCATATCGTCTATTACTGAACAGAATTTGAGATATGCACGCTCTTTGCATTTTACTACACTTTTATTTATTATTAGGGTTTTTAAAACCATAAGCACTTTTCGAAAACCGATGTTGTTACAAAACGGATCTAAGTGATGTTTTGATAATCTTTAGATAAATCGCTAGAAATATATTAAACAAGGAAAAGTCTGTAAATATGGGATCTCTACGAAAATAATGACTCTAATAGACGTCATTGATAAAATAGGCAAATTTTAGAAAATGATAAGATATTTAAGTATTCTAAAACCTACATTTTGTATTTCAGGACATACTCTTTATTTGACAAAAATCGCCCCTTGGATTTATCAAATACATTTAGGAATGATCTTGAATTTGTAGTTAATTATAAAAAATTATATAAACTTCAAGAATCACAAAAATTACACACAAGGTTCGACTAAATTCTATTCCAAAATTTTTTAATTTAAATTTTTAAATATCCTAATTCCGTAGTTACAAAAAATTTCCTGATTTATGTGATCAGAGTGGGTTAATATATTGACTTCAAAATGCCTACGTATACACAACATGGAGTGAATTAAAAACGTTTATAAGGAATAAAAAATAATATGTATTCTTCATTCTTTATATTTTTACAGAAATGTATGTGCCAAGATAGCATTTTAACTTCAAAAAATCCATATATCGAATTTCTGTGCATCCTTTATGCTGATTGATTTGTAGCGATTGCGAATATGAATGGTAAAAAATGTGCTATCTTTATTGGAGTGCAGTTCATAGACGTATAAAAAAGAAGAAGGAGATTGTCGTAAAATTCGGGACTCCTTCAAATACACTTTCCATTATTCTAAAAAACCATGACAAAATTATGGCAAAAGCCGAAGATGTTCCCCAATGGGTTGACATGGTTCAGGATAGAAATGTCGCAATTTCCGGGGTGCTCTTTAGAGAAAAAGTTTTTTTCTATTGTTAAATATTTGGAACACGCTGATTTCGTCGCTGATGTGGACTAGCTTGAAAAGTTTAGAAAAGGACATAATTTCAAAAAGTCATATGTGGCATAAGTGGATATGTTAATGAACATGACTGAAGTGTGGTGAAGTAATTTATGTCTGAATGTTTAGCGTCGTATCAAGAAAAATATATTTTTAATTTGGATGAAACGGGGCTTGTTTATTTTATTTACCAGACAAAACGTTGACTATTAAGAACGAAACGTATTTATGTGGAAATCAAAGTAAGGAAAGAGTTACTGTCATGGTGGGCACCAACATATGTCGTACTGAAACACTGAAACTGATGGTCATCAGCAAGAAAAATTTCCGTTGCTTTGGAAGCCAAACATTTTGATCATCTAAAATAAATAACATCTTTAATAGATACAAATAATACGCCACAGCCACACACAAAGTATATGCTCCATTTACTATATAAAGAAGGTTTTAGGCATATACACAGCAACTTATTAAAATTAAAATTACAAGCCATCAGAATAGACACTGATATAGAAATCGAACATGCCAAATTAATAGAAGCAATTCCGTAAACAGCTGGGAAGCTTTAGGAAAAATAGAAAAAATGTGCAAAAGAAAATCATTCTGGTGGAATGAAAAATCTGTAAAGGGGTTTACACGAAACTTCCCTTGCTCGAATTACATCAATTTGCAAACAAAATAAATGTAGTCCGCTGCTATACGAATTCCAATAGTTAGAGCCCAGATTCTAGTCCGCCGTTTGCAGCCGCTGAAAACTGAGCTACGAGCGTGCTCGAATTGTACGAGTTTCTGTTGTGTTATAAAAGTTCCCATTTGTGATACTTACCATGTATCTGTCATTTTCGCCATTGATAAAGCCTGAGCTATATGCAAATAACTACTTTTATCTATTTCTCAGTTACAGCAAAAACAAACAAATTTTTCCTGTATATATTTCTGCGAAATTTTCTCGGTTTTATGCCAGGTAGACATATAATCTGCATGCAAAATATTGCCTTCCTGCAACAATTCGTTTTTGAGTTATACCGCCAACAGACAGACTGACAGACAGACAAACAGACAACTAGGGCCCCTGAAACATGAAGATCTGAAGAAATCTCGGAAAGTGATTGTTTCGCGATTACAATACTTCCTTCGTCTTTTAGGCGAGGGAAGTAAAAATAGAGCAGCACATCCATCGAAAAAACAAGTATAATAAATATTTAGCGTTAAGAACAGACAAAAGATTACAGGAATATAAACATGTAAACAAAATTACAAGATAAAAATTTCTAACTACAAAAATAATGTATGGGAACGCAAACGCATAAAAATTGATACTACAATAGGTAGAACGGTGTCTACTGAAGTATGACGATGCTTAAAGACCTTCGAGAAAAACCACATCATAAGTACGACCTACCTACATTGATACACATACTTAAAGTACCAGAAGGAGATAGAATAGATTAACAAACTAAAAAAAATTAAGAATGGTAGAGCTTCTGGTCCTAGAGAGTTCCAGAATAACTGCTCAAATAAACTGATAACTTTAGTAACACTTAATTTTAGCAACTGTGTTGGACAAAATAAGATATCAACTCTATATCTATATACAATATATCTATTTACAAAAATATTGCCTAGAAAGATCCTGGAAATTACAGACGACTAAGTACTAATAACACGTTCAGCAGATTGTTGTAGAAAGATATTAATAGCAAAACTACAAGGAGATGTACTTGAAAAAATTTGCAACGAATAGTGGCTTCACACAAGGTCATGTTTCGTCAACATCTTCGTGCTACAACAACTAATAGAAAAACGAATAGCAGCAGAAGAAAAAAATCACTTAGCCTTTATCGATTTAAGAAAAGCTTAGGACTATGTACCTCGAAGTAAATTATGGAAAGCTTTAAACACCATGAACATACATCGCCAACGCATAAACATTATAAAAGAAATATGTAAAGATTGTAAAAAAGGCAATAAAGCTTATTGGTTGAGTAAGTTCTATGATACGGTTGTGAAACGTAGACACCGTAGAAACTTATTGTTTGTGGATAATGTCGAGTTCAAAATTTGATAAGTTCTTTAATTCAGTTCATGTTTTTCCCTCCAAACATGTCTTTCAAATTATCTAAAGCAAAACTCCAGTTTAAGACTCTTAGGAAAAGCAGCTGTCCTAGAAGACAATAATTAAGCAAGAATTAATGAGATGTCAGTATAAAATTATCTAAATCATTGGATACCGACATACAGTAACAACCACTAAAATTGTTTTACAAAAGCTGGCTTTCAAAAATAATTCGAAATCGTTTCGAACGAAAAGGATGATACTCCACTGTTACAAATAAAATCCGTGGTTGACGTTTCTTCTCAAAAGGTCGAGGATAATTTAGCGTGTCTTTGCGAATATTTGTATGTGGACGATGGTGTCTTTGCAGCGGACTATTGGGAAATATTAGAATTAAAAATTAAGAAAATAACAATAATGAAGATGCCGTAAAATAAAGAACTGCTGTATAGTTTAAGTAAGGGTAGTGACTGTTATTGTGCTCTAAAGAGAATGCCACAGACAGCTAGATTACACTTATTAAAGAAAACACGGCAAATTTTCCTTTTTTCTGTCTACATCGTAAGAAATAACAAAATTATAAACACACAAAAAGCTACTAAACACAAGTTATTCACCGTGCCGTTAAAAAGCTGCCGTCTCATCTGTGTTATAACATCCATGTTTCATCCACTAGTTGTGCACCGATAATATCCAATATCATCTCCAAAGGTAACTTCCACGCATATAGAACGTAATATCGAATATCATTACAATTTATCCAAACGTTGTATTATTGTACTCAAAATTCAAATCTGATATGAAAACTTGAATATGCTGTATTTGTAAAGCTATATATCTGAGGCAAAACACTATAGACGTTTTCGACTTCTATTTAAGTTACAATGCAGGTGGCATCAGAACGCACAAGGTTGACTTAAGAAACACTCTGTACATATGAAGTTCGTTGGTTTGTGTTGCGTGTTTAGATGTTAATGTGTCAATAAATGCATGGGAAAAATCTTATTTTATATATTTCTGAAACTCGAATTTATCAATTCTTGAATTTTTCTTTTTGTACTATGGACATTTGACTTTAATTATATATAACAGTTAAAAATATTCCTAAATTGCTTAGTATTCTATCAAAACCGACTTTGAAAATTAGAGATTAGTATGTAATCCTTTATCTAATTGACTTGTCTGTCCGGGACGCTGTTTCAGCAGCCAAATCGTAAGAGATAGAGAAAAAAGTTATGAAAGTTATATATTTGGAACGGTCATATCAGGTCAGGAACCGAATTTCAGTCACGTGACACTTTCGGTTTTCGAGAAATCACGTGATTTCCGTCCGTCCGGGACGCTAGTCCGTCCGGGACGCTGTTTCAGCAGCCAAACCGTAAGAGATAGAGAAAAAAGTTATTAAAGTTATATGTTTGGAATGGTCATGTCAGGTCAGGAACCGAATTTCAATCACGTGATTTTAAAAAATATTATTGTTTTTATTTAATAAGCGTTCTATTTGAAAAACGGTCTTTTTTGTTTTATTAAATGAGACATTTGTCTCACTGGTTGCTAGTAATTAAATAATTTTAAAATAATTAAAAACCGAATTAATCAAGCCAGTTTTAACTACTACAACGTCTATCTCTTTGATTAGCCTTTATATATTGTGCCGCATTAGGACATTTATTTTTTAGATTTTTTTAAAATTTATAAACTATATCCTTTCAATACTTAAATATCATGATTAATTGGCAGCTTTACCGACAAAACAAACTTCAATCTGACCTTACACCAAAATTTCTAAGAATTTGAGAATTTTTATGCGCAACAAAATGCTTCATAATATTTTTGAATTGTGAATTAGGTATTCTGTTTGGTGACTAGTATAAAATCGGTTTAAAAAATAACATACTTAAGTTCCTTTCATTTCACTGCTATTTCAAGGTAAAAACTACTGCACTAACAGAATAACCTACGAGTTCCTGTTAATTGCTTCCTGGGCAAATAAGTCCACGCAATACGGCCATTATTAGATCATGAGATTGCTGAATCGATGATATTATTCTGTATATTAACTATTGTAAGCTTCTTCCTAGAATAGTAATAGCTAATTAGTTATCATAAATTATTTATCAAAAACGTTTGTCCCTATTATATACTCTGTTGTAGACGATGTTTTTTAAATAGAAAAATAATCGCGTTTGAGAAATAAAAAGTCTTTTTATCGCAGTTTCCAGCTGCATAGTAATGGAACGAATTAACATGAACATAAGTAACATAATAAATGAAACGTCTTTAAATATATACATAACATTAAAAGAACCTTAACGACATATATCTGAAGTATTCGACCATATTTTTATTCAGCAGTGCATTTTTTCACCTACCTAGGTATACTTTTCATTGTTTTTCATAGTTTCAAATGTTAACAAATTTGAAATACCCCGTTTCGTTTTTATGTTACTACGAAAATCGCTTAGAAATATTCTTCTGGGCATCAGTAACGTAGCACAAGCTGAATCTCTCTGAAATTAAGAAATTGCAGTTACATTAAATACAACTATAGCCACATAAACGGTTACAGCTTCGATATCATTTAGCACATTTGCAACCAGTAATCGAGCAAGACATTAAATTAAACGCTCTACAATACGATCACCTGACTTACACTTTATTAACGTCACTTGTTTACAGATGGTTTTCATCTGCGTTGCTGAAATCCAGGCGGCATCGATAAAAAGTCCATCAGTGAATCAGTGCTCAAGGCCGAACTCCCTACAAAACCTCCCAAACGTGAAAAAGTCGGAGCCACCAAATCTGCAGTACCAGCACTCGTAGCCATTGAAATAGTGGACGTCCCGAAAGGCTCTTCCACTCCCAAAAACACAACCAAGAGGACAATCGAGTCGTCTCTAGGATATGGATACCACAGTCCATTCGGTGCCGAGCCAGAAAAGAAGTTCGTAATTTACAAATATTCCCAGCAGGACATTCCTCCATATAATCCTCACAAAAATGGGGGATATAACAACCAGCCCTCTGTTCAAAAAAGTATTGGATACCATTTGGGTTCAACGGTTACTCAAGTTCAACACCAACCGTCGGTGCAACTGAAACCACAACCAGTTTATCAAGCTCCAGTTCATCCTTCGCCGGCACAATATCAACGTTTATCAAGCTCCAGTTCATCCTTCGCCGGCACAATATCAACATCCAGGGACAACACTGTACACAACCCTCAGCGATCAAGGACAGCTTGGTGGCTTATCAAACGACGTTCCATACCAAAACTTAGGTCATGCAGGAATGGTTCCGGTTATAATCCTGAGGGTATATACTAACCAGCTTGACAGTCCTGATACAGCCTTGCACGCCAATTTACCGCAATCCCACCCCTACGCAAGTCTTAACAGCGTGAATTTGCAATCCTTGCTTCAAACTTACGTACAACAATATTTGCAAAGCCAAGCAGTTTCACATTACCCCATGCAGCAGCTATACTCAGCCCCTGAGCAGTCTTACCATCAATATTATTCAGTTCCCGATGAGTATCATTCTAATCTACCAACGTCTGAGAACTATCCAAGTGACTCCCACACGAGAGTTATTTTCCACTCTAATAATAATGGACACATTCCCGAGTTTCCAAAGGTTATGTTCAAGACGGCTGGCCTATCCACTTACAAAACTGCCCAAGTTCCAGCTTACAAGGTAGCGGAACCAAATTATGTAGATGTTCAAACGCCAGATTCCCAATATGCTTACGCCCCGGGAGCCCAGAATTTCGACAATGGTTACATGTATGTGTACCCCAGCCAAGTTGAGCAAGATGTCTACTACCAGCAGAATAATCAAAACTACCAAGAAGAAGTAAACTACGAAGATAACAGTGGACCTGTACATTCAGCTGCAGATGAAAGATCAACAAAACCACCTTTTAACTATCACGCCCATCCTTCGGGGTCAGCGCCTAAACAAAAAAGAAGCAAAAAGAATACCCTCACGATACCTCCAACAGTGACCTCCAAAAGACGGGAACCTAGAAATAAGGCGACGTAAATCAGTCTTACAGCCATAAGTTATTATGTATGTTGTTAACGATGTATTCCAGTTGCTAGGTTTAAGTGAGATCATATTGTAAGGAGGTTTGATATTGAAAATGGTGCTCTGGCTTAAATTTAGTTAAATCTGACTATGTATCGTACTTCAGAGAAATGTAATGTGAACATAATTACATCTGACTTTGAGGCTAAGAAAATGCCACTATCGGAAACTGAACTACGATAGATCACGTTGTAGAAATTTTGAGCAATATTAGCTAATTGTAGATATTTTCCAACCCTTACAAAATTTTAATTATAAACTAAACGTTCTTACATTTGCTTATATAGCTTTCCAAATATATAATTATTGGTTGAATAAACTTAGATATAACGGAAGATTTTAAAGTTGAAATTTTGTTGTTGGTAGTTGTGGATCAAGCGAATTTACATTTTCATGTGCATCTCACTCTGTACCTTAATTGTTATATTTTGTAGAGTAGTTTTAATAGCTGTGGATATACGTCCTAATACGATTTCAATTAAGTAATATTGGATTGGCTTTGAATTTCTTGAGCATCTTCAGAGTTGAATCAATCTACTTATAAAATCATAAGAGGTTTAATAAGTTTACGCCAACTAAGCTAATTTTGAATATAATCTAAAATGACTGTCGTAAGTGCAATATAAAGAGTATTATTTTTAAAACTGTTCTATTAAAAACCTATTTTGTACTCGTAAGCTGAACAGAATTGCCTGGAGGCTGGATCAGGTTTCTATTACTTGCACTGGTTCTTTGTCCCTAATATTTAAGCACAGGAATGAGGCTGCATTCCTGTTTTAAGACAATTTAAGTCAATGTCACTTAAAGGGACGATAATTAGATAACTACCCGAAGTGCAGCCTCGCACTTCAAAATTTAGGCTTGGAAAGGTAGTATCGATGTAATTGAATCAAACAGTCAATGTCGATTGATTTTATTACAAAAATAAATGGGCTTTTATACAATATAACTTCTTAGATACTAAATAAAAGCATTTCCAAGTGCACAGGTATAGTTCACTGGAACGATTCAAAATAAGTAGTCAGCAGTAAGCAATTCTGGTTCCGCGTTGTCTGCAAGTCAGTGCACTGAACTCGAAGTTCTAGGTCATATCGTAACATAATATGCTTACTGTGATAGCGGTCTTTAAACCACTGGTTATGAAGCAAAACTGGCTTTTAAATTGTGAACGATATTTCGTAAATTTTGACTAGAAATTTACATCTGTTTAATCTAAATTAAACATAAGCTATTAAAATATTAACCTATATACCTAAAGACACAGCCAATCTGAAGTTACTAATAGAAACTACACTTATATTCCTTCATGTTACTCAGACAAACAACTGTGGTTTACTCTTTTCAGTGTTTCTAGCATAGTTACATTTATAAATATAATTTAGAATGTTTCACTTTACAATGCTTTGTCACATACGAGTATTATAATTAACTGCATAATATGGTACTAAGTTTAAATGCTTAACTCATGAGGACATTTGAAACTGGCAGTTTTGCAATGAATTATGCGTTATATTTACAGCTATAATGGTAAGTACTTTAATACATTTCTAAAAAAAAATGCAAGAGTTTTCTGGCGAATGTTACAGCCACAAAAAAATTTCATTTCAAAAGATAGCTGCTAACTTATACGATGCAAGACTCAGAAAACTATGAAAACATGAAAAGGAGCAGTTACTCAAACAACCTACTAGCATTTCTGGTTGCCAACTAATGAAAAACAATCTTGTAACTGAAATATTCAGCTACTTGCACCAACGTTATACAAATTTATGGATATAAATAAGCATAAGCACATTACTAAAAAGGCTTTAATATGCAACAAAACTTTACATGACTTACCATATCACATACCTATTGCCATATTCAATTCGAAATAAAAATTTCTTTCAGGTTTTGAAGCATATTTCAAATAAATAATTTTTTAATGCACAAAATTGTTTCACGAATAACATTACTTGTTCCATATTCAATACTATAAAAAAGAATCAGTAAAGGACACTTATCACTTTATAACGTTGTTGACGCAACGGATTACTAATTTGCCTCAATGTTCATTATCTATTTTCATTCTAATTTATATATAGATTCTAACGCACGATATTTTAATAACACCAACATTCATAGAAAAATCGGACAACCTTAGCTACTTAAAACGACGTAGATAACATTAAATTTCCAACACTTGCATCTGCAATAAAACTACAAACACAAAATGAAGAATTTAAATTCAATCAACTGGAATTTTCTCTTATTAATATTTCCTGTATTATTTCCGAAAAAAATATAGATTAGTAGAAGTATGTTTATATTTTTCTGGAATTATTATGAATACGGAAACCATTGCTACTACGTAGATTGCTGCCAAGTGCAGGGCTATCAAACATAAACTTGATCGTGGGAGCCCATATAAAAATATGACCACTGTCTACACTGTACTTTATAAAGCTATATTTGAACTACAATTAACAGTATTATTAGTTCATGTGACTTTAACGTAGCCTAATAAGCTACAAATGTATGCAAAAATATGTAATTTAAACCAAATTTATAGATTAAATTGATAAGTAAAACTAAAATAACATATGGATAAGTTAAACAAAATGGCGAAAATGAATTTTAAGCTTTTACAAAATCAACAATTTTATGTCAACAAAAAGCATATTACAGATTAGGCAAGTTTGATTGTTTTCACTGACTCGCGCGATCAAGTTTATTTTTGATCTCTCTGTATTACAAATTGTATAGGATTTGCAGTAATTTAAGGATATTCGTTCTATGTGTATTCTTATTACCATTTTTCGCTGATATTGCAGTAGATATAATTTAAAGAGGCAAAGTATGTCACAATCACGAAAATCAAACCAAATAAGTTTCTAGCGTAGGCAACCTACCAGACATGGGTGCTAAACAGAATAACAAGAACCAACGATTTCAGGATCTAATTAACAAGTAAATAACAATAAACCACGATATAAAAATACCACTAATAACATCAAATACTAATAATTTTAATTTGCTCACTTACTTTTATTACTACAGAGCGATCAAAAATAAAATTGATCGAGGAATACCATGAAAAAAATCTAGTATGATACACGCACACAACTTCCCTTTACAGTAATCTTATAATTAGCCAAAAATTTGATTTTTAATTTTTAAGCATTTGTCAAAAATTTTCAAAAATTACAAATTCTACAGAAACCTTGCAAAATAAAGCCTTAATCGAAGAAACATATTTTCTCTAAAATTTTAAGCTGAATTCAAAAATGTAATAATATACCGGGTGTTCTATTTAAAATAAGAGTTAATACAAAAAAAACAAAAGCAACCCATTTTAGAGGCATTTAACTGGAAAATCACCTATCTCACATCAATACACATTAAAAATGTAAAGTTAAAAATAATAGAGCCGTTTTTGAATACAAATCGGTGAATCCAATACTTCCTTTATTATAAAAAGAAGTAAATATTATCACTGTCTACACTGCACTATACGCACCTTCATTTAAACTACATTTAATTCTATTATTAGTTCATGTGACTTTGACGCAGTCTAATAAGCTACATAAATATGCAAGAATATGTATTTAAACCAAATTTATAGATTAAATTTATACGAGTAGGTAATATGAAAATAACATCTGTATAAGTTAAACAAAACTTCGAAATAGTAATTTGTACAACTAGTTTTGAAAATCATATTTTTTTCCATGAATTTGCAGCAACTGAATGAAAAAAGGAACTTTCAGAACGTGTTGTGCACGCAGTTTTTTTTGCATAGTGATCTGTTGTAACTCGAAATTTAGTCAAAAAGGACTTCGAAATTTACAACTGTCAAACTGACATTTCAATAAAATAGTTAAAAGAGTGTACTTTTTCCCACGATTTTGCGTTTAAAAAAGTGGCACCTTCAATACGATATTTCGTTAAAAAAGGACGACTTTCATGACCACTATGCAAAAAAATAATTTTAAACTCCAAACAAATTTGACAAATCTATATCACAAAAAGTACCTACGCTGTAGATTATGCAAGTTTAATTGTTTTGAATGGTCCAGAGATCAAGTTTATTTTGGATACCTCTGTGTAACGGTGGAACTACGGATCTTAGATTTATTAACAATGTGTGTTTCTGCAAATATTAAGTAATACTTTTTTAATGCAACCGTGTAGATATAACATATTTATTATTGTTCGCAAAATTTCAAACAACAATCCGTACTTTTTATTATAAAAAAGTCTGTAATACCTATAGTAGGGAGGCAGATGGCCACAATGAGAAATTTGGTTCACCCTAAAACCTAACTAGCAACCACCATGGTAGATTTTAAGTTACAGTAGTATAGATGATATTTTGACCGGTGGTCACTGTGTATGAGTGGGGCCCTCTTTTCTGAACGCCATTTTGAAAAATGGCGGATGCAAATATTTGATTGTTCGTACTTTGGAAACCACTCAACCTAAAAACTTGATCTTGGTGTCAAATTATACAGTGCGTAAATTAAGTATGGAAACGGTGGTATTATTTGAATACGGCCAAGGATAGAACTCTGAAATTTAGTATAGAAGTCAAACATACGGTTTTCTACTAATATTCGTGGTTCCAGTTTTTTTATCGATCGTTACGACTGCAGCACGGCCAACTTGATTATTTCTTTAAATTGAAATGGGAGTCGAAAGTACCTTCATTAGAAAGCTGTTTTTGTGTAGAATCCAACTATGTAGCACTTGTTATGCAGTTTTGAAAAAACCACACCGTTTAAAGTAATATTCTCAAAGTTTAATTTGGTATAGTGAAGTTATTTTTTCGACCCCCATTTTAATTTAAAAAAATAATCAAGTTGGCCGTGCTGCAGTCGTAACGATCGATAAAAAAATTGCAACCACGAATATTAGTAGAAAACCATATGTTTTACTTCTATACCAAATTTCAGAGTTCTATCTATGGCCGCATTCAAATAATACCTCCGTTCTCATACTTAATTTACGCACTGTATGTTTTTGGGCCCAAGGAATTTAAAAACGTCATTAATTGATTCATACATACAACCCATCTCCCATTATTCAAAATGGGGCCAATAAATGGCAGTAAATGAACTGTTATTTAATTATTTTTCAACTATTACAATCTTCATTTATTAAACAAAGATATTTCTTCTTACTCAAACATGAAACCCACAATAAACATGATATTTATTTCTTTAATCAGACATGAAAACCACAATTAAACATGATACTTATTCTTTTAAAATATGAAAACCATAATTAAAAATGTCCTTTATGCAGGGCCTAACTTCCCTGTGTGATAGAATATAAATTCAAGAGTTACACTGTTTCATCCTCATCATCCTGGTTTGAATAGATGTTCCTACACTGCTCAAGAGAACATCCACATAATTTGAGACATGGTAGCTTGTTTACTGTACACACACAATTAGATCAAGCGCAATCTATACTGCATCCGCACTACACGAGCTGCTTGTATGTGGGTGGAAATGGATCTTTTCCCATCAATTTAGTTATTATTTCACCATTATCATCGTACCATCCGCAATCAAGTAAATCAGGCAACAATGGCTTAGCCTCCAGTGCTTTGTTCCACACAAATGCTTGGTAACGTTCACGTTGGATGTGTAGCTTCAATGAACCATATGTAAGAAGAAGCATTTCTGGTGATTTTTTCCCAAACTGTAATTCCGGAAGTTCATTGATTGATTTTAAAGTTTCTTCATTCTGTAGAGAGCACGAATAAATGCTAATAAAAAAATCTTCAGCCGATTTGATTGCACTATCCGATAATGTTCCAACACCAATTTCTACAAGCAATTTCGGATTTTTCAGATAAACTTCCCATGCAGTCTTCTTGCCAATGCCATTTGGCTGATGGTTTTGTCACATCCAGTTATCGAGTAAAAACCAATAATAGATTCTCGCACGTTAGTTGGTAGGCCTGAGAATATTCTATGCACAGGGACGACTATTTTCTGTGATGGTGTTCCTTTGGACATCCATACTTCGTCTGCGTGAATTTCTTAAAACATGTTCACTAACATAACTAGAACATCTGTATCTTTGCATTGCACCACAATCCGACTGGATCCACTATTATTTGCATCTTTTGCATGAAGCAAAATCCTCGTATCTGCTCCTCCGTGGTTTGCAAATAATGAATCTGACAGAATTCCAGATGTGGAAGTAGCCTTATCACACTGTTCATAACGGCCTGCTGTCACTACAACCTGGTTTGGATTTAATTTCTTAGAAGATACATCCATCAACTGATTTGAGAGGAAGTGAGTTAGAGCTTTTTTATTCTCAAGAAGATGAATACATCCATTCCAATTCTGTGGCAAGGAAACATTTCTATCTTGTATGTCATGGGTTACATGGGGGGTGTTCTTGCTTTTGCGTTTGGCCCTAGTTGCTGATTTAATAGAATTATTTTTGTAGATATCAAAGGCAACATCAATTCTCGTAGTATGTTCAGAGAAATTCTGCAATACTAACTTCACAAAAGAGTCCGATAGATCACCAAAAGTGCTTTACTTGGCTTTCCGAGTGCTTGTACTACGCCCATAGCATCAATGATGTAGCATGTACGCATACCAGGTTCTTCTACAGGAAGGATATCTGCATCATTGTCCTCTATCAAAAGTGTACTGAGCATGGCTTTATTTGCTGGAAGACGAAGACATCCGTCATATGTTGCTAGTGACAGTGTAACATGTAATTCATATTGAAGTAACTGTTTCAAATCAACATTTCGGCCACTATCAGCAGCAACAACAAGTATTCGTAATAGTAAAGCATAAGACACATTACTTTTACGTTTTATTTCTTTTACTGGAACAAAATTGTAAGTATTATGATAATGGTTGTTACGTATGCTAAATAGTGGTTAGGCGCATTGAGTAAAATGTGTAAAAATAAATGTAGCCATTTTGAACAATGGGAGATGGGTTGCATGTATGAATCAATTAATGACTTTTTTTAATTCCTTGACCCCAAAAACATATAATCTGACACCAAGATCAAGTTTTTAGGTTGAGTGGTTTCCAAAGTACGAACAATCAAATCTTTGCATCCGCCATTTTCCAAAGTGACGTCCAGAAAAGAGGGTCCCACTCACAGTGACCACCGGTCAAAATATCATCTGAACTACTGTAATATATAATCTAGCATGGTGGATGCTATTTAGTTAAGTTTCAGGATGCAAAATGTTACCCATTTAAACGACCTTCTAATAATAACAATGTTTCAAGAAGTTAATTTTATATTTTTGTGATTTTATATGGTAGGTTTTACTATTATGCTTTTGGGCCTTGGTACGATCTACTTAGATATGCACTGTTCATATAGGGTGTCCCAGAAATAGCAATAAAACTGGAGGTAGACATGCAGCCAGATTACTTCTGAATAAAAAATTGCAACACATTTTTTCTATTCGATGCTTAGTTTTCCCGTATACGCGATTCTACTTCACCATTTTTGGTACCAGAAATCGGGATATAAGCATAACATATTAGGAAAAATACAGTTATTTGTCAAATAATAAGTGTTTAGGAAGATTATGCGTATATAAATAGGATAGCAAAATTAAGCGCTGGCCACTACATATACAGGGCCAGTTTTTTTATGTTCAGCATGAGGATCTCGGTTAAATAGAGAAAGCAGAGCAGTTTTACAAGCATGCTTAAATGCTGTTCTCGTTTTTCAGAAAATATCCATAGCGTACTATTTCACAAAAAAATAAATTTTCAATTTTCTTTAAATTCGTCCAGCGCTCATATTATTGAATTTAGAAAAAAGTGCTGAGCTAAAAGTTTTCGATATTTGTAAGCTTAAAATGACGAAATGATCGCAGACAAGCTGTAATAAACGCCTTTAATAATATATCCATACGCGTCAAGTAAGAAAAGCCACTAATTCAATTGTCATGCACTTTGCATATTAATAATAACGGTGGTCTTTTCGAACATTTATAATTAGTCGTTTATTTCATTTGATTATTGCTGTTTTGTTATTTTCTTTATTTTGTGTTAGAATAGTTTCTTAGAATGTAGATTTGTATGTAAGATTGTAATTTTTGAATGGTTATCCATATTAAACTAGCCCTTAAAATTATTATTCTAAATTAAATTTTCTGCTTTTCAATTATTTTACATGGCCTGCTACCTTATGTTGGTGAATAAAATTCAAAAGCGGCATAACCCCTTTATCTTTTTAAATAATCATACCAAATTTTATATTGTTGTAATTGGTAAAAAATACCTTTTTAGTTATTTCATAGCCAACGATTGTTTCCATTTAAAAAAACAAAGTTCGAAAATGACAAGCTATATACGAACCTGAATTATTCCATCTTTCTAAACTTAAAAATATCTAAAAACTTTTATTTCAACCATTTTTATAAATTCAATAATATGAGCGCTAAATGAATTGAAAGAAAATTAAAAATTTTCGTTTTTGGGAAATATCTAGTGAGCCATGGATAAATAAAAATTCTCTGAAAAACAGAAACAGCATTTAAGCTTGCTCATAAAACTGCACTACTTTCCATTTACGCTTTCCTTATCTCTAATACTTTCCGAGATCCCCATCCTAAATATTTTTTAAGAACTCACCCTGCATAGTAGTTGGAAAATACAAATACAAATAAATAAAAAAAAAACCAAATAAACAAGAATTCAATATTACGGGTTATACCTTTTAAGAAACGAAATCATAAGACAGCTCTACCAAAGTCGATTAAATCAAGAGTTGATGCATTCAAAATCAAATAGAAATAACAAATATAAAGGACGCTATATATAAAACAGTAAAGAATCCCCTTAAGTAAAAGGTTTTAAACGACAAAGAAAAATCTGTAAAAAGCTTTACCTAAAACTTCCCTCGCAAGCGGTTATTGTGACACTAAATAATTTTAAAAATTAAATTAAGCTAGGGGTAAAAATATCTTCACGTTTCTAATAAATTACATAAATATTCAAATAAAAAAAAACATTACCGGTGTTCCAATTCGAATGATAGGCGCCAGCGTATGCGATTCCAGCATTTTTTTGAATATTGCAAGTGAATGGACTATTCCTACATGCGGTACAGAGCACGTTGTGTGTCAGTGCGTTCCAGCTGCCCTAAATAGAACGTTTTCTTGTTGACACTTCTTTCTGCATTTACGCTGTATCTGCTGAGTTCAATTTTCGTCAAGAGTAAAGTCTGAACTATGAGCAAATTGTTATTATCCTGTATCTCAACTAAGACAAAAATAAACAAGTGGACGTTGTGACACTAACTAATTTTAAAAATCGAAGGCAACTAGGTGTAAAAATATCTTTAAGTTTCTAATAATACTGAAACAACAGAAGGGAAACACCTGGTAATGCAAAGTACATCGATTTAAAAAAAAGTACATCAATTTTTAACTAAAAAAATATTACCCGTGATGGGATTCGAATTTCGGGTGCCTGTGAACAAGCCGGCCTATTCATTACGTTTTCGCCGGTAGGTGAAGACTAAATCAGGCCTTTGCCGCGTGAGCTATCGGGACCTTTCAAATTCCTGCGAAGCATTTGTACTATATCTTTTGTGTTCCAATTTTGGCAAGAATGAAGCCTGCTCTATGCACGAATTATTACTTGCATCTATGTATGTTAAATAAAAAAAATAAACAAAATTTTATTTTTTAAGGTGCTCACCGTGTATATATTTGTCTGAAATTTTCTCGGTTTCATTCCAGGTAGATATATAATGTGTATACAAAATATTGTGTTCCTCCAACAAATAGTTTTTGAGTTAAACCGCCAACAGACAGATATACAGACAGACGGAATTGAGAAAAACCTGTTTTTTGTCATCTAAGGACCCTGAAACCTGAAGATCTAGAGAAATCTCGGAAGGTGATTTTTTCGCGATTGCAATACTTCCTTCGTCTTTTAGACGAGGGAAGTACAAATGGGTTAAAAACACGGCATGACGAATTAAAAACAGAGACAAAAGAAAGAAGCGTATCTAAGCTGGACCCAAGCTGAAGCAAACGAAGATAAACAGCAAGAGTATAAAGCAAAAAGAATCATTACAAAAAAAAAGAATTACAAGAGGCACACAGAGAGAGTTCGTAAATTTATAAATGTGTTACGATTTTATGGTGCATCTATTCGATTTTAAGGTCTACGCTGCTCAGTTTGTATTTCGCGCGCTTGTGCCACGCCTACTGCTTGGCCTTGCGGCGCAGAGTTTTACAAGTCCGCAATTGTTAGCTCAATGTTCTTTTTCCTGGCTGCCTCGTTAGCAGCATGAATCCAGGTTAAGCGTTCAGTATTAGTGCTTTGTGAATTATTGAAGACATGCAGTTTGATTTTGGTGCATCGGTTGCCTGCGCCTTTCGGCGGTTTTGCTTATTCTACGCTACTGCTTTCTTTGCACGTGCCCAGAACATCATGGGGTGAGTAGGAAGCTTTCTTCGAACCGCATCTAATTTCACCTGCATTCTATCGTGGACCCTTTTCCCCCTTATAGCAGTTACCGGAGGGCCGTTAGGGCAGTAATTGCAAAGGTGATCATTTCTATCACGTGTGGGCTGCGGAAGGCCGCTTAGAGTTTGTATTAGGATTATGTTATCGTTGTGGCCCGCTTACCCCTGCTTCGTAGGTTTCTGAGAGTGCAGGAAGGGACCCGACGCAGAAGCCTACCTCCAGGTGTAAGTCTCCCCCTTCGTGTTGAAACTTCCCCTAGAGACCAGTGTTCAGTCGCACGAGACTGTACAAACGTTTTGAAATACTGATCACCGGCGTGACATTGAGAGCTCACCGCACCTGGGGCACGCAAAGGGTTTTCTTCCAAACTAAGAAACTAAGAAATAACCATCGCTGTAACTTCGCCTGTCCGTTTAATTTTTAATGTGTGCAATAACATTTTATTGCAAATTTGTGAACTTGTGAGTATGTATGTATAATCGATAACCTCGTTTTACCTTGCGGTGTAGAGGCTGGTGCTTTATGTGCTTGCATCTAGCGGTACAATGCTTAACCTCCACCGGATTCAGGATACAAAGTAGGAGCGCGACTTTTGTGCTTGGACAGCATCATTGTGTGATGTGTGTGTGTGTGTGTGCGTGTGTGTGTGTGTGTGTGTGTGTGTGTGTGTGTGTGTGTGTGTGTGTTATGTTGACCTTGTTACTCTATCTCTTAGGTCCGTGGTTCTGAGTAGAGCACAGTTAATTTGGTCTCACCGAGCCGATTCAAATCGCAAGGCTGAGACTGCGGAAAATTTCGCCCTCGCGGGATTCGAACCGAGCACTTGCTTACAGCAAAACAAACGCTTACCCATCTTAACCAACTTGTATGTGCTAGATTATAAGCTTTTGATTGAGGTATCTAGTATGTACAACCTATTAGTCATAGTTGCATATTTGCATTCTGGATTTATTTGTTACTGCAACGTGTACTTGAGTTGAGCTTCTCTTTCAGATTATTTTGGGCTACGTGAGTTTACGAATTCTTGCTTTGAATGCCTGGATACACTTGTCGTTATTTGATAAAAATCCGTTTGCGTCCTTTTTGAGTATAATTAAAGAACTGTACACGCCGTGTTCACAACGAGCTAGTCGACCGACAATTATATTCAAGTAATCACAAATATGTATTTGTCTTAAGAGAATAGCCAACGTAGACTTCCTATGATAACAAATGATATGGAGAATGGTTTGTACAATCAGTAAAAATCAGTGTATGAAGTAATAAAGCATTAAAAAGAAGAGAAAAGACACAGCAACTATAAATAACATTACCAATATGAATTATTAGGATGCTATAAAATAAACTGTGGTAAACTATACTGAAAAAAATCTGTAAAGAGCTTTACTCAAAACTTTCTTAGCAAGTGAAGTTTGTGACAAAAATCATTTTAAAAATCAAAGAAAAAAAGCTTAGCCGCGCATGTACGGCTGAAAACCAAATTTACAAAAAAAAATTCGGATTTTTAAAAAATCAAATATCTCGAAAACTATTCAAGATATCGTGAAATGAGTGACATATTTGGAATCAGGAGAGAAAACTACATAAAAGTGATATTAAAGCCTAAAATGAGAAAATTCGAACATTAAAGTCGAATATTTCGAAAACGGGTTGAGATATCGAAAAGCCAGTGGTGGATTCGGATTCAGGGGACAAAAATACATAGGAATCCACCATCAGTTGTATTCTGCCTTAACGGGAACCGTGCGACAGACACACAGACACACAGAAAGAGCGATCATAGTAACCACTTACTTTGTAAGTTTGGTTGACTAGGAGAAAAATTTCTTCACGTTTTTTATAATAGTGAAACAATAGAAGAAAACACTTGGTAATGCAAATTACATCAACTTTTAAAATAAAAAAAAACATTACCGGCCGTCGAATTCGAACGGCAGGCGGCTGCAAATGCAATGGCAACGCTTGGTAGGATATTGCAACCGCATCGCCCGTGTTCTACATGCGCCACGGAGCACTCATCGCGTTCGTTCATTGCGGCTGCCTTAAATAGAACGCATTTTTATTTGACTCCTTTTTCTGTTGTGCAACATTTACACTGTATCTGTTGGGTCCCATTTTTGTCAAGGGTAAAGCCTGGGATGTGTGCAAATTGTTATTTTTATTCATCTCTCAGTTAAAGCAAAAATCAACAAAATTTAACTTTTTAAGGGGTTCACCCTGCATAAATTTGTCTAAAATTTTAGCAGTTTCAGGCCAGGTAGATATTGTGATGGATGGCTCTTAATTGTTTATTATTAATTTGCTTTTGCTCCGAGTTGGGCGCCAAATTAAATTTGCAATGGCTCCTACCTAATTTGTTTAGTATTTAGTAAGGGACAGTTTAATTTATTAATTCGCCGCTGCCTCGACGTTGCGGAGTCAATTATTTTGCTATGGTATCTGAGCTGTATAATGTTTGTAATATTCATATAATTGCTCTAATATTAGCCACTATTTGCAAATTTTTTATAAAATGAATTTTTAGACTGATTAAAATCTAATTTATTTATTTTGATGCAAAGTAAATGGTAGTATGCCCTTTTTGTATTCTATTTATCTGCAATCGATTACCATAAAACGCTAGCTCGGTAGAACAAGAAAAACTCATTAATCCCAGGTGAGTTCCTATTGTAATTTTCAATTTATCTGGTGCGCCACTACACACCGGAATTAGTTCAAATGCTTCGGAAAAAGGCTATCAAAAATCGCACAAATCAGTTTAAATCGTGCAGTCCGCGTTATGACGTGACAATAAGTGAAATTATAAACATTCCATAAAGGTATTTATTCAAATTCTTGCATTTTGACGGTAACTACTAGCTTTTGTTTCAACAGGTATTTGTTTCGTTACGTCGAGACCGTTCCTTGATTGTTAACCGACGCTATTTACAGGCATTTGGTTTTATCTTTGCCTAACCTCAAAACTAGACTCTGGTTAATAATTTGAAATGCACCCTCGCTGGAGGCCTGGATACGCTTGAATCTTGTTCAGCACGGTATTGTCTCGCGTACACCCATATTTCCGGCGGCTAATATAGTTACTTCTAGGTTAACACAATACATTAAGTTTGAAGGTCTGCGTTGCAATGTTCGGAAGGGGCCCCTGCTGGTACCTGCTTCTGGGACAGTTTTCCCCGGTGATGATGCTGTTGGTCGGTCTTCTGTAGCCCTGCCTGATGCGTCTCAGTGGAAATCCCTGACTCAGGAACCTTGGTTTGGCCGGAATCGATGCTCAAAATCCCGATATGATCGGCTGACGGAGATCCTCGGAAGCGCTCTTGGTGAAAATTCACTTTTTGTTGCGGAAAAGGCCACAAACATGAAGTAGACCACTTGGTGAACACAATGATATAATTTTTGTAGGTAAAAATGATTATATATTAGGTAAAAACTTCAATTAAATATGGAGCACAATTTACATGTCAATCTTATAACTTATTCAATTGTTATTTATTTTATGTATTTATTTATTTTATTTTATTATATCGCACTCAGCCAACAGCCGTTAGGCCAATTATAGGCGTCGCTGTGCATTTATGGGGACTTCCAACCCCACTAACGACTGACATGATGTTGTTATGACCGCCGGGACCAACTATTTCCGTGACAGCCGTATCACGAGGCGCCAAGAGATGCAGCCGTGGAACTCCCATACAAGTTCTGACCAGAAAGAGCGTTGCTTAACTCTGCTGATCGAACGTGGACGCTTGTTCAAGCTACACCACCCGGGACCTAATCTGATGAAGTCCGTTATAAACAAATGCTAATCTAATACTGTACAAACGGAAATTAACCATGTTCAAATCAAGTTCATTTTGAAACAATTTTGCTTATAAATTATTATTTTCATAAATTTCTTATATCTAAAATATTGTCTAAATTTTTAATTGTTAAAATGTCTCTTTGCGCCACCACACGTTTTGTTAATTGCTCTGCTATTTTTACTCGCGTAATTGCACTGATTAATTTTTTAGAGTTCACTTCCTGCACAATTCCTCTTTCCTGTTTCTGTTTGCTTTTCACTCGCTTTTCCATGTCTTGTTTACTTTTTACCAATGCTATTCCCTGTTTATTATGTCTGCCTTCTGATTGCTCTTTGCATCGTATAATTAGTTTCTTCTGACTTATTATACCTTTTTAAGACTGCTCACAAATTTCCTAGCTTAGTTATTTTGAAATCTACGGTCAATAACATGCATATAGCAAACCTTTCTGTGACTATTCTTTCTATCGGTGCGGCTTTGATTCTGCACAAACCTAATATTTAATTAACTTTGAAATTCAACTACAAACCTGTGAAAAACGAGCTTTGCCCTTTGCGTTCCTTACTTGAATTGTGGTCAGGGCATGATATAGCAGTCCATCATCTAAAGATTTTTGGAACAGAATGCTTTGTGCACATACCAAAGCAGAAACGCCAAAAATGGGATAGAAAAAGCATAAAAGCAGTTCTGGTAGGTTATTGTGCAGACAAAGATGGCTATAGGGTGTTTATATCTGAAAAGAAAGAAGTAATTTGCAGCAGGGATGTAATCTTCAATCAAGAGGAAACAATAGTAGAATTCATTCAACCAACGTCTGTAGCTGATGTTAATAATGACGTGAACGATAGAACGGACTCTTCTGGAGATGAAGAGGAAAAGCAAGAAGAACAAAATCGTCCCATACTGCGAGATAGGACTAAACTCAAACTGACTCAACAGTTCGATGGATATGCAATGTTAGCCGAAGCTGAACCGAAAACAGTTCAGGAAGCCATGTCTTCGATAAACAAAGATGAATGGAAAGCAGCCATGGATGACGAAATAAAGTCTTTGGATCAAAATGGAACGTGGACGCTGACGAGTTTGCCTCCTGGGAAGAAACCTATACAAAATCGTTGGGTTTTCAGAATCAAAGAGAACTCTGATGGCAGTGTTGCAAGGTTTAAAGCAAGACTTGTTGCGAAAGGCTTTTCACAGATAGCTGGCATCGACTACGGTGAAACCTTTGCACCGGTCGCCAGGTTTGATACAATAAGGACTGTACTAGCTGTGGCAGCTATGGAAAACATGGAGTTAATGCAATTTGATGTTAAAACAGCGTTTTTGTATGGATTTCTTAAGGAGGAAGTTTATATGCAACAGCCCGAATCGTATGAAGATGGGACAGATCGAGTTTGCAGGCTCGTCAAAAGTCTGTACGGTCTCAAGCAGTCACCGAGATGTTGGAATCAACGGTTCACCGATTTTCTTGAATCCTGTGGGTTGGAACAAAGTAAGGCGGATCCTTGTTTGTTTATAAGAAACTCGTCATGAAGCTGATACTTGTGCTTTATGTTGATGATGGACTGCTTGCTGGGGAAAAAGAGGACATTGTTGCTCTAACAGATAAACTGAAACATGAATTCAGCTTTACCGTTGGACAGGTATCTAATTACTTGGGAGTTCAGATAGAAAAATTGGATAATTTTACCATCTTAGTTAGTCAGGAAATCTACACAAATAGAGTGTTAAAGAAATTTAATATGGCCGAAGCATTTCCTGTTACAACAGCAGTTGAAAAGAATGGTACCGCGGAACAAAAGTGCCTTGAAATATTAGCTGAAAGTGTACCGTTTCGTTCAGCAGTGGGCAGCCTTATGAACTTGGCAGCAGCTACAAGGCCTGACATTGCTTATGCAGTTAATCATATCTCACAAGCTTTGACTAAACCTACTCGAGAGCATTGGCAAGCAGTGAAGAGAATTTTTAAATATCTTCGAGGAACGACTGGTTACGGTGTTCGCTATCAAGCTGGTTGTGGTATGTTAGAAGCATACAGTGATGCAGATTATGCCGGTGATGTGTCGACTCGTAAGTCAACATCGGGCGTCCTGTGTAAATTCGGTGGAGGAGCTATAACGTGGCTCAGTCAGAAGCAGCGTTCGATTTCTCTATCAACAACCGAGGCTGTATTCACCGCTGGAAGTGAGGCTGCAAAGGAAATAGTGTGGCTCTCCAGACTTCTGAATGAAATTACGCATGACATTAAACCTGTGCCTATTTTAAAAATGGAGTATAAAAACGGCAATAACATTCGTTATCTTTGGACTCGTAATGGGAAAATTTTCATGAGAGCAAAGGACGAGAGTAGAGTGTATGCAATCAAATCTACATCCGATTTCAAAGATGTCCATTAATAAACGCAAAATTACATTCTACTATCCGAACGTAAGAGGACTGAAATCTAAACTACGTATTTTATATAACAACGCTCTTAGTGAAAATTATGACATTATATTATTAACAGACACGTGGCTAGACGATAGTGTTTCTAATAGTGAGTTACTAGATAATCGTTATGTTATCTATCGTAAAGATCGTAGTGCTGTTCAGACTGGAAAGACTGGGGGTGGTGGCGTTTTAATGGCAGTGAAGAATGAGTTTCCATCGCGCAAGTTGATGCATTTGGAGTCTCATTTGGAAAACTTGTGGATTCACGTAAGAGTTGGTGTAACTGACATATATTTTTGTTTAGTTTATTTTCCACCGGCCAGCGGTTTGAAATTGTTTTAGGTTTTATTTCGCATGGTTGAATTAAATTCAGAAATTACTCAAAAACATTTAGTTATAGTAGGTGATTTTAATTTGCCAAATTTGAACCCGGAGCTGGTTTTTTCTGCAAATCCACTATATGCTGCATTTATAGATTTTATAAATTTTAATGGTTTAATTCAGTATAATAACGTTAAAAATAGTTTAAATAGAACTTTAGATTTAGTGTTAGCTAACTCGCACATCGATGTCACGCGTTCTGAGTCGCCAGTTGTCCAGCCAGATATTTATCATCCTCCTTTAGAATGCGATTATATTTATTACGGAAAGTCAAATAATCCTAATATTAACAATTAACAGTATAATTACAAAAAAGGTAATTTTTTGGAACTTTATTATAGGTTAAGGGAAACTAACTGGTCAGTACTGGAAAATTATAAGGACGTAAATTTAGCTATATCAAAATTTTATAAACTTTTCAAAACTGCCCTTGATGCTACAGTTCCTAAAATTAAACATATTAATAATAAATTCCCATCCTGGTTTCATTTGAGTGTTATTATAGCAATAAAAAAGAAAAATCGCCTGTTTAAAAAAATAAAACAAAATAGAGGTAACGGTAGCGTTATTGAGAAATACAGACAACTTAGAAATAAAGTCAAACATGACATTAATGCTGCATATCAAGAATATTTAAGAAATATTGAGAATGGACTGCAAAACGAACCAGCTCTGTTTTGGTCCTTTGTTAAAAATAAGAGGAAATAAAATGTTGAGCATAATATGCATTACAAAGGCAACTTTTTATGTAATAATCAAGCAACGGCAAATGCCTTTGCAGACAATTTTCAGTCTGTATACGTTGGCTCGCAAGGTAATGCTACAAGAATAACATCTACCGAACCAGGTAATTTTCTTGTGCTTCTCATTACAATTGATGATATAACTAAAGCTCTTAAGGCAATGAAACCTAAGAAATCAGTTGGTACGGACGACATACCTATATATATTTATAAAGCTTGTTCAGAGTTTTTGTCCCATCCATTACATATATTATTCAACTTAATTTTGGAAATTGCCGTTTTTCCCGATCAGTGGAAAACAGCCAGGATATGTCCTATTTATAAAAGTGGGGACAAAAAAGACGTCTCTAACCTGTAGCGTTACTTCCAGCTGTCTCAAAAATTTTCGAAACGGTATTGTATAATAAAATTTTTCCATTCGTCAAAAATAAATTGTCTGTTTTTCAACAAGGATTTATGCCAAACCGCTCGACTGCTACTAATTTATTGCCATTTAAACAAGACGTAGCTACTGCTATAGATAACAACTTACAAGTGGATGTTATTTATACGGACTTTGCGAAGGCATTTGACCTTGTAAATCATGAATTATTAGTAGTAAAGTTCACTTCTTTTGAATTTTCACCATCTATTTCTTGGCTCTGAATCTAATAAATATAAAGCACTTTCGGGGGTTCCACAAGGTTCAAATTTGGGACCACTTTTGTTTTTACTGTTTATTAATGACATATCAAATATTTTTCTAAACTCTGAACACATACTATTTGCTGATGATTTAAAAATCTGGAGAACTATAAGAAATGCAGGTGATTGCATTTTGTTACAACGCGATATTAACGCGCTTTATAACTGGAGCGAAACAAATCGTTTATATTTAAACATAACCAAATGTTGTAGTATATCTTTCACACGTAATATAAACCCAATAAATTTTCAATATAGCATGAACGGGGAACCGCTAGTTCAAAAATATGAAATAACTGATTTAGGCATTGTGTTTGATGCAAAATTATCTTTTGTTCCCCATATCGCTAAAATTACTACCGAAGCATTAAAACTCATTGGCTTTATATTAAGGACTACATATGGATTTCAAAATACTGAAGCAACGTTGCAAATATATAATGCATACGTACCTAGCAAATTAGAGTTTTCATCTGTAATTTGGAATCCTTGTTACAATATACACATATAAGATATAGAACATGTACAAAAACGATTTTTAAAATGTCTCTATTTTTGAAAGACCAAAGAAAATCCTCAATTTATTTCATATAGGTACTACTATTTTGAAATATTTTGACGTAATGTCTTTGGAAAATCGTAGAAACGCATTCGATCTAGTATTTATTCACAAAATTATAAACTCTCAAGTTGACATTCATCCATACATCATACAACAACTAAATTTGTTTGTTCCAAAAATTTCAGCTCGTAATGAATTAGTATTTAATTTGCCGTGCACCAGAACCAACACACTCCGAAATTCATCAATATACAGAATGTGTAGTCTGGTTAACAGGTTCTCCAGAAAACTAGATATTTACATGCCATCTGCCATAAAGTTCAGGAGAATTTGTTATTCTCTATTTGCTGATTAGACATTACCATTGTTTTTAAATTATTATATAACATTTTATGTTTGTTTAACTGTGGCCCATTTTTTAGTTTTGTACTGTTGGCCGCAGTATAAACCCACTAAAATAAATAAATAAAATAAATAATGCCAGTGTGGTGAAACTAGCGAGGAATCCGGAGTTTCAAAAGCGGACTAAGCATATAGATGTACGGTACAGGTTCATTCGTGAGAAAGTGTCCGAGGGTATTCTGGAAGTAATGCACATTACAGGGGAACATCAACTATCTGACATTTTAACAAAACCCTTGAGCAAGCCCAGATCTGTAAAACTGAGGAAGTTGCTGGGATTAGCATCTAGAGAAGAAATTTCAGTTTAAGGGGAAGTTTTGAAGTGTAAACTGAACCCTGAATTACTTTGAACACTAATCTAAATATTAGTAGTAGTCTGCTGTCGGTATCATAAAATAGTTGCTCTTAATTGATTGTCCAATTCACAGTTTTTTGAATACTCTACGTTGTAATTAAAGTATAACTTCTAAAGTTGTATTTCTTTAACACTCACAACACTAAATCTCAATACAACAAAACCTGGAAGAAGACTAGAAAGATATATCGAGAGATAAAAAAAAAGCTGATCCTCAGCAGACTGTGGAAATTAAAACGGTTGAATAATATGTTGGTGGTACTGTAAGTCTATGTCAAATTCGAGGTTAGCAGGTTAGGTTTTGCGTCAGTTTTGACACAGAGTGGTTTGGTAACGTAAGGTGCGAACTATGTATTTACGTGTAGCTAATGAATTTAGTGTCCACCGTTCAAACAAGGTAAGTTTTTGACAATTTACACATGTAATCTATCATATTTGGAGTGGGGATAAATGCATGTAAATTGCTCCATAAGTTACAATAGCACTATTAAAAACATGTACAGGTACATTCAAACCACAAATTGGACAGGTTTTGTGTGGGTCTCTTGGATAGTAATATTATACACATGTGGTACATTTGGCCAGCAAAAGTGGGGCAGATTCGTCATACTGCCAAATCTACCCCCTATTTAATTCTAGTCTCTATTTTATCATAGCTCTAGGGGTATGCTGAAGTATATAGTTTAGTTGAAAAACTGAATGAAGTGCCTCATTTATATTTGAAGGTGCGACGCACATACACTAGAAAAACCGACAGGGTCAATGTTGACGAAATATCAGTATTGGCTATGAAAGAATGTGTCGCGAAGAGATTAAAAGTAAAAGAGCAGCTAAGCATCAAAAGGAACTACGCTGCACTCCGAATTAAAGCACTGTTAGGGAAGAAGTCATTAGAAGAAAACTCTGGGAGATGATTCGGGAAATAAAAGCGAATAAGAGGTCTCCAAATACTATTTGCCATTGTATTTGGGAGTCTGAACTAAGGGACTACATATAAAAATCACCAAACCTACACTATGGATTATCATAAAAGGAGATTAGATCTGTGGCATATGAATTTGCAAAATCAATTTCCAATTGTAACATGCCTGAAAATTTGGAAGGAAATAAGACAACAGCTTTGTATTTTGCAATTAATCTTTTTGTCGAACAAAAACAGTTTGTTTTTCGTTGTAGGGCTGGACTAGCTCTTTGGCTTCATGAAGAGGAATCAAAATCTATCATTGGTAAAACCAGAGAGCACCAGTTTAAGCCGTTCAATGGCATTTAATAAACCTGTGGTGCACGCATTTTTTTATAAAATATGCTTCTATTTTGGAAAGTACACATTTCGTGCTGAACGACTGTTTGCAAGGCCCGTGAAAGTTGTCACTACAAAAGGGAAGAAGCAAGTGGGCCCCAACATTGCTTCAGCCGAAAGGGGTTCCTTAGTTACGTTTGGAGGCATCAGTAACGGTGTTGGCGCAACGGTTCCTCCCATATTCGTCTTTCCCAGAATTCTAAATCCCTTTGAATATTAATCAGTCGCCTATAGGATCTACTGCACCAAACAATAAGTCTGGTTGGATAATCGCAGAATTATTTGCATAAGTTTTGAAAAAATCGTGAATCATACTTACTCTTCTGCAGACAACAAAATTTTGCTGCTGATAGATAATCATGAATCCCATATCTCGGTGGAAACAATAAGGTATTGTAAATCCAATGGGATTGTTTTGCTCTCATTTCCACCTCACACCACCCCCCAGGCTTCAGCCCTTAGAAGTGCGAGTTTATACACCATTTAAAGCTTAACTGGCCACAGCATTTAACAATTGGATGTTAGCACACCCAAGCTAAGCCATAACTATAAGGAACATTAGATGAAAATACATTTTTTATCAAAAATATTACTCACGCTTTTGGGAAAATCGGTTTATGGCCAATCAAAAACGCTAATATTTTCGGATTAAGATTTTGTGGCAAACATTGTCACATATAGACCTTTGATCCTAGATGAACCCCCTCGTGATAATGAAGATCCAGAAAACTACTCCTGAACGCAATGGCTCATATGATAATCTATCAACTGATGCTGCCTATGACGAGAATCCAAATGCACGAGATGGTACTCCTCAGAATCTTTCATACTCCTCAGACCAACCTTCAACTTCTGATCTCAGTCTGGAAAACTGATTCCTTTTACCAAAACTTCCGTCACTAAACCAAGGAGCGGTAAAAGAAGTCAAAATCGACAATTTACACAGACATGCCTGAATTAATAATTAGAGAGAATATAGAATTAGAAAAAAAGAGAAACCAGAGTTCAAAAGAAATAGACTGTCAGAGGAATATTCTATTCAACAAAAAGGTAGAAAAGCAAAAAATGAAAAAGATGAAGACCCAAGCGATTCTGATATATCATTAGATGATGTTAAATCCAAGAGCAGTGATGACTTGGAAGAACTAAAAACTGCTCCCAAAGCAGAGATTAAAGTTGACGACTAGTTTTCGTTAAATTTCATACAGAGTCTAGAATACTGATTCGCTATGTAGGTCGCATTGAACAAATAAATTGCCCTACGTACACCATAAAGTTTATGAGAAGAGGATTCAATCAGACATTTTTTCCATCAGTGGAAGATATAAGAGATATTAATATCTCAGACATCGTTTCCAAACTTCACCCCCCGCCTCAAAATGGTAGGCTTACTGCAACACCAAGAACTTCTGCCATGTTACCTTCAGTTGTAACTTCCGTGCTATTACTGTTAAGTGAGCATTTATTTCAAATAAAAAATTACATTAAATTTAGTGCCCTAGATCGAAAGTACCATCAATGGGGTACTTTCAGCACTATTTCACATTTTGAAAAATGAAAATAATTATATGAAGGAATCAATACAGTGAGACAAGCCAGAGTCCTTGCCTTTTCTAATATAAGTATATGCGAATGATAATTATAAATAAATGTGACTGATTTTTTAATAAAAAAGGGCCGAATGTACCCCGCTCTCTCCTATATTATCTCTCGATAAAGCAAAGCTACTACTATGCTGAAGTAAATATAAGCAATTTCCAATATTCAATTTTAGTACTAGATTTAGTATAATCGTATTTCATATAAAGACATAATTTTCATAGTTACCGCTGAAGAAACTTACTATTTTCTAGATATTGCTGGACACAACTCCATGCTGCCTACCTACTTACTCATTATCAACTTGATACAAGAAGCTGTTTTTAAATTCTTGCTGTGAAAGGCATTGTATTACTGATATATTTACAGTCATCCCGAGATTTATTACACTGCTTTCCCAGACGACCATTTGATGAGCTTGTACATATTTATCGATTTTCAGAGAGAGGATAAAGATTTTATTATGTTTATCACATATTTAAACACTTATAAGGTCGTCATATTTAATATATGTCCTAATAATGCATTTATTTTACATTCCCTAATCGATTAACATCTACTAGACATTTTACAATGGATCATTACTGTTGAAGTAAAAACTTCTTTACGATAGCTCTCGAGAACGACATTTTTAGGACTTGAAATGCTATTGAAAAATATTTATAGTCTTAATGCATGTCTCAGGAATCCTGCAATTGTTAAAAAATGATATCAAAAGCTTAATCGCTTTCCATAAGGTAAACCAGTATCATCATTTTTAAATTGTTGTCCTTGATACCGGTTTGATACATCACTAAAATAACCCATGCGAAATAAGACTTAAGTAGTGACGAATTATAGTGAAATATCGTTGCTTACTTGTAAGAAAAACTAAATTTATGGAAATTTATATTTATAACCATAGAAGTTAAAAGCTTAATTTGCATAAACGGAGGTAGCTTCACTAACCAGCAGTTTACGCCTATTAAATTGAAAAGGAAACAGGAATTAGCATTTAGAAATATAAAAGGCGAAATGGAGTGAAACACAATTACCTGTGTAAATGTGAATGGTGTTTAATGAAGTTATCAAAAAATAAAGAAATAAAGTCCAAAAATAGTAAAATTGAAGTGCACTTTATCTGGATATATCTGATTACCGGACTAATAATAATCAAATCAAAGTACTCCTACATGAAATTAGACGTAGACGGTATATGTATCCACATATTTGCCGTTCTAATAGGTATGGGTTTCCCAATAGGAACGATATGTTTTTAAAACGTCGTAGCAACCATATCTAAAATTTTAGAAATCTCACTAGCTGTTATTTGTTTTTAGTATAGTTGGACAATTCATCATGTCAAAATACACGCTTCAACAACGTTTGGTTATTATCCAAAAATTTTATAAAAAGAGAGAAAAGTTTGGTGAGTCTGTAATCTCCAGAAATGGAACTACTAATTGGCCTCCAAGAAGTTGTAATTTAACACCTTTGGACTTCTTCTTGTGGGGTTATTTAAAGTCGTTGGTCTATGCCAATAAACCTCGAACTATTGACCCTTTGAAATTGAACATCAAACGCTGCATTAATGAAATTATACCTGATGTATTGCACAAAGTTACCGAAAATTGGGTTCATCGGATTCGATGCTGCAAACGAAGCCGAGGTGGACATTTGAATAATGTCTTATTTAAAACATAATTGACATAAGTTGTACTATAAAATAAAGAAAAAGTTTTGCTTTTGTCTCAAATATTTTGTACTTCATTTAATTTTAAAAACATATCGTTCCTATTGGGAAACCTTTATAATCAATTTATATAGTATGCTTACTGTTGTCACCAAATATTAATAAATATGAATTATGCCGAATTGGCCGTGACGCTCTCGCGCATTTTAGTTGCTACGGGAGACCATGTCGCACTAGTGTTTGAAGACGGAAAACGAACGCTCCACGTGATCTTTTCAGGTGACCTGTGCAATGTGTCACTTTCAGTAACACCAAGCCATGCCATTTCTGGAATTTTTCGCTAGTGGTCATCGGAAAACATACTTTTTAACTCACTGAAATGTTCTGTTAACTACAATTAATACTATTTTTTCAGTCTAGGAGCCCTTAATTACAACATTGGCCCATTTAAGATTTTTTCAGGTACCTTTACTTTGTAAGCACAAAAGAAAATATTTTTGGTCAATATTCATACATCATAATTATAGGAGTTTTTAGCAATATTTTAAACAGTGTTAGCAATAACAAATTACAAAAAAGAGTCGAGAAGCACTAACTTAAAAATATCGATTCATTTCATTTCGTCCATATGATAAAAATATCAATTTGTTCACTTTAGCATGTTTTGGTTGAAGTGAAACAAGCTGTTTGTTGTTTAATAACATATAGACAGTCGGGTGTCTATATTCTTTTTGCAAAATGGTACGTGGTAAAGCTATTGTCAATTTTTTGAATTTTGGTCAATTATGTGCCAAAATTTACAAACAATTGCAATTATCGTATTATAATGTCTGAAATATTGCGAAACTATAAAAAAACATAATCTAGAGCAGAAAAGCCAAATTTGGGACTAACTCCAAGTATTACACCAGAAAATTTAAGAGTTTACTGATCTGGGCCAAATGATATTATTCTGGGCTCGTACATCTTTTCCTATGCGGAAAAATTAACTTTTTCGATCACTGTAGTTAAATAGTCATTTTTGCGAGAAGACACTAGTCCGTAGCTTAAATATAATGTTTAAGAGTTTGATATTTTAGGCAGTTATGCGAATATATTATAATGAATGTGCCATTTTAATCAATTAAAAGCCAGAAGCATAAATATCTATATGAATAATTAGCGTAATGTTCATGACATTTAAAATGACTGATCGGATTATAAGGATTGCTCGAACTACAAGGTGATTGAATACCAATCGAGAGATTTGCTAAAATAAACCTAACAACATTTTGAGCAGAACCAGCTGGGAAAAAAGGAGCTGAGAAGCCCTGCTACCCATCCCCAACGACTTATTTATGTGAGCTCGAGTTTTCTTGTCTAGCGATAAATAAATGTATACTTCATTGACGAATTGCTTGAAACTTGGCCATGGAAATTTTACTGCTTTGTGCATGTAAACTGGTTCTGTTCCTGTATGAATCTAACTTTTTATTATAGGCTATAGTATTTTGACTTTGATGCCGCGTCTTACTCAAGGTGACATGGACTTGTTTCATTTTGACAAACTGTAACAGGCCTATAAGATCCACAGCATGACATGCGGTTTGCTCTATCAATAAACATATAACCACACATAACTAACATTTGGTCGAAAGTGTAACACCAGAGTAGCCAAGTCTGCATACAAATATAATTATTCTTATGGTGATATGGATTGATGTTTCAAAATCATATATGTGACAACTACTAAAATATTTTTGTTTTTACACACTCGATCCCAATAAGACCCCAAGAGAATGAAAACGCAATAAGTTGTATGCAAGAAATTATGTACTAATTTAAGAATATCTATAAAAGTGTGCTTACCTTATACTAGCTCGATATCTGTTTTCTTCAAATACGTTACGGAAAGTAGTGTTCGGTGCTGCATGCAATTTTTCCTTTCATATTGCTTTGCTTATCACTATCATCAGCACGATGTTTTGTTATTAGCATAAAACAACTAAGGCCCAGGGATCAAAAATGTCTGAAGTTACGTCGCTCATCAAATAACGTCGTAGCCTAAGGATTAAGTACATATAACATTACATATGACGATTCAGTTTCTTTAGGTAAAATTTGTAATTCGTGTGTATAAAAATGCTATATGTTTTGCAAACCATAGCCGCCCGGGATTGAAGACTTCCTGATCACCTGTTATGAACACATGATAACGGCCATACCATACTTAATATACAACTTCCAAAAATTGCAAAGACTAAATTAATTTGTTTTAAGGAGCGAGAGTCCAAAATAATGCATGGTAAAAGTCACTCCATTCTAAAGGTGCGTATCCATTTGTTGCGTACCACGTATCGTATCATCGTTGCGTATCAAAATGTGATACAAAGAAACGCAACGGACCCGAGCGGTCATTTGGCGGTTTTTCGCCGTGACATCAAAGAAATGCAACGACACGAAGTGAAATCAGTATAGACGGCACGTTGTTATCATCGCGTTGCATGTTCATTCCTGTCGCAGACTTGCACCAAGCTGGTAATCAAATTTGTAGCGACAGGTAGTTGTTTGTTTATTACGGCCATATCTTTGCACAAATGGTCTGCAGTAAAGAGAAAACCTTACGGTTTATAGAAATTTACCGTAAAAAGGACTTCATTTGGAACCCGAAACATCCAGATCATTATAACAAATTACGAAAGGAGGATGCGTGGGCGGATATTTCAAAAGAAATGAAACAGTCTGTAAACATATTCAAGAAGAAGATTTAATATCTTCTGGCTGCCCTAAGAAGAGAAAAAATAGCAGAAACTCAAAAGCAGTTGGGTGCATACTTGTAAAATTTTTGTACAATCCAGCTATAGGCTGAAAATTCAAGTAGGCCAATAAACTTGAACCACTGTACACTTCCCTGCTTGTATACAGTTTTGACATCCACCAACGGGGAGGTTTTTGTTTATTTTAATATAGATTGAATAAAAATATACGAGGCAGCTGTTATTTGCAAAGACATCATGTGGTCGCTGCATGAACAGTACTGACTACTACTCCGTATCGTAATAGCGTATCCTCCGTTTTTAAAATAAACGCAACGATGATACAAAGAAAAAATTCGGTACGTTGCACGTTGCACGTATCGTATCTTGATACGCGACGGTGATACGTTACGTGGATACGCAACAAATGGATACGCGCCTTAACACTGTGCCGAAGTATCGATAAAGATATTGCACCTTTTAATCTTTTTTAACATTTGTATCGGTTTTTTAACTTCTTCCAGTGTTATTTTTGTGTTGTTACTAATTAAATATACTGTATGCTGTTATAATATACTATCTGTTACCCGCGACTTCGTACGCGCGAGGTTCGTTATTTCTGTATTAAATAATGACTAATCATTTCCTGTCATCCCGTTCCATCCCATCCCGTCCCCGTTCCTTTCCCCGTCCCGTCTCGTCCCGTCCCGTATTAGGTTAGTTTCGATGTAGTTAGTCTCGTAGACAAAACACTCAACATCATTAAACATAGGCTACAAAACCATAACACATTACATACACGAACAACATTAAACGTTGGTACCATTATGGAACTTTTAACACTATGCATTAAAACGACATACTTTCAACTAAACAATGAATTTTACCAACAAGATTTCGGGATGGCAATGGGTTCACCTTTATCTCCCATTGTTAGTAACATTTTTATGGAAGACTTTGAACAACAACATGTCTACACGTACACCAACAAACCAGTAGTTTGGTGGAGATATGTTGATGATGTTTTTGCAATTTGGCCTCATGATATGGATGAGGTGGACAGATTTCTTGAACATATTAACAGTAAATAAACCTCCATCAAATTCACATTAGACACAGAGCAAAACAATCAGTTACCCTTTCTTGATACACTAATCACTCGCACAATAAATACTTTTGAAACATCAGTATACCGTAAGAAAATCAATACTAATAGGTACTTACATTTTAATTCCAACCATCACAAAAACATAAAGACAGGTGTTGTAAAAAGTCTTTATGACAGAGCGAAAACTGTTTGCTCTAATGATAAATAATTTTCAAAAAAGAGAAAGAATTTATTATTAATGTTTTACAAGATAATGGCTATCCAGAGACTTGTTCGGAACATTTTCAATACACGAAACAATGCCACACGCATACAAAGGAATGACACTCAAAAATATAATACTCTAACTATACCATATATTCCAGGCATATCTGACAAAATTAGACGAATTGGAAATAGATTCAATGTTAGGACGGTATTCAAAACGATGAATACCTTGCGGTCAGTTCTTACAAAAACTAAACCGTTCAACGAAGAACAACATTCAAGGAATTGTATATATAGTATTCCCTGTGAATGCTGGAAATATTATATCGGTGAAACATCCAGACCTTTAGCAGTTAGAGTTAAAGAACATAACAATATGATGAAAACCTATCAATTCAATAAGTCTAAGTTGGCAGAACATGCTTGGGATGAAAACCATAAAATACAATGGCACAACACAAAGATCTTGTCTAAAGAATCGATGTCAACTAGGCGAAAAATTAAGGAAACGGCATATGTTTTATTTAACGAAGAAAAATGCGTGTCGTCTTTCTCAATATTTTTAGACAATAGTTGGCTATCGATTCTTAAAGATGAGATCAAGTAGGTATAGATATCAACAAACGTCATTGTCAAAAAATGCATTGGAGGTTAGTCGTTTTATCTTCCAGTAAAAAAAAAACTAAGTTGCTTGTTCTTTTTAATTGTTATTCGTTGATAACGAGGGCAGATTGTCCCTCGAAACGTTCGTCATAATATTTTCGTTATTTAATATTTTTAATTTGCAGAGTGGCGAAATACCCAAATAAGAATATGAATTATGAATTCACGCCTACAATGCTGGTAGATTTTTCATCAGGTATATAATTATTTGAAGCATCCATTTTCTCCTCGGTATCATTAGTAAACGATAATAACGTTTCTAGTTCGTCTTCTATATGTATTGTTTTAATTTTTTCGATAGAAATGGGGAGGTTATTTAAACCATCTCTATTCTGCGATCTTTGCTCGTAAACTTCCAAAAGCAGGTTTTCAAATTGTTGCTGTTGATTCATTTTTAATAACCAGATACCTATCCTTAAACAAATTTCACAAGACACGACAGTAAACAATAAAAACACACATCACTTGCCATAAACATAACCTCACTTTTCTAATAAATTAGCCAAATGGAATTGGTTAGTTTACATACTAACCAACGAGTTGGTTATTATTTATTACTACTAATATTAAGTTCACACTTTATCCAAATACTGTGGATAGTTTGTAAACTACCCAAAAACAACGGTTAATTTGTGTACTTTTCTTGTGGTTTGTACTTTGGCGATAAATCTTGTATAGTTTGTAAACTAGCTGGATAGTATACAAACCAGCCAATATTCATAGCAATTTTAGTAGAAATATGATTTTCCATCAAAATATCCAGACATTTGGATAGTTTGTATACTATGCAGCTAGCCTATAAACTAGCCAAGTAAACACTTTAACCGTAACATATACATCATAAAAGGAACCTCTGTGCAAAATTTCAGCTTTCTAGGTCCAAGGGTTTGGGCTGGGCGTTGATGAGTCAGTGAGTGAGTGAGTGAGTGAGTGAGTGAGTGAGTGAGTCAGGACTTTTACAAATATATATACAGTGTGTCCAGAATAAGGAGGGCCAGTATGGGGATCTCGGTAACTGTAAGAGATACAAATTTGGTTAACTGGGAAGAAAGTTGCGCAATTGAAGGACTAACAGAATTACGCCTAGAAATCCTTGATATGATTCTTCGTTTTTAAATTATCTAAAAAAACCGAATTTTTGGATTTTCTATTTTATTTTTTTCTGGCGTTAATATTAAAGTTAGAGCGAAACTGATTAAACTTCCTTAAAGCAACTTTTAGTGGGCGATTACGTTATCAAATTTTTTATCCAACGTTTTGTCTTCGAGAAACCATCATCAACTTCATTTTTTTAAATACGGTCCTTGTTTTTAATGCTAAATGTGTGAAGTCCTTTTTATTCTGAATTCAACAATGTACCACATGTTATGGTTTAATTACTTCTCGAGCTATTTTTGATCATCACCAGAAAAGTTTTAGGATAGGACCTGCATTTCTCATAATTTTGTAAAAATAAGTTCACACAGTAAGTTAGGCGTTTTTAGATGCCGTTAAAATATTGAAATGCACATCATAATGTCATAATTCTGATACATTAAGTTAATAACCGACCAATAACTATTAACTCATATCTTTCTTTCAACAAACTCTTTGAAGTTTCTATCAAGCCATTAGATATTCGCTATTTTATGAATGAATGTTTATTGTATTCTCTTCAAGCGCTTTCACAGACCCCCCCCCCCCCCCATAATTACTATTTCTAGTTTATTTACGTTCTTTTTAACTGTATGTGCATTTCTTACGCCGTGTTCTTCGATCACTTTGGAGGTTTTTCATATAAATGTCTTTTAAACGTATACGTTCATGCTATCAGTTACTAGCTTAATGGTTAATTGTTATACCGAGTGATAACTACCAAACATGGCCATATGGATTTAGTTTTTGTATGATTTCTGGTACCTACTTGATTTTTAAACCACTAACATGACCTTAAACAACGATATTTAGTAGCAATTCATATATGTTTTTGAAATACGTATAGTTTTAAATTGCCAGTGTTGATGATTATCAAACAACAATTTCCCCATGGCCGGGTTTGGTAGTTCTCCCTCGGTATATATTTAGGGGTTTTCTTTGTCATACTTCCTAGGCATAATCTCAAAAACCGTTTTATGGCGTGATATAATTCATGTTCCTTCTAGGCAATCTCAATTTAGTCTACGGTCGCTCCCTACATTTAGAGAAGTGAGAGTTTTTACATATACAATCTGACTCGGTTCTATAGTTTAATATTACCGTTTAAAATTTTCTTGCCGTCGTTGGTTTTTGAATGCACGAGCAAGACAGAACCGCGTAATTCGTTCCGTCGAATTTCTTCTCACATTAGCGGAGACAAATCGGTGGTTGCGTACGCTGCGTTATTTTGTTCAATGAATATCGCCGTTTGCGGGAGCCTTTTTTTACTAACTTTTAGGCAAATTTCGATGATTTGCACATATTCAGCTTTCCAACACGCAGTCTACGTATTTAAAATTTCGAATCGGTTACAGTGAAAGGATCAGCCTCTATCGTTTCGTTTCGCAACTAGTCTGCAAATCAGCGCTTGTCATCATCGAAACCCTAGAAACACCTTTCGTTCATTGTGTGTGGATTGACGCTAATTGCTCGTAGAAAACCTTTGAACTACCGCTATTCATTCTTCATCGTCTCACCAACGCAGTTCTGAAGGGTTGATCGTTACATCGAGTGCAAAACCACTCAACTTCCACCCACGATATCCTAGAGAGTGGTTAATTTTGCTTCAATTTCTCAAATCTCGCTCAGCTTTGGGCAGCGATTCAGTACACACGGCCAAGATTTTTATGATGAATTGCTTGTTAACGATTGCACTAGTTTAGCTAAGCCGTGTTTATGTCTTTTATTACTTCATATTGCATGTGTAATTTACCATTAATTTAAAACGTACAATAAGATTTTTAGCGTCTAAATAAGTGCCAATTTTGGATTTTGCGGGTTGAAAAATAAGTTCTGTGACAAATTTCCGTTAGCAGCGCTATGCACCAACTTATCGATATTACCTTCTCCTATAGGATCTGTATTGCAGACAAATATTTGCTACGCTTTCCCAACCTATGACGTAGCGGCACAATAATTACTTAGAATTCTTTAGGCAATGCTTTGTAACCCTTTGCTGCAGTCACAGCTGTAAGGCTGATCCGCTTAAATATAATGTTATAGATGTTTCTTGATAGAGTTTTTACTGGATCATTTTTATTTGTAAAGCTCGGTGCAGTTCATGGTATTTTTAAATTCTAGTAAGTACTTTCAGAGATTCGCAAGGTACATCATAGGTGAAGGTTGAGCATTGCCCACATTTCTAATCGCCGAGAATTGTTTCCATGGTAGCCTACCACCCGCCCCACGCCACTGATCTACTGGACAGCATTTCAGCTTGTTACATGTCGTAAACGGGAATTCCCTGTAACAAGTCCGATTACTTATAATGCAGCCTTCTACTGTTTCACCATGTGTATTTTGACTTCAACAGTGATTAAAGAAAGTATTGCTTCTTAAATTATCTTCTGTACAGAACTCTACCTTCCATTGGTTTACAGCTGTCTGGAGCGTAAGCACTAATTACATCTAGGTTATTTCTCTCTTCGCAATGCTACGCAACGGGTGTATTATAAGTAGTTTTTTGCATATAAGTGCCTTTGGGTGGTCAATAGTTCGTCGATTGCGTCGATTGATTAGGTTCAGAACACTTTAGAAAGATTACGTATATTGTTCTTCACATTACATGTCATTTTGTAAATAAACTTATGTATAAAACTATGTACAGTGTCAAGAAAATAAAACACATACGAGTTATGAGTCGCCGATTAAGCGCTTAAGGGATCGGCACGTCAGCGAAGAAGAGTCTCAAACAGGAGTGCTTCGGCGACAGTGCTGCGCTTCGAAGTGAATGGAACTCAAACTAACAATGTTAAATGGCGGCGCCGGCCTGTTTGTCTACATCTGTGCGACCACATGCAGCTATTTCGAGGTAATTAACCCCTATAGATTATTTCCCAAGTGTGGAGGGTGTAGTGCTGCTAGTGCTACTGACGCCAATTTATGATGATTGGCGAGCTACGTACTAGGCCAAACTTACCTTTGCAAAAACTCGACCGCTATCATGGGTTTTTGGCCGATTTCACATAGATTATGCAGATTCAATTCCCGGACTCCTCGTAGGTGCTGTAGTTTCGTCTGGAGAAGTCCCAGAGAGGGCGCTCTTCACCACGTAAGTCAACATTTTGCTTAATCACTGCGGTGATTGTGATCAAACGGCCTCACTGTCGGACATCGGCTGCTTTCGTCGGACGTTATAAATTGCCCTGCTGGTTGGTTTCTCCAGGTGAGGCTCAAGACTCTCTTAGTCAGATCACGCAAGACTGGTCGGCGGCGTCGAAGATTTCGACTCGGGTATGTTATGGTTGCAGACTACGGGATTTAAGCCCTGTACCTGGCTGGACGCCGTCTTTTTATACCCTCTATCAGTTTCATCTCTTGAAGGAGATCCAGGTGAGTATGCGTAATGGTTACCTGCTCTCGGACTCGCGCATCGCTTAGCTTTTGCCTGCACGCCAAGCGTCAATGATGACTTAAGTTCAAATTGGAACACATTAATTATGTTTAAATTCAATTTGTGCAGATGCACACGTCACTCCTTTTCGACATTATGTTCATACTCTTGCCGTATTAATATTCATTTTTCGGTCTGAGTTCTATTTTTTTTGTTTCTGGTAGAAAACATATCAATTCTTTGTGTTTTAGCATTTCCAATAACCATTTCCATAACCTAAATATTGTAATATGCTAAGTTAATATAAACTGTGCAGTTTTCTAGGACAATCAGGTTCTTTGTCAATCTTTCTAACTTCCGCTAAACATCAACATTCTTACCTAAATCACAATGTGTGATACGCAATACAAGCGTTTTGTTTTCTCATTGTGTTTGCGCTTTTCGAATGTTGTGTTAGTGGAATGGCAGTTACACGTTACACCTTAAACGAAAGTTTCGACATTAAAGTGTGTAGTTAACAAACCATAAAGTCGATAAGTAACCAACCACCGACTGTGTATCAAAACATTTCAGAACTGTAGCTTCAAATTTCCACTTAATTCTAAGAAATTTAATTATTAAATGAAAAGTGAAATTAGGGCGCAACATGAGTTACAACTTTTAAGAACCTACAATTTGTCAACAATCCCATGTTTCTTGATTTAACCTTTTCATTAATAACTAGCTGACTGCTTTATTTCTACAAATTCTATATGATAGAAAGTACACTACACCATATTTCACATGCGTTCCCAGTTTAGATTAACTTCTCAAGTAAGTAACTATTTAAATAAATTAAATGCAGAACGAGCTAGAATTGCAATGGCCGTCGACATTCATTAACAATGCACTAAGCAATTTTACTTAAATTACTTCTGTCGCACCGCAATTTCAAGATAATAACATGTAATCTTTCTAAAATGTGCCTGACCTTAACTACCCAACATGACAATAGAGAAATAATTATGTACAGTTACAAGCTAAAAAAGTTTTAGGCGCTGTATCTCCTTAGTCGTTCATTCCTTAATTCCGTGAGATCCCGTTACAATTTTAGATTTCCCAGTACGACTTTAGAATTATTTACATTCTCTGGCAATCATAGTTGTTCAATTGCAAGAGCTTACCCCAGATTTCACGCCGGCATTCAGTATATAGAAATTGAAAAGCGACACAGAGGTCACGGTTAGTTAGTTACGCACGTACAAATGCTTGAACTTCGGTATCCCATTTTATTGTTAGTCACACTTACGCTTAATAAACTTTCTCGGTAAATCTTATATGATATTCGCATTGTTCTGGCTTATTTGGCAGGATGAGCAAAAACCTACGGAAAATTACATTTTTTCCAACATTGAATAACGAACTTTTTATTTTGCAGTCAACAAGTAGAAAGTGACTTTTTGCTATTTGAACTTAACGATAAGTACTAAAAATGTACTTATATTTTCAGAAATAAATTACTCACATCCTCTAAAATGTGTCTGAAATCGCAATTTTTGGTGTCCTTAAGCGGTTGCTCGTGAATAGGTTTCACTTTTATCTGTATTCTGCAACTGAAGAAAGTAAACTAAAATACCTGATATACCCTTTCAGCAAACGCTTTATTTGGTTGTTGCAACTTTTACTACAATGAGGTGAATACATTCTTTAATGATCCACAGGCAGTTTCACTTATTTGTAACGAGAAGTGGTTAATATGATTAGAAAACCAGCAAAACTGCAATAATAGACTATGAGTAGTGGTGCATTGACCTTAAGTTTATAGTGTTATATCCGCATGCTTTATTTTTTTATTATTACCGATTTAAAAATTAAAAAAAATAATATATTGCAAAATTTACCTAAATATTAGTGGGTCAAACATAAGGATTTTTATCAAATTGCTTTAAAAAGAAAGTCAATTTGAGTAAATTTTTTTTTAAATGCATCAGGATATGGGTTGTTTCCCGGTCAGGTACGACTTGTCATCCGTAGGGTTAGGTTAAGCTCGGTATAGGCGCCACTGGCTTGTTCAACACAGAAAAGCTACTTGAACAGCTTCTAAAACACAAGCTGGAACAGGAGATCAAAGAAAGATTAAAATTGTTCAACTTACAATTCGGGCTTAGAAAGGGAAGTTCTACCATCGACACCATAGCGAAGGTGCAAGAAGTTAAGACAATATAGATCAGGTTCACAGAGCCAAGTGACAACTCTGTGTCATGACAACGCTTGACATTAAAAATGCCTTCAATTCTGTCCCATAGGGGCATTATTGAGGAATTAAAATGTAAATGCATACCACATTACCCATTGCAAATAATTCAAGGGTAACTTTAAGAGAAAATGCTGTCAATATGAGACGAAAGGGTCACCAGTAACGTGCGGAGTACCGCAGGGGTCCGTACGTGGGCACATGCTTTGAACGTCTATTACGAAGTAGTACTACATGCCAGAAAGCATAAGACTGATAGCGTACGTCGACGACGATTTGGCAGTGGTGGTGAGATCTAACACTGAAGCACTGCTGAAAACGACAATCGACTTGGCTATACCAAGAATCGGAAAGTGGATGAACAAGTAACTCCAACTATTTTCTTAAAAATACGAAGCAATTGTTCAAGCCCCACAATTAAAGTTTTAAAATGATGTTCGATAGGAACATAGATATTCACGTTTTAGAGTCCCCTGAACCCAAAAAACATGTTTTTGTCCATTGATCTGTCTATGTGTGTGTGTGTGTGTGTGTGTGTCTGTCTGTGCGTGTGTCTTTCTGTGAACAGAATATCTCAAAACCGAAAAGAGGTATGGCGTTGAAACTTCATATATAAGTTTTGTGTACTATCTAGATGCGCCAGGAAGCTGTGGAAGAAAATCGCCTAACCGGAAGTATGGTGTTTACTCTAGTGAGTTTGCAGTTTTTTTCGATTTTTTAAGAAACCCCTCTAACGAGTTTTTTAAACTTTACATTTTTAATGTGTATTGATGTGAGATAGGTGATTTTCCAGTTGAATACCTCTAAATGGGTTTCTTTTGTTTTTTTCCTATTTTTTGTACTAACTCCTATTTTAAATAGAACACCCGGTATATTATTACATTTTTGAATTCAGCTTAAATTTTAGAGAAAATTTGTTTCTTGAACTAACACTCTATTTTTGGCTAATTATAAGATCACTGTAAAAGGAAGTTGTGTGCGTGTATCACACCCGATTTTTGCTGCTTGTCTTTATATACCTAGTTTAACAGTGTCGTTTTCTAACCTTTAGATATATACTCTTCTATTAATTTGTTTATTTATATTGCTTCTTCCAAAAAACTGGCATCAACTATAAATTTATATTAGTTAAAATTTTTTAACGTCAGTGAATTCTATTTCTGGGCAATATTGTGAGTAGATTTTCTACTTTTCTTTCTTTCCAGTTAGTTCTTTAGACGTTGCTTCACCACCAATTGTTTGAACTAATAAAACCGGCATTAATATTGATGTAGTAGTTATGGAATATGATTAGCTGCTTTCCCAAGCATTTACTAGCTTTATTCATATAATTCTGACAAATTTCTGTTGCGACTACTAATAATAAATGTGGTTTGATACAGATTTTCTGAGCTACACTGAATATAGAAGAAGCACCAGCGCAACGACATCAATCAGGATCTACAATCTACAATTAGTACATTTGCTTAGTACACTTAAGGCAAATTAATTGCACATTACAACCTTATACAGACAAAGTCAAACTGCAACAGTTACAATTCCCAACTCAAATTAGTATCAAACGAAAATGGACATATAAGAAAATGATTTCATTCGAACACATTAAATTAGGAAAAGTGACATAAATGTTGCTATAAATACCATTTAAGATCAATTGCTATATAGAAATATAAGCCTGAAATAACTACCTAAACTTCCAAATGCCAAGATATGTTGTAGTTTTAAATAATAAAAGTGATACTTCTATATTTTTAATTACAGGCTATTGACACTAAAAAAAACACAAATAATGCGACATCGGTGACAGATACACAATGAAAGCCATTTACTGCCAGACTGGTTTGCACGCCTATGACCAACAAGACGATATTATCGATGTATTTCTATGGCGCAATTTGCTTTATTTCACCTAGCAGAGAAAGTTATCGCTGCCGGTTTTGTTTTTTGTAACGCATAAATCCTGTAAGAAACAATTAAATATCTAGAAAGCGAAGAATCAAAACACAAATTTACTCGTATTCCTACGCAACAATACAGATATGTCCGTTGACAATGTCACTGTCACAATCAAAGCAATGACCTGGATCTCAGTATTCCGGAATCGTTTGAAATAGAAAGTGAACTGTTATTCTTGTTTGATGTCAATGTCACTGATATTGCGCTATATGAACGAGAACAGATGTCAAATAATGCATATATATCAGATAGTTTAGTATTCTCCATATTTACAATAATAGTTTGATGTAATAATTCATGATTATTAGAACTGCATTCACTAGTAAACTAGTCATTAGAGTTCGTAAATCAAGCCATTTCAAATTATTATTTGCAGTTTATTTAGTATCAATGTTTACTAATTGTATTATTGAAACTATGCATGAAGAATATTTCCACACGAGTAATATTTTCAGTTAGAATCCTCTGCAGCAGTGGTTGAAGATGCTTTAAGTTCATGGTAAAAGTTTTGAAAAACAGGAAGGAAATATGATAGAATCGCATAACAATAGAAAACCTTGAATTTTCTGTGATGAAATCACCGGTGGTTCACTATAAACTATAAGGCTAAGGGTTGACTCGTGTAGGCTTTTTCCTCATACGTTTGTTTGTATTAATATTAATACGTATATATTTTCTACTATTGTAGGAGGTTTTAGGCTAAATTATTTTCTTAAACCATAGTGTTATAACCAAGTTCTAATCTACTTTTCTCTCAATTCATTAATACTGAAATTTTCATATTCTTTCTCACACAATTTTTTCAGTTTAAAATTCCAATTTTTATCTCAGTGACTTTAAATAGTTTATTATTTCACTCATGTCTCTTCCAACTGGCGTAGCTTGAACAAGCATCCACGTACCAACAGTAGAGTTAAGCAACGCTCTTTCTGGTCAGAACTTGGCGCCTCGTGGTACGGCTGCTACGGAAATAGTTGGTCCCGGATGTCATAATAACATCATGACAGTCGTTAGTGAGGTTGTAAGTCCTCATAAAATGTACATCGACGCATATAGTTGGTCTAACGGCTGTTGGCTGAGTACAAAATAAAATAAAATAACTCGCCAAACCGTCAACTACCCCCTAAATCCTAACTAACCATGTCGAACTTTTAAAACGGAAAAACGACCAAAGGTGAGTGATAAATCGCAAACAGTCTGCCCCAAGGATTCTGAGGACGGGGGGGGGGGGGGTCAAAAGTTCTAAAGCTTCAACAAAAACCCAACTAAACATCGGAACGTACAACGTTACATCACTTGTTGCCAAGGAGGATTAACAACAATAAAATGGGATATACTAGGTCTGTCGGAAGTAAGAAAGAAAGGAAATGAATACCTAATCCTGAAGTCAGGTGACACACTCTATTTTATTGGGGATGAAACTCTACATGGTGGAGAAGTTGGTTTCATAATAAAAGCGAGATAATAAATTTGTCCAGCCTCATAATATATATGAAAATTAGAATTAATAAAAGATGTACTTTAAAAATAATACAGGTTTATGCCCTTACATCGACCTTGAAGAAGAAATCATAAAACAATACTACAAAGAAGTGACAAAAAGCATTACAGAAAATAGAATACAATATGCATTACTTATATGGGACTTCAGTGCTTAACTGGGAAAACAAATAGATACCAACGAGACAGCACTAGGTTCCTAGGACTTGAAGGAGCCCAAATGAGAAGATAAAAAATTAAATTAACTACATAATATTTACAATGACATAAACCAAGACGTTTCCGTATTGAACAGATTTGCAATATCTAGAGACTGCCGCTTAGTAAGGACAAAACTTATAATAAATGCTAAATTGGAAAGAAAAAGCTTATAACAAATAAATCTACAATCAAACAAGCAGATGCATTTACATTCGAAGAATGTAGGCATGATAGCGAGTCAAAAATGAACAATATAACAGTAGCGGAAACGGCAATCGCATTTAACAAAAGCTATCAACGACAACACACAAAAACCAAAAAGACAAAAAATAATACGGAAAACGAAGGAGTTGATGGAAGAAAGAATAAAGATGCGACAAGAAGGAAAAGACAATGAAATTGAATATACAGAATTACATAAACTTAAGACGAGAAATCAAGAAACGATACCAAATTATACAATGATAAAATTACAAAAAGGATAAAACAAAGTAATGGCAATATACTAAGAGCAAAACTAAACATAGGAAAGAAGAACATCTTTAAAATACAAAAGCAAAATGGATCGGAAATAAGTAATCCCAACGATATAATGCAAACGATAAAAGACTTCTACGAAAACTTACATAAAGCAACGCAAACGGACCCACCAAACTAAATAAAAGTTCAACAAAAGAAAATTATCAATGTCTGATTAGAAGGCATTTCAGTGGTAGCGGTTCATGAGCTAGAACCTACATTAATGCAAATGAGAAACGGTAAGCCCCGGGAATGACAAAATCACCATAAACTTGTTGAAATATGGAAACAAAGGACTACCACAAGAACTAGCATATGTCATGAATAGATGTATCGATGTACCCGATATACCAGGTTAATTGAAGGCATTTATAAAAAATCTGTAAAAGGCTTTATCCAGAACTTCCCTCGTCGACATTATGACACTAAATACTTTTAAAAATCAAATTAAGTTAAGAGTAAAAATATCTTCACGTTTCTAATAAATTAACTACATTTTCAAATTTAAAAAAAATGAATCCCGCTGGGGTTTGAATCCGCCGCATCTGCAGAGCGATCGTATTTGCACCGATAAAGCCAATTACGCTACCGAGCCTCTTTCAAATAAGTCCGGCGCGCGCCTCTCTTGAACAGAACGGTGTTATTGTTGAAATGTTTATACTCTTTTGTGACATTATCCTGTATCGGTTGAGTCTTATTTTCGACAAATGTAAAGCCTGACCTATGCGAAAGTTATTACTTCCTTCTATTTCAAAACTAACCCAAAAATAAACAAAATTTAATTTTTTTAAGGTGCCCACTGTAAATATTGCAGGGGTTATTGCTCTCTAAATTATGATAATTTAATTTTAAATAAATAACTAGAGCTACCAAAGCAAATAATTTAGTTTGGGTTCGTCAAAGAACTAATGAATTAACTAAGTCTCTCAGGGATAATTAAAAATGAGCTGTATAGTAACTCAAGTTTAAATAAATGATCGTAAGCCCTACTTGTGATTTAATCTACCTGCAATTGAAATTTCGTTGGCTAAACTCACGGCAGACATGAGCTCTTACTCAAGGTATGGGTTCACAGTTAGTTTTTGAAATTTATTCGTACGTCACTGGAGCGTAGGTCAAATGCAAACTAATATGCTTCACCCGAGCTAATCTGTCACAAATTTAAGTTATGAGATTTATCAAGTGCTGGTCGTTCAGTGTTTTTCAATATTTAACTACAACAACTCAGTGAGCAGATCTAACAGGTAATTTTAAATTCTCCCTCTTAATTGAAGCGTCAGTAGCTCGTCTTTTGTTTTTAAGCGAAAACAAAACTTCGTTGTTTCTCAAACCGACGCTGCAGAATCCTAACCGCACTTCTACATTTTCCAATTATCAGATCTAGGCTAACTGAAGTTTTGAAATGCCTGGAATCAGCTTCGAAGCAGCTTTCTTTATGTGTCCGGTAAGTTTCACGTCCGTAGCATTTAAATTGGCTTCATAAACTGACCTTATAATTTGACGCAGGCAGCGCCTCGATGCTCGGAAGGGTCGAACTGGGCCAAATCTTCTGCGGGGGCGCCTGGAATGAAGTGCCGTGCATGCAGGAGCTGGATGGGGTTGCCGGTGATGTGGTCTCGTGCCTAGGATCCCCTCACGATGCCTGTAGTTGCTGGTACGAAGCTGGATCTCTGGTGCGAGGGTCGCTCGAAAGCCGATGATAAAAATTTCACAAACTTAGGGAAAATTATGCCTTCATTTCCCCGGATGCACTGAATTTTACTCGTCACAATGATGCTATTATTTTTGATGTATTTTGATATTTAATAGTGAAAATCTTAAATTAATTGGAGATGCAAAAACCAAGCTGTCAGCAATAATTTATTCAATTGTTAATTTTTTTTAAAAGTTCGTTATAAACAAATGCACATCAAATTCATAAAACGGATATTCGAACTTATTCAACTTAGGTACTTTTTACAATTAAAATGCTTAAATCTAAAAACTTTTACAATAGTAACTAAATTACTAAATTGTCCTATAATTTTGCAATTAATGTCGTTCGATATTTCTCGCACTGCACTCTTTTAACAGTCCTTTCGCATATCAGTTGCACTGATTAATTACTCACTTCGCGCACTTCCTTTTTTAATAACTTCAGTGTTCAAATAAATGTCCCTTTCATTTTTCACTTTTAAGTCAATTCACTGTTTGGATTCCAACTAATCTTGAATATCGATGATCCATTATTTTATTATTTAATTGCCTTAGATCTGTTATAATTTGTGCTCGTTGCACTTTTCTCTTAGCATTCTGCTTTATTACCATATTATAATACGCTCAAAGAGAATTTTTATTAATGACTTATGACTTGCAAATACACTCGACAAGCATGTAATAATTATTTTCATAATCGATTCATTCTTAATTAGATTGGCTTCAATATTTCACCATCCCCTTTATTATTTTATTAAGTAATTAAATATTGTGTGAACCTATTCTCTACGGTTTTGAGCTCTGCCTTTTTCCTTATGTTATGAAATTAATTTACTTATTACTGGCATTGCTTTGCAAATATGATTACTACTTCAAGTCTGATTTATTTTGCTTATTGCAATTAGATACCATCTCCCATTCTGAGCTTTTATGAATTATTCATTACTTTGCAGTACTCACAGAGGTGGGATTCAGGGCTTAAAACCATTGCAATATTTGTCTGAAATTTTACCGGTTTCATTCCAGGAATATATACACGGCCAGGCAGGCAAACAGGCAGGCAGGCAGGCAGACGGCCACACGGACAGATGGACAGACGGACAGATGGACAGACGGACAGACAGACGGACAGACGGACAGACGGAGAAACGGAGAGACTGACAGACGGACAGACGGAGAGACGGAGAGACTGACAGACGCACAGACGGACGGACGCACGGACGGACGGACCGAGAGACAGACAGACAGACAGACAGACGGACAGACAGACAAACAGACAGAAGCAATCGAGAAAACCTGTTTCTCGTCATCTAGGGACCCTGAAACGTGAAGATCTGAAGAAATCTCGAAAGGTGATTTTTTCGTGATTACAATAATTCCTTCGTCTTTCAGACGAGGGGAGTAAAAAGCCACATCAGAAGTTAGTCAATAATAATCACAGACAAATTCCGAATGAAGAGACTAGTACGACAGGGAGACTGTATGTCACCTAAATTATTTAACCTGGAATTAAAAACTGATTTCAGGTACTTAAATTAGCAATAGCTAGGCATAAATATAGATGACAGATTTATAAATTGTCTAAAATACGCAGACGATGTAGTTTTGATTGCTTCAGATGCAGAGGAACTACAAAAAATCAAGAGGTATACATTTCTTTGTAGAATTAAATTGGACTGGATAGCATTTTTTGAAAAGCTCACACACGTAGTATACTACAGACAATTTACAAAATAACAAAGAACAAAAATATTCAACAAGTTTACAAAAAAAAAAAATCTTACAACTAAAACGAGCACAAACTGCAATGCTTGGAATAAAGCTAAATGTTAGAAGAACGATAGAATGGATTGGACAACAAATCGGAATAAAAAGACATAATTCAGTACATAATTAAACGAAACTGAAGCTAGGCTGGACATATAATAAGAACAACGTGTCAGGTCATTTTGGGTAATTAGCCACCTAGGCTTTAGGGCAGCGTGTCCGTATGCTAAACCCTTTTAGTTACTTATTTGGCTTCATCGCCTAATTCCATAATAATGATTTTGCACATATTTGGCCCCAAACGCAGTATTTCTCGTCAGTTGGAGCACCCCTTTGCTGGTACTTTGGCAGCCGGGTGTTATCGGTCGCAAGAATTCCGAACCTTCTAGAAATCACGCCGTTGAGGCGTGCTGTCTTCGTCACCGGCACTTATTTGTTTCATCTTATCGCCTCACGATTGGCTGCCGAGATATAGTCACGTGGGGACGCGACCGATGTGTCATGTTGCAGCGCTTCCCTCTGGGCAGTTGATCGCGGCCCGTTGCAGAAAGCGTTCGTGTGGTGGTTGTGTGAGCTCCGAATTGTTTCGGCGTAGCGTGGGTGCATCTTGAGCCCAGTTCCTGCTCCCGTAAGTAAGGGATCGTCCCCTTCATCTCGACATTCGAGGATCTGCCCCGCAGAACGAAAGTGGCCCATTTTATCGTCGTCAAGTCGTACGCGTCCTGACGCGTCGCCAGTCGCCAGTATGTCGGATGCCCACTCATCACTATAACCGTCGAATATCGAATGTACCTGCCACCTAAGACTGCAGCCTGTCGCAACTCAACTGTACCAGGCTTCCCGACCGCCTACGTATTAAGGTATGTGTCTTTGAACTGATTACCGTTGTGAACGCGAGTGTTCCTGTCCCGCGGGGAGCATTAAGTCCCGCGTGCGAGTTGTTTTGGAACGCTGCGAGCGAGTCCGTCACGTCTCTTGTGCCTACAGGCACTGTCGTCATATTTGGCCGCATTTCCAAATTACAGACTGTCTATTTTACAAGGGCTTGCATTACTGTATGTTGCATAAGGCTTCGCGCCCGCATGCTGCGCATTCATTTCGAATTTTAGGTTGTATCTTTGCACGAGCTTGCGCCTAGTGCTACCTTGTTTATTCTGTACATCTGTCGCTAGGTTTAGAGCGTGCGCCAGCTGGTGTTTTCTTAGATATAATACATACATATATAGGGCGACGCACTCCGCTGCCCCATTGTAACCCGTGATCCAATATATGACTTGTTAATTAAGGGAACTATTGTTTTGTTTCGACTTGTGCATGTTCTGTTTCAGATAAGCGCCCCTTCAGTGTAATGATTATTGTGCGACGGGACGAGGGAGCCTTGAGCGTACAGGTGGGTGAGACAGCTGCGTAGTCGTGGTCAGATTGGCACCTAATTACAATCTTCGCACAAGGCAATCCCGAAATTGTTATTTGAATTTGCAACTCTTGAGTAATCCTATCGACGGAGTGTCTTGGATACTTCGCCCCCCGTCTAACCGCCCAGGTCCGGTTAGTCGGGTTAAGACAGGCTTGGTGGCGCCCTCATAATTTTGACGTACCCTATATATATGCCTCAACACGCTTGCCCAGAACGTATCGTGTGACTCACGCCCGACTCCCTGAGCGTTCCAGCCGTGGCCATTAGCCTGTTTTTAGCAGATCTCAGGGCAAGTGTGCCAGTTTTCCAGGACTGATTCCGTGGTGCGATGCTCACCTTGGGTGGGTGTCGTAAAGTTCTTTTAATACCGTAACAAACGGACGAAAGAATGCAGGCTTAGAACAGGAAAAATAACTTAGAAAGCCCAAGCTGGGCTGATAATATTAAAACGGTGGCAGGAAAACATGGGCCATTTGAAGCTCAGACCAGAGACAACTAGAGGAAAAATCTGTAAAAGGTTTGACCCAGAACTTCTCTCGTCGACATTGTGACACTAAATAATTTTAAAAATTAAATTAAGTTAGAGGTAAAAATATCTTCACGTTTCTAATAAATTAAATAAATTTTAAAATAAAAAAAAATGCGTTACCGGAGGTACTTTAACCCCAGCGCTTGCTACTGCGAACAAATTCACCGACCAATTTCTTACTACTCTATGGAGTCCTGTTCGTATCGTCGGGTTTCAGTTGGCTTAACCTTCACGGCGGGCATGTCTTAAGAAAATTAATTATATTTTTTACATCAATAAACCAATGCAGATAATTATTTCACTAAACATTTCTTTATTAATTTTTAAACATATCACACGCAGGATGCATATATTTATGTGCAATAGTTTTTACGATGTGCGTCGATGCCTCACCCAAATATGCGTTTCCCGTCTATTTCAAGGTTTGGGATTTACGCATTTATTAGGCTCGCGGCCTAAAAATCAAAGGAAAATAGAGCTAACAGTATCTTAACACTTGCGTATGCAAATTAACTCAATTATCAAATTTAAAAAATTACCGGGGAGGGATTTTATGTACATCATCTGCGGATATAATCGTCGATAGTCAGCTAGATTTTACTGCACTATGGAGACTCACTTATACAGGGTGCCCCAAAAAGAATGGGACACCGATTAGTAATAGATTCCTTACGTTATAATAAATCGATTAAACCTAATATACCTTAGTATAAAGTCGCTTCAGTAAGAAGCTATAGGGCCTTGAAAATTTGATATTAAATAAAATAACATTTACAAATTTCAAAGCATTACAACCTGAGACATGACCCACGAAGATGATCGCTGGCTGACAAGATGCGGGAATTTGACAATGAACACAATTTTTAATTTTTTTTTTCGTTAATTTCCACAAATGTAGAGATATCGATTTGAATTTTAATATACATACTTATTATTATGTAGTGCACTAATATGAAAAAAATAATAATAAACTAGACTTGACTGTAAGGGTCACTTTACCTATCTTTCAAAACCGTTTTTTAGCTGAAACTTTGTTATCGGTAACATTTTTTAAAATTTCATGTTATTATTTGAAAGAGAATTAAAATACACAAAAATAATGTACTCTTAGTTCATAAGCGTAAGAGCTTACCTGTTTACTGTTTACCTTAAAATTTCCCTCAAAGGTTTTTGGTTGTCATTAAGACGTGCAATTATCAAGTAGCCATGATCACAAAAACAATGGACAATGATTGTAATCTAGTAAGCAACAAGAAGAAATCAATTAATGACATTGGTGACATCAGTATTTTGTCTTTTGTGCTTACGATAATGTTGCGACATAACGAACCTTTCAGCATTGGAGAATTCGTTATGTAGCGGCATTTTCTTATGTCACTAATGTGATTAATTGATTTATCATTGTTTTTTACTATATGGCCATTGTTTTTGTGATCATGGCTACTTGATAATTGCACGTCTTAATGACAACCAAAACCCTTTGATGGACATTTTAAGGTAAACGGTTGGTTTTAGGCTTAAGAACTAAGGGTACATTATTTTTGTGCTGTTTAATTCTCTTTCAGATATTAACCTAAAATTTTAAAAAATATTACAGATAACGAAGTTATAGTATAAAAAAGTTTTCAAAGATAAAGTGCCTCTTACAGTCAAGTCTAATTTATGAAATTTTTTCTATTAGTAAGGATGTATACCAAAACGCAAATCGATAACTTTACATTTGTGGAAATTAACAATAAAATAAAAAATAAAAAATTTAACTTCAAGGCACTATAACTTCTTACTGAAGCGACTTTGTACTAAAGTATATTTGGTTCAATCGATTTATTCTAACGTAAGGAATCTATAACTAATCGGTGTCCCATTCTTTTCGGGACACCCTGTATGTGTGCGACGCGCGGCTGTATTTAAGCGAAGGGTGTTATTGTGGGAACGTTTTGAATTTTTTGCGACCTTATCTTGTATTTGTTGGGTTTTATTTTTGCCAAGTGTAAGGCCTGATCTATGTGCAAATTACTACTTTAATCTATTTCCCACTTAACGCAAATATAAACTAAATTTTATTTTTTTAAGGTGCTCACCCTGTATATATCTTTATGAAATTGTACCGGTTTCATGCGAGGTACATATGTAATAATGCAAAATATCGTCTTCCTCCTTCAAATACTTTTTGAGCTATACTGCAAACAGACAGACAGACAGACAGACGGAATTGAGAAAACCTGTTTTTCGTCATCAATGCACTCTGAAACGTGAAGATCTGCAGACATCTCGGAAGGTGATTTTTTCGCGATTACAATACTTCCTTCGTCTTTTAGACGAGTGAAGTAAAAAGGGGAGACCTATATCCAACGATGGATGACAGAAGCTTGTTAAAGTAAGAAAGAAATAATTTTGCAACAATTACTACTTCAAATAGCAACTAAATGAACTCATTTCGAAGAGCTATCTTTTTCTAGCAGTGAAATAATGATATCGGCTTAATTTTCTGTATGGGCAGTTACCAAAAATGTATGTATAATAGACTTGACCTGCAAATTATCTGCAGCGTATAAATGCATTGAGACAACAAATTTATTTTTATTGACTAACGCAATGGTCAAAATAGAATGCGATATTTTTTTACTTCTATATCTTTTAGAGAAAGAAGCACGTTCCTATTTCATTTGCTTCTCTCTTGGCAATGTTTTCATGCCATGTATAACAGAATTCATATTTATGTGGAATTACGAAAGCTGTAAAATTGATAAAGTTAATTGAATATTTCCTCATAGGCAGAGCATTTGGCAAATAGAATACCTCCTTTCTCACACTTCTACTTTTATGAAACCGTCTTTATAGCAAGTACTTTATCTAATACACTCCGTTTTATAAAGGTAACCCAATATTTCTAAAATTTTGAATGTGATCATAATATTACATTGTGATGCTTGATCCTATTTCGAAAATATAAAGTAGTTTACCTAAGTAAAAATAGTTTTTCATCTACTGCTGGTGTAGGTTCATAAAGATGAATCCAACATTTTAGTATTAAGATTTATACGAAGGATGTTGTCACGTGAAGCTTTTTTGCAAATTAAGGTACACACCCTATAGGTATAAACAGACTTGTCGCCCAACCGAAATCTCTGGATCAAGAAACATAAACTTCAGGGAGAATACTACTCCCATGACTTAAGCACGCACTCAGAAGTAATTTTCTGAAAAACGACTTCTAAGGGGTGAAAAGGGATAAAATATGTGTTTTTAGAAATTCCTAATGTCTTTTCGACCCGATGAGATATCAATTTAGCCTTCACTTACAGAGCTTAAGCATACAAATGCATAAACGCTTAATTTAGGATTTTGCTCTATAATTAGGAATCTGGACTCAGGGTGAATTATAGAACTCTTCGCATCTCCTGTATTTGTTAAGTTAAAACATTATTTTATAGCATATTAGCATCTTTTTAAAATCTTTAGAAAGGATTTTTAGGGTTTTTTAAAAATTGCACCCCTAAATGTGTAAAAGTGAAAGGGGATAAGGGCTCTCAAAAACCTAAAAGTTAGTAACGTGGAAATTTGCAGGCTTCGCGCGCTGTTCGAGGCACGGCTGGTTGCGCTTTTACTACCACTATAGATCGCACACTCGTCGGAGTGCCGACCGCTGCATGCAACCAGCAAAGGGGTACAACTAGTTTTTCACTGACTGCTTGACCTACCACTAATGAAGTTAAAATTTTGTCAATCAGTTCCTTTTCAAATTGAGTTAGACCATTTTCTGGGTTTACTTCTTAATTACTGGGCGATCTTCCAAAAGAAAAATTACAAACAAGTACACTTAGGTGCAGAAGCCGGCCGCCAGCTCAGTGATCGGAGGCGTGTTGCTCTTTAAGTACTTAAACGGTAGAAAAATAATCAAATGCCCAGTGCACCAACAAATCTTTATAATAACGACGAATGTACCCCGGTGTTCTAGCGAGAATTTGTAAACTTAATACCTTACATAAAATTACACTTCCTGAAAAATAGCCCCAAACACAGTGAATAACCGTAACTAAACTCTACCCAGTTTACTGGCAAACGAGCATATAATTTCAGAATAATATCACAGTAGAAGCATAAAAATAGGTTATCACAATAGTTTGCATCAGATCAGAATCGTACGAATGCTCTAAATTAAACAATTACATAAATACTTACAGTTTTACGATACAATATTATAGATTGCACACAATACAAAGGGCGGCTTAGCAAGCCACTTGGTCCCCAGATGTTGTGGGGCTCGGTCTCGAAGGAAGCATAAACGCGGTTCCAAACGTTTTTCCAAATAAGCTCGTGTGGCCGCAGCTGGCGTGCTCTAAGTGGCCGCCGGAAACAAAAAGGAAGGGGGCCCTGTAAAAGTCCAACACCGTCGACTCGCAAACATCTACAGCGGTCGCCGTGGACGCGGAAAACATCTGGCCCAAAACTTAATTGGCTCAACGAACGAATCCGGCGCCTAATGCATGGCACTACTTGCTGTGAAAAGAGAAACAGGAGTCCAACGATAAACTACAGAACTACAGGGGGTCTTAGGACGACTAGATGCTCACCCCAGATACCGATCCGGGCACATGGAAAGGCACGTGGTTGCAAATAAAAATTCGCACAAAGCGAAAGCCATAAACGCCAAATGAGAGCTTGGGGCATCCAAAACCACACAACCGTGAAGGCCTGCATTGCACCAATAACCAAAACTACCCGCAGCATCACTAAACAGCCCCCAAAGCTCTTCCAAAAATGCTAACCCATCATGCTTGCTTAAAAGCTGCGAACGGAAAAAACGCGCCCGAAGACTACAATCTGCGTTTCCAAGATAAAAGCGCATCGAGATTATCGCAGCCAAACGCGATCCAGTCGCGCGGCGTGCGGAAAATATCATTCGAATTCTAAATTAAAAGGCGGCGTAATTTAAACGTAACAATGTAATTAAATAAGGCTGAGCTTAGAGCACGGGTTGTGGACCACGTAGTCTTGCACTGGGAGAGGTTTCAGGTTTCAGGTTGTAATTTCCGCGACCCGCATGGGAACAAGTTTATATCATTTTAGACATTTACATTTTCTAGTTCGTTGTACTGCCAGGTGTCAGCGCATAAAGCACCATCCTCTACACCGCAAGGTAAACGAGGTTACAGATTATACATACATTTTATAGTACAATAATCGGATTTTCAGTTTCTGAATACCCACACCTGATCAGCATTTGGTAGACCGACTTCTTATCACGTCTTGCAACAAAGCAGTAAATATTCTGAAGCCTATTCAAACCGTGAAAAGCAGGAGTACTATGCTAGTGTAAAATAAAGTTAATAGTTTTGGAGATATCACAGATTTTATACAATAAAATATGAGGTGATTGTTGTAAGTAGCAGAAACCAATTAAATAACAAAACGTCCCGAAAAAACATCTATTCTTAATTATTATTTGAGCGCAAACTACTACTGCATCTGGTCATTAATGCGCAAGTATAAGGATACAATTTGCATATTTAATGACTTCGATTTTTTTAATGGAACAATTTTTAAATCACTGCATTTAAAAAAATCGCTTTTAATAAGTTTTCTTTTCGTATTTTATTTCATACCCTTCAATTTAATCGCTTTTTACATACTTTATTTAAAGAAACAAAAAAACACCGTTAAAATACTAACCTGAACATTTGCATTCACCGAACACAATAAAAGACGAGGTTTAGAAAATTAAAACCTAGCCGTTATTGGCACAAGAAATTGCAAAGGAAATAGAAATGCAGGAGTAAATTAAATCTACGTGTAATATCAAATGAAATCAGACAAAGACACAAAAAACCTATACCAAGTTACGTGGGACTATTTTTCTTGTTGATGAAGCCAATTGAACCTGGAAACAAACTAAATTTCCAATGTGTTTTTACCATCAAAAATTCTTTCTATTTGTTCAATCTGCTTTTATCTTACGAAAAGGTAAAGGTGGCTATGGAAACAATAAACTATTTTGCTTGTGTTTATCAAATGATGCTAAGTTGGTATATTGTATAAATTTGGTTCGATTAGTTTTCTAAATACATGGATAAATACCAAAAAGGCTTATTTTTCAGTTCAGAAGATGTTGATAATACTATTTATTTTGAGGTGAAAAAAATTGCTAGTAGAATCTATGTTTCAAGGTATCTGAATGCTGAGAAAAATGTAATAGTTAAAAAACCAACATTTGTAATTCAGATTGTTTCTACCTTCAAATGTTGATCATTTAATTCGTTATGTTACCTAATTTTGGTTGATACCAGCTTTAACTTATTCCTGATATTTTTTTCTGTCAACAATGGTTAGATTGCTACTTTTTAAACTGACCTTTTGTTGAGTCGATGTGCTTTAATTGGTATTTTAACAGTGTTTATTGGTTATTCTTTGAACTAAAGCATTTTAAGGAACTAAAGGCGCTTTATCAAGCTACAATATTGATATGATCATGAAATGGTAAAACATTTAATAACTACATAATAATAAAGCAGTTTAAAAATAATGTTCCTAAAAGAATATGGATTGTGATAATTTCGTTTTATCATTGGGATTTCTATTTCCTACAACGGTATTTGCATTTCATTTGTAAATAGTCCAGTTATGATTGTAATACGATTGAGTCAAGATTTGTCTGATAGAAGTAATTAAATTATTATAATAAAATGTAACACAAAAGTTTAATTCTTACATATTTAGTTTATAAAAGGGTTGGTGTCGTCATGTAGTTGGAGACGTTCAAAACTGTTAACCTAAAATTATGATTTGACAACTAGAAAAGTCATAACGATTAAAAATAGAAAAAAAAACAGAACAAATGGGGTGTGAAAATTTATAAAAATTAGATTGACACGTCCAAGTTAAAACTGTTAATGGTAAATTTTAATTAATAATATACTGGTATGTACAGATCCATAATGTCATACGCATAAATAGTGATCTACGAAAGAATTAAATGCGACATTGAAAAAAACTAAGTGATTGCATAAACTTATACTACAAAAGGAGTTGCTGCCAACCACGAGAAGGATAGCTATTGCAGAGATCAAGTGCAAAGGAAAACACAGAAGATAAAAGCGCTCGAAGTAAGTGTATTAAACTTCAATTTAAAAAAAAACAAATATAAAAAAAGAAGTACTAAGAAAGATTTATCTGCTACTTACAAATAATAAAATTGAATTTAATTGGACAAATTAGATAATTTACCATTGTAAACATACAGTATAATTAGTGTAAAATTGATTTGAATGAAATTAAGTATTTGTCAAATATTATAAACAAAGGTAATAAACATGTCTTTTTAATAAACACAATTGTATCATATTTTGCTTTATAGCTTTTATTGTTTATGTCCTAATTGTACTTAGCAGTAACCCAGAGATATAAGAGTCTAATAACAAAAGTTATTACAATTGCATGCTCAAACTGTGGATCAAAAAGGTAACCCAATTTATTGTTAAAACCCTGAGAACAATATTTATTTTAAATAAAATAAAAGCTATTATACCACAGCAGTATATTAAAAACCGTTAAATTTAAAGACAGGAAATAAGATATCAAAAAAATCTCACTAATAGAAATTTTCAAAAACACAGAGATATAGGGTGTTAGATTATTCAATTTTTAGATTTTCAGCACTCTGAATAGCAACAATGCTCAGATGCATTTTTTTTCAATGGGAAGCCATCTCCCAAAAACATAATTATTTAGTAAGGTTTTTTTATTTAATTGTCTTCTGTTGTTTACAACAGCCGCTTGACACTCCGAATTTCGTTTGCTTGAAATCGTTAATATCATCAAAACAGTTAACTTTAAACCCTCACAGCTTTATATTAAAAGTATTAGTATTTCGAAGAAAAACTTTTAAACCACCTTTAAAAAAAAGAAAATTTGGTTCATTTTTTAAGTCACCCTGTGTAAGAAATTTTAATCCACGCCACCTTTTTAACTACAAATTTTTATATAAAATAATTTTATATAACTGTCATACCTTTATACAATATGTAATTGCAAACATCCAATGATGAATATGCCTCCAAAGAAGATTCAAAGATTACGTTTTAAAGATGTGACCTATCAGGATTAGGGTCTTCACAACACTTTTATGTTAGTTATTCCGTCCACCAAACTTATCATTATTCTTCTACAATACCGCATTTGTATGACGCATGACCTCCACTATTTTCTGGTATAGCAGTTCCATGTCAGTATTGTAAACTGTTAAATTACTTTTGTAGTCATATAAAATCATGTCACGATATGCACTCCGCAGAACATCCATATTGATCACTATTTAGTTCACAATTTTTTACCCAAAAATGTATCACGTTAAGGAAGTTCACTCAAACCTGATGGTATTACTGTGGGAATATGTGAATGAAATTTGTTTACGAAGTATTGGGAAATTATATCAACGTCAACCCAGATGTAAAAAAAGTTTTAGCTTACTAGACTCTAAAATATGTGGACATAGTTTAATTAGAAATTTCTGGGCCCAAAATAAGACGATTTAACTCTTTAACTTCGTTAACCAGTGTCAAAATGACTTTCTGATCTGTGATGTGGCACCGTTCACCGATAGCAACCAATGTAATCCCAAAAAATGACTTATACTACCAAAAATATTTTTTAAGCAAAATATTGACTTAATGAAACGCCTTAGGATATAGGTAAGTTGAATTAAATCGTCTTATTTTGGGCCGAGGAATATGCGGATAGTCCGTATCTACATACCTTATTGAACAAATGCTTGAAATGCACGTAGCTCCTTTAAATTTGAATTTTTTTGTTTTATTGAATTATTTTTGATATTTCGATGGATATCTAAATTAAATAAATTACTGTTAATTGCTTTACTTTAGTTGGTTTAGAAAACTTGATTATTTGCAAAAAATATGACATATACATCATAAAAATTATATTTGACAACAAAGCACAACATACTTAACTTAGCATTCCACATCTGACAAAGTACTGTATTAACCGGGATTTTGTAATACTTTTGACGTTATTAACTTTTGCTCTGATCTGGTAAGAATTTGCCAATTATTATATAACTTCACTTAAGTATTCCAGTAAACATAAAAAACTGCAAAAAACAATACGTCGGTTGGTCATTGTAGCTACATAAAATGTTTTGAAGCTAAGAAATAATTCTACAGTATATGAATATAGTCTAATAATAAACTTCTTCGAGGACATGGGTACGCCAACTGTGTTGACATGGATGGTGCGGTAGCTTCACGAACTAGATTATCGATTTTCCTCAAGCCTGCGCCGCGTGGCGGCAAAGGCTGGAACTAGCGTATTGATTTGTAACTGAACGATTGGTGTACAAAATGGCCGTTTGATTTTAAAAGTTAATGCGACCATCCGCGACCCATAAGCGGGGTAGTGTTAGTGACTTGCAGGGCACTAGTTTTGAAGATCTCAAAACTACGTTTGGCGAATAATACGCCAAGGGAAATATTTTATATTTTTCCTTTGAACAAATCTCCAGGTGTCTCTCGGCGTTACAGAAGGAGTTGAAACCGTTCTATTAGAGACATGGAAGCAAACGATTACCTACTGAAGTCAAGATTCGCCACAGAAATTCCGGCTGCGTGAACAACCGCCTCATTAACACCGATGCCGGCTTATGATTGGGTTTGCAAAGAGAACACTCGCGGCAGATACCTGACATGTGAGCTTGGGTTGAGAGACCAGATGATGAGACCGTAGCCCCAATTCAAAAGTGTAGGGCTGGCAGCTAGAACGGTGGCGGTCGAAGAGCGCGGATTTGCTCTGTAGCAGGGTGCAGGTACTAGAGGCGCAAAGTCCCCTCGGGACTTTCAGCTCACTTAAATACCCTTTGATATCTTCTGGGGCGGCCTGGGGGGAAACTGCATCTCACTCGTGATAAAGAAGCGGGCGGAATTGAATATCAGGATGTTTAGTTCCATTGAAATTTTGTCGTGACCGGTGAGTTCAAGGTGATTCAATTGCAGAATCGAGCGGTTTGCGTTTTTTGGAATTTTATCATGCCTCGAGGGCTAGAAAAGCACCGAATGTGGCGGAAGATTGATACTGAGTGACCAATTATAATGTAAAGTGATAACCAACATAAGAAAGGCACGGTCAATCACCTTGCAAAACAAAAGTGATTCAAGTGTAGAAATGTTATTCTTCTGTATTTTAATGCTTACTTTAGTAAACAGTCTACTGCTACTGTAGTAAGTGATGTTAGCAATGATGTACTTTGTGCTACAACCTTTTGAATATATTCCACAAAGTAATCTAACACTAGATTTTGATATTACGATTATTTTTCAAATATGAAAACAATGATGTATTGACAAATTACTATTACCAAAACTCACAAATCGTTCTATATAATTTAAATACGTTACATTATCAATAAAAATTCATTTATGCGGCTATCTTTCTATAATAAGATATTGCAATTTCTATCTACCTAGCTCTAAGCCTTATTAAATTGTACTACTTTCAAAATATATCAAGTTTATTTATTTTAAAACAAATTGATAGCATAAAAAAGCAAAACTAAAACTCGAGAGTGGCAGCCTACAAGCATATTCAATCTTTTCCAAAACCAGAGCGACCGCTTTAGTTTAAATTAAAGAAACATCTAATTAATTCTCATTTAAACTCGTTGATTAGCACGAGCGCCTAGACTTGCTTTGAACCTACTAATTGGGTTTTTTATTTCTAGTTCTACAAGAGAAACTTATTATCAAATACAAATTAGGTAAACATATTTTTCACTTTTATGCACGCACGAAACGGAAAACGCGTTCTTACAAACACGACGGTACCCTCTCATAATAAGTGTAAGCGTACATAATTTGAATATTGTGCATATTTTTTATTTGTGCAGCTAGTCATTAGTTAAGTTAGATTTTTAAATGTTATAAATCCTGGGATACGAGTCGAAAGTTTTATAGTTACTACTCTTTAAGTAGTTCGCATGTTCGCCACGGTTTCAGGAATTTTATGGAGTAGAACATTGCATTAATATAATTTACGTTAAAAGCGCTTTGCACATAATGCACGTATGGTACTCGGCCATAGCTACTAATTATAATCAAAAGCAACAGGTCAATTAGCAATAAAGCATTTCAAAACCTTGTCTAAATAGTTTTAATGATAACCTGTTAAAGAATCACTTTGCAACTAACAATTTATAATGATCGGTTACTCTCGCAGCTCTTCTCTAAGGAAATACCGTAGTTACCAGGTATTTTATTTCTTTGGCAACTCTGAAAACAGAAGACGCTACAATTATGATAGTTTAACCTCAACATTATTTTATATAATTTATTTAAATTTGGGTAACATAGAACTGCTATAAAAAAATTATGCAAATGACGTTCAGCTTAATTTTAAAAATAATGTATCAAGAAAACGGTAAAATTACTTTGAATTTTCTTGGCTCCTACTTTTAACAAAGTATTTATTAAGTAGAGTGTATAACCTTTTAAGAGTGTCTTCGTTTACTACCTTGTTTATTATTTTTTTAGTATGTGTTAAAACAACCATATTTTATGACGCATTTAAAACTGCATATCTTACAACATTTTGGATCATTCGAATTAGTAGACCGTGATGACATGAGATGATACTTTGCTAAGTAAACATAAGGTACAGATAACTAAGTAACTATGTCACAAAAAGTAAATATTTAAAATTTTACTAACAATTGTTAATGTCTAGTTAGTTTAGTAATAGATTGTAAAAAATGTGAGCTGAATATTTATAATCACTTGCCTCCCTATCACTCCACAGAACTAATATTACCTTGAGCTTTTGGCATTCCATATTCTACCTAGCAAAGTACCATAAAACTATAAAAGGCATCAAACAGGCTACTATCTTAGTATAGGCATTTTATGGACGAGTTTCCCGAGTTAAAATATATGAAAAACAATACTTTTTTCATGCAATACCACTTTCAATTTTGAGTCGATATTGTTTTATAGTATAAAATTCAGAAAAATTTTTGTTAGGATTGAGCAATTGGTTCAGTATTATATTTACAGTGTGTCTCAAAAAGTTTTATACAAATGGAGAAAAAGTTTATCTTACATTTCACAATAAAATCTTGATAAAAAGCTCTGCATGACTTGTAGATTCATAATCAAGTACAAAATGTTTAAAACATTGGCTGAAATACAGGGAAAATCAAAATTGTGATTTGAAATGAGAGTCAAATACGTTCAAACTGTAGTGGAGAGCAAAATGTTCATTGAAATAGTTATTAAGTAGCAAAAAATTATTAGATTAGTGATTTTCCTAGATAACAATTATAGATTATTTCAATAAATACGTTAGCAATTTTTAGATTAATGCGCAGTACGAAACATCGTAAGATCCCGTTCATAATAAGCGCCTGCTTTTGTTATTCATCCTTATTAAACACATTCTGGATAGAGTGCTTTGGAATATCTAATAACTGTCCGCAAATGTCAAATGTTACATCAGTGTGTGTTTGCAATAATTAGAAATGCCAGTAAAATTGAGTATTGAAGATAACATTGAAATTGCTCTCATTGTTGGAGAAAATTATAAAACATGTAGGGAAGCAGCAGAAATCTTTATTAATAGACACCCTGATAAAACAATACACTTCACAACTGTCAGATATCTAGTAAATAAATTCAAGAGTTCTGGAAGTGTTGAAAATAAATTTAGAAAGAAACATCGGGCATGGGTTAGTAATGAAGATATTGAAACTGATCTGATGCTATCGGTCGTGGAAAATCGAAAATATTCACTTCGAAAACGATCCAATTTATTGAATGTAAGTAAAACTCCAGTTGCACGAATTTTAAAGTCAAATAAATTGAAACCATACAAACCCCAATTTACCCATACTTTAAAAGAAGGAGATGTTGAACAAAGGGTCCAATTTTGTGCTCGTATCCAAGGAGAATTGGAAGATAACAGATTTATGACACGACAAGTACTTGTCTCTGACGAAGCAACGTTTACGTCTAATGGTACAGTAAGTTCGCAAAATTCTCGATATTGGAGCGATGTTAATCCCAATTTCCATGGCCAAACCAGAGATCAATATTCATTTAAAACTAATATATGGTGTGGCATTTACAGAGACAGAATTGTTGGACCATTCTTTTTTCGAAATAACATGAATGGAGAAAGATACCTACAATTCTTAATCAGTTGTCTGACTTTCTTGATGAACTACCACTAAATGATCTATGAAAAATATGGTACCAACAGGATGGAGCACCATGTCACTGTAACAGAAATATTCGGGATTTCCTCCTCCACACTTTTAACGGTAAAGTGATCGGGAGGTACATGGAGCTTCTTTGGCATCCAAGGTCTCCATACATTACCCCTCTAGACTTTTTTTTGTGGGGTTACTTAAAAGAAAAGGTATACCTTCAGAGGCCATTTCAAGATGTTGATCATCTTGAAAGAATCATTAGAGAAACATGTGAAGCTATAACTCCATATGTGATTAGAAATGTCATAAAAGAATTTAATCACCTGTTTAGAAAGGGACGGTGGATACGTTAAAGTTCCGTAGTATTTAAGTAATTTTATTGTTCACTGAAATGTTAAACATTGTTTAACATGATCGCGTCCTCGAATGTTAAGATACCTTTATCATGCATCCACTTATTTAACATGCATCCACTCGCGTCCTCGAATGTTAAGATACATTTAACATGCATCCAATTATTTAACATGCATTCACTATAGCAACATCACACATATTCATGGTAGTCCGATTTCGATTTAGCAGTTTTTAGTAATTATTATTGATTCAAAATTATTGCCTCAATGAACAATAAACTAATGAACGTATTTCCAGGGAAAACCGTCTTAACATTTCTCACAAAATATGCTCGATTGTTAAGACTGGGTTACCCCTCTCAATACGTTAATTACTATTACATGGTCCCAATAAAATTTATTAGTTGCCTATTATTCATTGTTGATAAATTGATAAGGAGGTTATCAATTTTTTATCATGTCTTATTCCTTTATTCAATAAATAATCTATTTAATAATATCTTGTAATTATCTGGGAAAATCACTAATCTAATAATTTTTTGCTATTTAATAACAATTTCAATGAACACTTTGCTCTCCACTACAGTGTGAACGTATTTTACTCTCATTCCAAATCATAATTTTGATTTTCCCTGTATTTCAGCCAATGTTTTAAAAATTTTGTACCTACTTGATTATGGATCTACAAGTCATGCAGAGCTTTTTATCAAGATTTTTTTTTGTGAAATGTAAGATAAACTTTTGCTCCATTTGTATAAAACTTTTTGGGACACACTGTATATTTCACTTACCTATTATGGATTGTTTATATACCTGTGATACAAAATATATGTACAAGCAAGGCATTATAAGCGGATATTGTAATTCATAACGCCTGCTCATCGTTCACCTTATTTTTAACTTTTTAACTAGAGGTACCCGTCTACTCGTTCCTCACAAGGGATATTATATTTTTTCTTAAACAAACACTGGAATTTTTAGTGTTATAAAGTCAGGTAATCAATTGATAAAAACCGGTTCTTCTTTTTATACAATATATTTTGACCTTGTGGAATTCAAATAAAAATATTATTTTTTCTATAGCACTTGTTAAAGTGTGCTTTTATCAACTCAAAACAAAAGGTCAAGTTTTACTTTAACAGCAAGAGTAGATAAAGTAGCACTTTAACATCAAGGATAGATGAAGTAATTTAATTTTTCGTTGACCGCTTGTTAATTTCAATATTAATGAACTATTTTTCCTAAAAAAGGATGGATTAATAGACGTCATTAATACACTGTTTTTGATTAATACACTCTTTTTCATTAATTAACTGTTTTTTAAAAAAGGATGGATTAATAGATCTATTAATACACTGTTTTTGATTAATACACTCTTTTTCATTAAATAACTGTTTTTGTGATTTTGACGTTTTGATGATATTTTGCATGGAGGTTAGTTGTATTAATCAAAAAAAGATTTTGCGGTCAACGAAAAAATTTTGTAATCAACTCGTTTGTTAATGGGTCTTTAATAATCTCAACTATTAAAGGCACTCACTCGCTATCGCTCGTTCGTGCTTTAAACAGTTTCGATTATTAATCGCCTTCATTAACACACTTGTTGGTTAAATAACTATTTCTAACTTTTGTTTAAATTAAATATGACAGTTTCGTATTATCGTAGCAACCCAATCTAGCTACTGACATTTTGAAATGTGATTGACTGTAAAAAATTTTTTTGAAATTGTTAAAGTTCTTGCTATAGAAAAAAATATTATATTATACACGACGATAAAGTTATTTCTATCCACTCTTGAATCATTAACGTCTCGACTTCGTCTCGACTTCGTCTCGACGTTAAACGATTCACTCGTCGATAAACTTTAACTTTATCGCCTTGTATAATAAATTACTATTTTTTACTACTTACTCTAAAGCAAGCTACATAAAGATGATCATGAGAGAAGCATGGTTCTCTTAACCCGGCATTGGTCGCTACATGAGCGATTTCCTCACGTTTTTACAAATTAATTTGCCATTTTAGTGCAATGACAGGTACGGCCACGCCAATTTTTTTAATCCCCACCCTATTTGTCAAGCACCGGCTAGTGGTATTATTTCATGAAAAAAACAAGGCACAATGCAATTGTGACAAGTAGTTTGGTAGGTGCGTGCGCTAGTGTGAGCAAATCGCTCATTACGCGACTAACCGCGTTTACTTTTATATTTTTGTTTTTTATCTATACATTTTTGATTTTGCGATCTTGCCAACGAGCCATTTGCACGGAACATACCACATATACCTGCCCTAATTGTTTACAAGTTTCGGATGGGTTGGATACAAACTAGAGATCGAAGCAGAGTTTATATTATATCTTTTTTGGAATTGAATTTAACGATTTGAGTTGTATTTACACATGGTGTAAAAAATAAAGTTTTGTATATTCAATGAATAATTTTTTATTTTAATTTTAAGGTATTACGTTAACAGATATTGCCACATTATGATTATAAAGTAATAATTGCCAATTATGAAAAAAACACACGCATACATTCAAAATGTCAGCTGTTAGAGAAACGCTCACGCGCGACCAACGACGCGAAACGAAACCTAGCGACTAATCCCGGGTTAATTCAGTTTCTACTACACTTAAAGTTTGCCCTTAAGCTTTATTTATTGTAATATTCGTAGCCAAACATATTTTTTATAGGAAATTGAAGCCGATTAATTCGAAAGCATAATACAAGGGAGTTGATGATATCTCTTCTAAGAATAAAAGCATTACCAGCAGACGACCCTGTAAATATTTTGGCTTCAATTGCATAAGGTTTTAAAGCATGCATTTGAAACTCATTATATTGCACAACTGAGAGGGATTTAAATTTCTAAGCGGCATGAAAGGTGCTCCAACTTTAAGCTTTCATTATTTATGGGGTGTCAATCCAGTAGGTTGAAAGGACTGTAGAAATTCAGTTGGAACTTAACAGTACCGATCTACTCAATGCATTCTTTCTTCATAGTGCTTCAAATACCCGAATGCCGCGATTCCGGACGAATTTTGTCCGGTGTTGAAAACCGGTATTGATGTTAAAAATATCTGTATTTCGGTATTAATATATTCCTGTAAAAATTACAATCTTTTGACGGCGGATGCATCTTCAATTAGACAAGTATTAGGTAAGTATCTTTAATCTAATAAAAAAATAAAACAACACAGAACCAATTGACATGAACATCTCAATATGATGAACGACTCCCGTATACCGAAACAACTGCTTCATTACCAGCCTACAGGCGGAAGAAGACATGTTGGACGACCAGAAAACGCTGGAAAGACCAGCTTTAATCTGTGGGATTGGAACAAATCAAAATGTTTAATCTCTGTCGCTGACGATGATGATGGTGAATGATAATTGTTACTATTTACACTAAGATAAAACTGATCGGTTTTGTATACAAAAGTGAAACTACGTTTTCGCAATTGTAAATAGTTCTTTTTACTTCCCTCGTCCTAAAGACGAAGAAACTATTGTAATCACGAAAAAATTACCTTCCGAGATTTCTTCATATCTTCACGTTTCAAGGTCCCTAGATGACGAAAAAGAGGTTTTATTAATTCCATCTGTCTGTCTGTCGGCCTGTTCGCAGTATATCTCAAAAACTATTCGTGCAAGGAAGAAGATATTTTGCATACATATTATATATCTACCTCGAATGAAATCGGTACAATTTCATACAAATATATACAGGGTGAGCACCTTAACAAAATAAAATTTTGTTAATTTTTGGGTTAATTTTCAATTAGATGGAAGTAGTAACTTTCGCATAGGTCAGGATTTACATTTGCCGAAAATAAGACTCAACCGATACAGGATAATGTCACAAAAGAGTAAAAACATTTCAACAATAACACCCGTTCTGTTCAAGAGAGGGGCGCGCCGGACTTTTTGAAAGAGGCTCGGTAGCGTAGTTGGCTTTATCGGTGCAGATACGATCTCTATGTAAGGGTGCGGTTACGATCGCTCTGCAGATGCGGCGGGTTCAAACCCAGCGGGATACATGTTTTTTATTTGAAAAAGTATTTAATTTATTAGAAACGTGAAGATATCTTTACTCCTAACTTAATTTGGTTTTTAAAGTTATTTAGTGTTACAATGTCGAAGAGGGAAGTTCTGGGTAAAGCCTTTTACAGATTTTTTTTAAATTTGTATGTCTATGTAGTATTAACAAATGCAGCTGTTACTTTTCCATTTTTTAAGTTCCAATACTCGGAAATGAGGTAGTAGCGATAATAAAAAAGATATGGTGAAGGCTCTTTCCCAACAAAAATGTCCAATAGCGTTAAAATTAGTACTAGAAGATGCTTTAAAATTTGGCATTTTACAGCGACGAACGTTTGTCACGGATACTTCAGTACCTACCATAAAGATGTTATTTCAACGTGTATTTAAAGTTACACTCAGAAAAAATATTATATGTTTAACTAAACGGCTGTCATATCAAAATTTAGAGGAAAAACATCATTTACGGATATACAAGAAGAATTCTGCTCGGTATCTAAACTATCTTAGAATCTAGCTCGATGTCTGTCCGTGACGTGTTAGAGAGAAACCTGCAGGCGGCAATAAAGGAAACACAACTATGCCTACTATTAAAAAAATAACGGGATTTTAGCAAGAAATAAAAGATGAGATCACATTTTTGAAAAAAACTGGAACAAAATTCACGTATTTAAAAAGGCATACTATTATTTATTGGCCATTGCACCGACAAGTGTGGAGTCGGTAAGGACATTTTTTGCGGACCGTAAAATCTGCAAAAAATCGGCCCTCGCTTAATGATCAAATCATCGATTGTTTGTGTTTCTGAGAAACATTTTAATTAAGAAAATTATTATTTTGTGAGCAATTTTAATTTATTTGTTAATTTGGTTTCTTGGTTATACATAAAAAAAAACTATGTTTGTTATGTAGGTACTGCACCACAAATGAACTGGACCATTTGCATATATTGGTGCAATTATTAAAAATATTTTCCAAAAGGGCAGTCATGGCATTTTTGGTAACATTTCATGATTGTGTCGCAATAAAAAGCATTTCTTTTCATAATTTAGTTTAAAGAAAACTAAGTCCATTAATAAAATATTATCATTTTAAAATTTTGAATTTTTTCCAAATGTTGATAGCACATTGCATACAAAGTATGCCAAATCGTTGCCAAACATTTTTAAACGTTCCAAAGACACTCAAAGAACTATAAATTAACCTTTTTTTGTTATTCCTCTTATTTTTGTTAAATATAGTTTTTTATAATTTTATTATTTTTTAATTTTATGAATATGATTTTGTTATTTCTTCAGTTGATATTTGAAGATAGTGCAATTAAATATGGTTAATATGAGTATACTATAAAACAAAAGCTTTTATATATAATTATATTATGACGTAATGTAATAAATACAATTTTTATGGTTGGTCCAGTTCATTTGTGGGGCAGCATATTTATAGAATTTATTTTTCATCTACTTTATTTATTTATCTATTTATAAAAAAAAAGCTAGTGTGATACAAGCACACAACTTCCTTTTACAGTGAACTTATAATTAGCCACAAAAATAGATTTTTAATTTTTAAGCATTTGTCAAAAAAATCCAAAAATTATAAATTCTATAAAAACCGTACAAAATAGAGCGTTAATTGAAGAGACAAATTTTCTCTTAAATTTTAGGCTGAATTCAAAAATGTAATAATATACCGCGAGTTAATAAAAAAATAGAAAAAAAACAAAAGAAACCCATTTTAGAGGTATTCAACTGGAAAGTACACACAATACAATACACATTAAAAATGTAATAAAAATGTAAAGTTTGAGAAAAATCGCTAGAGCTGTTTTTGAAAAAATCGAAAAAAAAACTGAAAAATCACAAGAGTAAACACCATACTTCCGGTTAGGCGATTTTCTTCAACAGCCCGCTGTCGCATCTAGATAGTACACAAAACTTCTATATGAAGTTTCAACGCCATGCCTCTTTTCGTTTTTGAGATTTTCTGTTCACAAGCGCACAGACACACAGACAGACCAATGAAAAAAAATACGTTTTTTGGGATCAGGGGACTCTAAAACGTGAAGATTTGTGGAAAACTCAATTTCGAATTTTTGGGGTGAATCCAATACTTCCTTCAGAGTAAAAGGAAGTAAAAATGTTAATTCATTTTGTAGTCATCGTTAAGTTTAAATAGTAATTTATACAGCTAGTTTTGAAAGTCATATTTTTTTCATGAATTTGCAGTTGGATAACGAGGGCGAAGCCAGAGTTAATCAAGCAAATGAATGAAAAAAAGGACTTTCAAAACGTGTTGTACACGTAGTTTTTTTGCATAGTGATCTCTTATAACTTGAAATTTAGTCGAAAAGGACTTCGAAATTGACAACTGACAAATTGACATTTCGATAAAATAGTTAAAAAAAGTGTACTTTTTTCACGATTTTTGCGTTAAAAAAGTGGAACTTTCAATACGATTTTTCGATAAAAAAGACGACTTTCACGATCACTATGCAAAAATAGTTATTTATGCATCAAGGACGAAAAATTGGATTTTTATGGACGATGCCTGCAATTGCTGGCCGAGGCGACAGCCGAGGCAAGCAATCAGGCAAGGCCATAAAAAGCAGTTTTCGCCCGAGGTGCATATAAAATTTTTCCGTCGACCGTCATAATTTGAAAAAAAATTAAAGTGAAGTCCGAATTATAAGAGTTGTTGAGGACGAAAAGCGTTTGCGGACAAAAAGCGTTTGCGGACGAAAAGTGTTTGCTGCCGAAAAGTGTTTACGGACGAAAAGCGTTTGCGGCTTTAAAGTGCGGCCGTAAAGTGTTTGCGGACGAAAAGCATTCGCGGCTGTAAAGTGCGGCCGTAAAGTGTTTGCGGACGAAAAGCATTCGATGACGAAAAGCATTTGCGGACGAAAAGTGTTTGCGGACGAAAAATTAATGGTGTCCAAAAAAGTGACATTTTTAGTACGTAAATGCGTCCGTAAAATCACATTTTATAGGGAGGTCGACGGAAAAATAAATGTTTATTTGTTTTTAGATATGATGTATTTGTAAATATGCGATAACTAGGTAAAACTATAATAAGTGAATTTTCTAACAGTAATACCGGTGTTAATACTGGAATCCCGAAATGAAAAATTTAGAATACCGAATACCGGTATTAAGATATTGGCCCGGTATTGTCAGCACTGTTGTTAGACCTTTTATTTGATTTAAAAGAATGTCATTTATATGGGATACAGAATAATTTTTTCTGTAAGGTTCGCACATTCACAAAGCCAAGCGTATGATTGCATCGCCAATTTTTAACAGAAGATTACTAAACGTATCCACTGATGTTTACCCGTAAAGGTGTCAACACGATTCCACATGAAAGAACATTTAATTGAAGCATTTACTTCATCAGCTCTAGTTCTCTGAACCACTGGAAGAATCTGACAAAAATCTCCAAAGAATAAAAATTTTGATCTGAATACATAATTCTGCCATCGTGTCAAAATGACAACTGTTGCATAGTTTTTAGTGTCAAAAATGACTTTTTATTTTAGCGGGCACAATACTTATAGTCAGGAATCAGGGACCATAAATTCGATCATAGGGTGTGCACTCGAAGATATAGTTTAAAAAACTGTACACTATGTGGAATGACCTTGCGGATCTAAATGTAAAGAGCTCCATTCTCTTTGCGATTGCAAAAAAAAATACTGTTACTGTTAATTCGCTACGTTATTCGCGATATTTTTAAAGAGCATGGCGATGAGGTTCTTAGCCTGCCACCGTACCACTGTCAGTATAACCCAAAATGAAATTGTTAGTCTTATTATAAAAATCTGGTGTGATACACGCACACAACTTCTTTTTACAGTGATCTTATATTTAGGGAAAATTTAGTTTTTCATTTTTAAGCATTTGTCAAAAATTTTCAAAAAAATTTTCTCTAAAATTTTAAATTGAATTCAAAAATGTAATAATATACTGGATGTTCTATTTAAAATAGGAGTTAATAATAATAATAAGAGAAAAAACAAAAGAAACCCATTTTAGAGGTATTCAACTGGAAAATCACCTATCTCACATCAATACACATTAAAAATGTAACAAAAATGTAGAGTTTGAAAAAATCGCTAGAGCCGTTTTTTAAAAAATCGAAAAATCTAAAAATCACAAGAGTAAACACCATACTTCCGGTTATGCGATTTTCTTCAAAAGCTTTCTGTCGCATCTAGATACAGTAGTACAAAAAACTTATATATGAAGTTTCAACGTCATACCTCATTTCGTTTTTGAGATATTCTGTTCACAGACATACAGATACACAGACAGACAGACAGACCAATGAACAAAAACATGTTTTTTGGGTTCAGGGGACTCGAAAACGTGAAAATCTGTTGAAAACTCAATTTCGAATTTGTGGGGTGAATCCAATACTTTCTTTATCGTAAAAGGAACTAAAAAGCACATAATTTGTCCATCTGCAACTAAGGATAAGGTAAAAAAATGTATGGATTAAAGTGCTTTCCAAATGTATTCCTGACAAGTGGAAAATTATTGTAAACGTTGTGAAAACCTAACGACTGTCACCGAAATGACAACCGGGGCCGATGGCTTAATGTGCTATCTGGGCACGGCTGACTGTGATTTTACTACCACCTTCCGTTACATCGTTAAAAAAATACAAACTGCAATCGCAATGTGATGATGATCAAAAATCTGATACCTCAATGGTTTAGTACAGGTGGTATGAATAATCTGGACTCAAAATTGTAGTTTTTAATAACATCTTTATGCAAATATTAAGCATAAAAAATTTTTTAGCAAGTTTCAATTTGACATAGTTTGTCTTTGAAATTCTAAATTGCAATAGTGAACCCTTAGTACTGGAGCTTTTATTGACAGCTGTATATTCAATATTAAAATGATTCTAGAGTGTATCAGTATCTAGAGCTACATCTGAATCCATATGTGATATTATCGTTTATTTAGCGTAACGCTTTTTAGCCTTTTTAAACATTTTAGACATCCCTGTCTGAACGCCGTAATTGTAGAATCGTGAACTGGTTTTGGTCGTCCTTGAAGCACCTACCTACCCGTTAGTTGCTCATCGCATTTGATTGGATATTTCTCTGGCGTCGTAATTTAAGTGTTGAAGATGTAAGCTGAAGGTATGTGTGCACTTTCTCTTTTTTCGTAGATTTAAAAGCCGCCTTGGAGTCATTAAAATATGAACAGCTAGTTTGTGCCACTACTTTGGTAACCGTTGCTGCTTTTATTGCTGAGTCCCTAATTGCGGCCCCACTTCGGTTTTCCAGGAGTTTCTTCTACTTCGTCAATGTAGCTTTGCGGTTCTGGGCGTATCAACTCACGATCTCTTGTCGAGCAAGGTAAAACGAGTTTACATAATTGTTGCCGCTGTGTTAACTTCAAGCTACCGACTTCTTTGACATCACCTTTGAGTTAACTATAAATCGCTGATACATTTACTGGAACACTTTGAACTCTTACGTATGTGGTGTCATGCTATAAGTTGCTTGCCTGCAGCATCACCTTAAAGCTGTAATTAGAATAATTTCGTTCCTTTTTTGCGTCAAAATTGTAATTTGGCATACTACGATTTGCTTACGTTATCACTTCGGATTGATGTACATATTAGTGTACCATATTGCGCTTGTTTGCTACTTTCTTATAATTAGCATACCTTATTGTGTATGTTTGCTATTCCTTTATAATTTGGCTTTAGTTAAACCTCTATCATTGGTTGGCACAATAGAATGAACCATGTTTGTATGTGTCGTCCCATGATAAAAGTCGTTCCTAGAAGCTATACGAGTGCTGATCCTAAAATTACGTAGCATTCTGTATTGTCTATATTATAGTCAACTAATCTAAACCCTATTCATGCTTACTAATGTTTTATGTATGGGTAATGCAAGCGATTGAGGTATTGTTTCCTTTTGAAGCCTGTTTCAAGTCGTAACGAGTCGGATATGCTTGGTATCTTAGTAAGTTTAAGAATTTTTGCAATCTTGTGGATTTATCGATTGTATACATACTGTTTGGCTCCCCCTGGTAATTTTTAATACCTTTTACTATTAATAGAGATCTCCATATAGGGCCTAGCTTAAACGATCGTTTGGTACCATTTGAAGCGGGTAATAGTAATCGAGAAACTTTGGTTTAGGGCTGAATTTTGATTAGTATCTGCTGTGGTTGGCAATCAGTATTGCTTTGTATCTGAAATACGAAACTGGAGCTGAACTTAACAGTTAAAGAACTAAATTAGTTTTTATGTCACATTAAGAAAAACCCTCACTATATGCTGATTACTACAATTCTGATAAACAGACACGAAGTTGTAATTGGGCAAATATTAACAATTTCTAATATAAAAATTAAGGAAAATGTTCTGCTTGTTTTAATATTTTTTTTATGGAGGATAAACCAGGTTCACGCGCACTGCGGCCTCTATGGGCCTATTGTGCTACCTCTAAGTCATGTGTGTGTATATGTTTCGTGTGTAGTGTTATTACTCTACCTCATAGACCAGTCGCCAGAGGAGAGCGACGTTAATTGCTGTTACGAAAATCCTGTAAATGTTCTCTTACAGTTGCATAAATGAGAAGATTTTTCTTAATCCAGTTTACATGTTCTAAAAAATCTTCTCATTTAGACAACAGTAAAAGAACATTTACAGCACTTTCCTTTGCTTTCATAGGCGTCCGTTGACTATTCGTTCCTATAATGAGTAAAAATGCATATCATTGCACATCAATTTAGGTAACAATGTTCACTTTTTAATAGTTGTTATTTTGTTAGCTACAGAAATTGTATTTTATTCATTTTATAAGAATATTTCGTTAGCGTTGAAGTTTTATGATGTACATACTAATTACTTACATATTATCTGTATACAGGGTGGTCGTGAAAGTTGGAGACTTATTTTGCCAGCATTAACTACATAAAAAGTAGTGAAGAATTTTCAAAAATTATTTCCCTAAAAGATCAAATTAAAAAGTTACGGCTCTGTAAAGCTGAATTATTTTTTTTTAATATGGTAAAACTCATCGAAGTTCTACTTTTAGTTTTTACAAGGTAAATTATGGGCTACTAATTTCATCATTTCATAATAATAATAAGAAAGTTTAGTTTGATCTTTGTAGTAGTAAGGGGGATTTAAAAAGCATATTTGATAAAAACAATGAAAGCCATGCGCCTACTATGAAAGAAAAATAAAATGTACCTAAAATGGTTTTCTTGACATTTTTAGTTCAACATATTCGTGTTTCAGCTTTTTTGTAAATAACATGACAGATGGTACAATTAGCAGGTTACTACATTGGAAAACATTTTTGAGTGTTACTCAGAAATGGCCATGTTGAAAGACTTTCATAAAATTAAACTTTCTTTCATAATACAACACAGGGTGCTTGACGAAGAAGGTATTGTAATCGCGAAAAAATCACCTTTTGCGATATCTTCAGATCTTCGCGTTTCAGAGTTTCTAAATGACGAAAAACAGGTTCTCTTATTTGCGTCTCACTAACAAGCGTTGAAAGCTACAGTTCGAATTCCACCACCGGTAATGGTTTTTAATTTGAAAAATAATGTAATTTGCATTACGAAGTGCTTCCTTTTATTGTTTCAGCATTATTAGGAACGTGAATATATTCTCACCCTTAGTTTTTTTCGATTTTTAATAGTATATTACTTTACAAAGAATGTAGGTAAGATGTATACTACCCAGGACCGTTTGATGCCTGAGTGAGCGCACCGAACGAGGGCAGCAAGGTGCGAGGTAGTGTAAATCTTCCTACATGCTGTGTAAAGTACATAATATTTTTCACTACCAATATTTCCTTATGTAAAATAAATGGAAATAGCGTAAAATTATTAGATTTTCTAAGTTATAGTAGACTATTTTAGAGCTTGGGGCGTTGTTACAGTGCTGTGACGTTTTGTTTGACAGTTATACACGCACTGTGAAACATGCGTGAATACGATTGCGAATGCTGTTTTGTGTGCTTTGTGCTTGTATTCTGATTAAAAATGGATAATAGTACGAGCGATAATGGTTTTTTTCATGTTAATCAAATGGCAAACACGGTATCTCGTCAGGTATAGTAAATGCGGGATGTAAGTAATTCACTTCGCTAGGGAAGTAATTACATTGTCATGAAAACTGTAACAATTTTTGTAAATATTTCCTACATCCCTCAAATCAGACAGTGTAAGGATCACTTGCAAGAAAGATAGTGAAAACAAATTATTTAATATTACCATGTCCACATGCGAGGAAAGTTCTGAGTAAAGACCTTTACAGATTTTTATTTAATTAATGTTGACTATTTCATCTCTTATTATACAATGCCACGATTTTTCAAAATTCAACCAATCACGTGTTTTTATAGTGATACAAAATCAAAATTTTCCCTTGAGATTAAATCAGTTTTTTAACACTTTTATTCATGGCAACCACCAAATATGCTGTTTTAATCAAGGTAGTATTTCAAAAACTGTCATTGTGCATCCGTGTAATTGTCATATTTATTGCTTGCCAATACCGATATTTTGGAAATAGTCCACAAAATGTATTTCGGGGTCATGATTTTGCTCGGAAACTGTTTTACTCAAGATTTGTTGGCTTTTGGAAATGTCCCTCGACAAACTAACATTGACAAATTCCCTCTCCTTCGGCTAGGGAATTTGATCAAGTTACTTTGTCTCTTGACGTTGCCCAAACAAAAAACTTTTTTTACCGGCAAAATCATTTGCCCGTAACACATTATTAATGATAAAATACGTCTCCAACTTTTACGACCACCCTGTACCTAATCATATAATGCAGAAATATAATAATTATTTATTTAGTAATATAAACTGTTGATTTTATTTTAAAAACTTAATTGGTCTTTTTAAAATGTGTCCCGTTTTTTCTGTTTGTTCCGATGTTACCGCTTTTTTAGTTTCAGCCCCGTTTTGACATGATTCTGATCTGGCAACCATAATCGTGAGAGATATCAAAAATTACAAAGACCCAAAAAAGTTACCAGTGAGTGTTCCTTGCTGGAGAACAAATTTAAGTTAATGGACTTTACCATTAAAAAGTTACTGTCCAATCTGTCCCGTAACTCCCGTATTTCATCCTCTAATGGTCCATTATTAATAACCAATTTTATCTCAAAAGATAAATTATTTCAGTATGCCATCCTGAATATCGTTCACTCGTTCTAGAACAAATGCAAAAATCAAAACAAAAAACTATTAAAATATGTAATTAGTACTACAGCCATAGTCTTATCTAGTTGCAGACTGTCCTGTTTCATAATGGGAATATTTTAAATGTAAATGTACTCATTAAACACTCTCTTGCTTAATCTGCAAAAAGGTGTTTTGTTTAAAGCCAGACGGCAAGGAAGTAACGACAATTCTGCATTGTTAACCTGCAGTTTCCAAAGTCATCTTTTAATGACGTTTTAATTAATATGCATTCACGGAAATAACTCCTCTTGGTATCTACTTATTGTCATAAGAAGAAGGCACGTTAATACTAAAAAGTAATTTATCGCTTTTGAATGTTATTCCTACAGTTAAATAAAAACACCAAGTTTAAAACCAACCAATCCTTGAAGTTGACAATCAAAACATCAATTTAACATTATTAATCTTACTGAATTCCTTAACGAAGTGTTGAACACGCGAAGAATTCAAAACGATGTTTTAATTGACAACTACGCAAGGTGTTTGAGATTAATCAACCTGAAGTACTACTTTTCTCTGCAAATAAAATAATATCAACGCAAGTGAGCGGTGAAAATCGAAAGCGTTTCGGGGACGATAACCAATCTGATTTCATTGAAGGTCACGCAACTCGCTCATGAAAACTGAAAGTATTATGAATTAATGATCTAACTTTTTCGTACCCATTACGTCCTCCAATTTCTAATCTTAAGGTGTAAACAATAACGACGTCTCTACGTCCTGCAGCTATAGGACACTTTTTAGAAAACTGAAAATAACTAAGTGTAAAATTGTAAATAATTACAAATAAAACCCATGTCAGGTTTAGACTCATGCAAATGAAGGCAAGATTTCTTTCTGCATATTAGCAAATTAGCAATGTGTTTGTAGGTTATTATAATTTATGCAAAATTCAGCGTTCTTGATTTTCTAAAAATATCCTCCTGGTTTTCGACATATTTCCGAGTAATGCAAATGCTGCTCTAATGATTAATAATTGCCGCAATTTTTAGTGACTTTAAATATGCGCCTGCAAATTAATCTCGGGATTAGAGTTACTTTCTACTTCATAATGCAATCAATTATTTTCTTAAGACGTAAAATATGAGTGTTATACTTAGTTACTGACTCATTACAATCGTAATAAAACACATAAAGCTCTGTGCAATTCTAAGTCAATTAGACACAAAAAGTGGGAATTTTCACTGGCGCTTAATTAGAGTAATTTCACATTGATGACTTCACTCAATTGAAATGATTATAACATATATTATAAAAGCTAAGTAACTGTAAGTAAAAGAAATAGTATTATTATAACGTCCTCTAATTTAAATAAAAGCCTTATCGATGCTAAAAATCTACTAATTAAGATACAATGCAAAATGTTTCTTGTTTATAGTTCCCATAAATATTGATATAAGAAACACAATGCGTATAAAATTCAAAATTAAATATTTACGCTCAAACCTTCCACTTAATTACAGTAGGTAGATATTTCATTGATAAAATGAAATGTCAATAATATGGTTTACAATACATAACTAAATTATTTTTATTTATGCAATGAATACTACAAAGCTACATATTAAATTTAACTCTTTGCAATTATTGTTTTGACTTTATTGGACATCAATTTAAATGCTTCCTATTTTTAACTAAAATTGATACGGTTACCTGGAAATGCTCATTTTCTACAGTACAAAACTACATCGTGTAAAGATTTATTGATTTTGCTATTATTAGTTTTTATAATGGTACAACTAAACTAAGTTTTTCTTATACATAGCTTCTAAGTTCACTTTTATATGCACAATACAAATATGTAAGGATATTATATATAGAATAGAATTACTTTTTAGCACATTTTGAAGAATCCAATTGACAAAATTTTAAATAAATACTACATTTTACCGTTAAGATGTTACCACACAATTCAAATTTTATTGTGTTTCACATAAGAAATTAAAAGGTAATCAAATTTAGAAAAAAAGTAATATGTTGAAAATTTGGTTCCAAAAATACACACATGATTTTGTTTTTACATGCAGTTAAAGATGACGAAGCATAGTTTTTACCTATTTATAATAATATTATGCTAATTTACAAATTCAATATCTTAATTTTTCTTACTAAATGTGACAATGATATTTAAGTTGTAGGCGTTCCCAATTTTTCATTACTTATCAACCTGAAACATTATGCAATTAAAGAAGACGAAACGTGTATCTTTTTTATACTTGTTTTTATGTTATTTGTAGAGAAACTCAATATCTTGTTTAACTCTTAAATAGGTAACATAATATTTTTATTAGTCTTTGTAAAACTTTTTTAGAATGTATTAACTTTTAAACCTAACATTTTTTATATCTCATTCAGTTATAGTATATCTTATGCAAATACATCTGGATATAATCAATTTACAAATTCTTAGTCTTGCTTAACTGGTAGTGTTGATTGCATGATCGTAGAAGAGCTTAGTGTTGCCGGCGTACTAAACATAAACGTATTCAGACAATAAGTAATTTTTGCACCATGTCTCGTTAAAAAAACGTTACAATAAAATTAAAACATTCGGTTTGGATTGGCTGTATCGTTGACGTCGCTAGGTAACACACACGTTAACGGGCTATGATTTTAGTGGGACGTTGTGCAAAAATTTCCTAATGACACGTGCGTATTTCTCGTAAGCGCATCTGTTTAACTTGTGAAATATCGTTAAAGAACTTGTAAACTGAAATGCTCAAATTCCAGCGTCGATTTGCATAAGATGGGCTAGACAGATGTTTTTTGAAATAGTATCGTCATTATTCTTTAAACTATATGTTATGTCAAATACAGATACTGTAATGGTTCACTGCCCATAACAATTGTGATTGTCTAATTAACTAAATGAATAAGTCAGCATGAGCATTAAATATTTTATTTATTGCAAGATAATCAGTACCTTACATTAATAAATGCACTTGATGTGAGCAGCAGTAACTTATTTAAGGGATAAGAGTTAGCATGAAATAAAGCAGATTTCATATATGATAAATGTTCGGAACGCCAATGCAATTTAATTTGTAACTGACGGCTTTGAGCTTATTTACGTCAAACATAATGTGAATAAAATGATACAGAAATTGTATGAGTGTTATGTATTAAAAGTTTTTAAGCCAGCAAACGGCAAATTAGCTGAAAGAAAAACGAAACAATGCGAGCAAAATAATTATTGCAAAGAGCACTGGAAAAATGGAAAGAACCGATCGAAAGACTATTAGTGAAATGCTAAATTAACTTCAAGTGTATCAGTGCATTATAAACCAAAGTTATTTAAAAGCAGAGCAAAGTGTAGTGACATTTATTCCAAGAAAAAGACAATTTTAGTAGTTAGGCAAAGACATGGCATCAAAACTGTAGTCCATAAGGTCAAACATGTTATCAATTCTAATTTCGTTTATAAAAATTGAAAATTTAGTTACTAAGTTACCAGACTGTTTTTTGGGAAGATGACCAAACATGCTTGTAAAGTTTGTATTGGGGGCAGATTGAGCTCCAAATTTTATTGCATAAAGTTATAAATAAAAAGTTTGTTGTATTATCAGTTGTGTGTAAAGTTAAATACCAGTGTGCAGGGCATCTTTGGGTATAGTTTGCCAAGTGTTAAGATTTCCGAAAGTAGCAGATTAACCAGCAGCAAGATTCGTCCAAGTGCTAGTAACTTCGAGGGCTCATTTACACGAGTAAGCAGCATCGCCCAGCAAAAATAGTGCCTGCTACGGGTACAGAGGGCCTTCAGAAGTCCGTAGGTGTAGAAATTCCAACCAACAAACCATCCCAAGTGCACAATTCCCTTGGTGTCATTGAGAAGCGTGTCCAGCGTCCGAGAGGTCTCCGATTAAGGCAGGATTGCACAGGAAGCCTTCGCTTCAGCCCCATGATTCGCGGGGTGCGTAAGGCTGAGACTGTCTACGAAGTGTACCATCAGGTTCCAGTTGTCCAGGTCTGTCCAGCTTCGAGAAATTTAGGTAGCGTCCTTTGAAAGTGCAAGACGCGGCATTTTTCAGTTTTGTCGAGATGCAGAACAAAAAACGATCGCGCGTGGGTTTCGACGTCACACTAGAAACAAAACTAGCTTAACAGTTGCTACGTCACAGTATTAATCGTATTTACCTGATGCTTCGTTGCCATTTTGGTGTTTTAAAATTCAATTTTGCGCTAGTTTTCACTGACAGATCATTTTCTTTACTGAGTCAAATTTAAATGTTATTTAAATGTCAAATGGGAATGGTGCATTTGACCTATTAATTGAAATTAATTGTCATACAACGAGTTATTTTTCATACAAAGTTTCCTATTAATTTTATGAACCGACACCCTGAGTTAAGTTTTGTTTCATGCTCTTTTAATTTGCCTTGAGTTTGACAAGCAGGTTCATAATTGAATCTAATACAATTTATAAAGTGTAGTATCCCTTGCTAATAATTATAATTTTTATTTAATTCCCCATTTAGTTAAGCGAGGTGCTATTACAATACTTGTTAAAACGCTCAATATTCTCGCATAATCTATCTCTTGACTAAGTATAATAACTTTACTTTTAATTCTTCTTTATTCTTTAAATTAAAAGCTGGGTTTTGTATCACGTACAATAAAAAACAAGAATATACTTACATGCTTGTTGAATAACTTAACATATTCACTCCCTCTTACTTACTTTATTTATAGTTGAACTCGTTCTATATTCTTGATATGCAGTTAAAGAATATCGATAAGAAACTTTTCATCTATACTATGCATGTTTTTTGCAATAGTAAGCTTGCTCCATTTTCATTCAATCTTTCTCCTCTCTAAATCTGATAATTTTACTTCAAATTGTAGCACATTCCTATTCTTCATTATTTTTTAAACTAAAATATGACATAATGTATAATGAAAGAACAAGAATAAAGCAATATTTTTATTTCATCTTAATTTTAATTAACTATTATCTATACTTTTACACTTTCTGTTCATTGTTCTCTAAACTGGAAACTGCGGTGTTCATTATGTTAAATAGGTACGCTAAAAACATTTTTGTGCTTTGCTAGAGAAGATACTTGCAGATTCTTATTTTATTTTATAACAATTTACGAAAACATAAAAATATCTAGGATATGTAGAACATATTTATTTTAAGCAGCACCTACAATAAGCATTCTGTAATAGCGTATTTCGCAACAAGTTTCTTCAAGTAAAAATGTAGGACTGAAGCTAAATCAAAGTAAAACCAAAATAATGGTAATACAAAGAATAGCTGATGAACGAAACATACGGGATTTTCACGACATAGAAATTGTTGATCATATAATCTATTTGGGGTCTCGCATAAATGCGTCAGGATCATGCACGGAGGTAATTCAAAGACACAATTAGTTTAGCCAAACCAGCAGGTCAAATTAAATGCAATTTGGAAAAATTGAAATAATGCATACGTTAGTTTTTCCAATTGCGCTATATACAGCAAAATCATAGGTTATGAACTAAATAGATAAGCGTGTTCAATGCTTTTAAAATATGGTTCTGGAAGAAAATGTTACGAATTCCTTGGACAGACCTCCGAACCAACGAGTCCGTTATTGCTGAAATACAAATTCCAATTCAACTTTCTACCGTCATTCAAAAAAGAGTCTTGCAATATTTTTCCCACAGCGAGAGATGACAATGACTTACAAAAGCGAATGGTACAGGGCAAAATACAAGACAAACAACCAAGAGGAAAATTACCAACATGCTGGATTGATCAAGTTGATGAACTAAAGGGTGCAACACTTGAAGAAAAATAAAAACAGCAAAGATCGAAATAGCTGGAAACAAACAATACGACAAACAAGTTAACAAAGCATAAGCTACGACTTTTCGGATAGGACGATACATGATCAAGGGTAGCTTTCTCCAAAACAGTTGACATTCGATCCATACAAATGAAAATGATTGGTATTTTAACATAAAATGTTACGCTACCTAAATATGGGACATTCCATTTAGAACAAAAGTTTGATTCTCCACACGTTTTTGAACCAACCTGTATAATCAGAAGTACTTTAGTAACGTACGTCACCTTCGTAGCTACAACTTTTATATAAGCTATTTTTATACAGGGTCGCTATCATGTATGGAACCAAAGCTGCCCTGGTCAGACGGTTTGAGATATGCGTTTTATATTTGGTATACATATGTTAATTTAATGTTATTTTGCATATTCTTAAGTTTAAAAAATTGGTTTTTCAATATAGTTTTTAAGTGCGGTCGCCATATTGAATTTTTTTAAGTAGCAACCTAGGGGCTGTGTGATACATCAATAGAAAGCTATTTTTTCTTTTTTCAAAAATATTACACATGTATAGGGGTACATAAGAATATAACACAGATAAATAAAAAAACATTTGAGGCATGCTTAATTCGTCGGTGCACATTTAATGAAATCTAGTAACCATTGCATTAACAAATCGTCATAAATAAACAATACACAAACAGTATTTAAAATTTAGGATAACGAACATTTCATAAATACAAATGAAAATAATATTATTAAATAAGAGACGAGATGTTCAAATTGCTGCCATTTACTTCTTGGTAATAAATGCTCTTTTTAAAATTATCTAAAGTGTCGTGCAAAGAATTGTGAAAAATAGCAGCCAGTTCAGCACGAATACAATTTTTAAATTCTTCTAAATTTGTCAGATTTGTTTAAATAAACGCGACTTTTTAAATAGCCCCACAGAAACAAATCTAAAGGAGACAAGTCTGGTGACCGAGCGGGCCACTCCATGGTTCCTCTTCTTCCGATCCAACGCCGATCAAAAATGTCGCTTAAATAATTGCGCACTGCAAGTCCATAGTGGGGAGGCGCACCATCGTGCTGAAACCAGATGTTTCCGTTGACTGCATTTGGGTTATCATAATTTGGAAAAAGATTTAAGGAATAATATTGTCCCGTAGCATTTGAACATATCTCTCCGACGTAAGATTGCCTGCAATGAAAAGTAGTCCAATAATTTTGTGACCAATAATACCAGCTCATACGTTAACTTTCTGGGGTCAGACCAGTATCCACAGTTGTGCCTGTTTACAGATCCAATCAAACGTAGCTTCATCCGAGAGTATAACTGAATTGGCAAATTATCATTTTTAGAGATAACTTCCATTTCCCACTCACAAAACTCGATATTTTTGTCGAAATCGGCTTCTCCCAGTTCCTGTACTAAATGTACTTTATAGGGGTAAAACTTATTTATTTTTAAAATTGTTTGAATGGAACGTCTACTCATATTGTGGTTTAAGACAAGTTGTTGTACAGACATTTGAGGTTGCTCAACCACATCCAGTACTGTCTCTTCATTTGTGGCAGATCTTAGTCTACCAGATTTAGGACAATCTTTTACGCTTCCACTGCAATAAATCTTTCTACTTCCTATAGCTCTACTAATTGGATTTCGATCGGAATGTGCCGTATTAAATAAAAAAATTACATACCTCGTCGTGTGTTCTTCTGTCACCATAACCAATCATCATGAGAATCTCTATCTGTTCTCCTTCTGATAAACGATCCATATTGCAGAATTCTGAAGATTATTTTCTAGACAATATAACTACAGAAAGAATTAACAATGTGTGATGTTTATTTTGTCACCTATCACGCTCTTACTACTTGCTTGTGTTTGTGTTTTGTTTATTTATGACGTTTTGTTAGTGCAATGATTTCACTAAATGTGTAGTGCCGAATTAAGCATGACTCAAATATTTTTTTATTTATTTGCGTTATTTTCTTATGTACCCTATACATGTGCAATATTTCTGAAAAAAGAAAAAAATAAGCTTTCTATTGATGTATCACACAGCCTAGGATGCTATTTAAAATAATTCAATATGGCGACCGCACTTAAAAACTTTATAAAAAACATTTTTGTTTACTTCGGAATATGTAAGTAACCTCAAATTAACATATACTAAATATGAAACGCATGTCTCAGACCGTTTGACCAGGGCAGCTTTAGTCCCATACATAATAGCGACTCTGTATAACTTTCATAGTTTTAGCAATATCTTCCAACCCCGCCTCATTGCCGGTCCTTGTATACAGGGTGTTTGTAGATCACTAGATAGTCCATAACTTCGTTAATAATAGAGATATCGAAAAAATTTCAATAACCTACAAATTGTCGTAAACCAATTTAAGCAATGGCCTTCTAGTTTTACGTAGTGATACATAACTTTGGCTTTTTAAATGAAACACTATGTATGTTTCTAGATATTTGAAATTGCTGCTAAAACTGTTTTAGGATAAGATGCTTAAACTAACATTGTGGAACACATAATTTTTTTAAATTAAAAATTTGATTTACCTAAAGTAGGCCGTGACTTATGCAAAGTAAATGACAATCGAACAAGAAATGCAAAACAAATTCCGCTTGGCTCTAAAAATTGTTCATGACCGAATTGTCGCACCAAACGTTCTAAAACAATTGAAAACTACGTTTTTTTAAATGGAGAGCAACATGAATTTCATCAAACATTTGCCAACTACAATAAAAGAGATTTCCAACGATGTACGACGTTTGGCATTTCGTTTAAAAATCAAAAATACAGAAAACATAATTCAAAAATTATATTGTCCCATTTAAAAAACATGGTTTTTAATTGTTTTAGAATGTTTCGTGCGATAATTTGGTCATGAATAACTTTTAACTAACTAATAAGGCCAAAATTGTTAGTTTAAACTTACTATCATAAAGTACTTTTAGCAATGATTTCAAGTATTTAAAAATATACAGGATGTTCCATCTAAAAAGCCAAAGTTGTGTATCACTACGTAAAAATAGGAGGCCATGGCTTAAATTGGTTTACGTCAATTTGTAGGCTGTATACTGGCATTTAAAATTACTTACACTAAGTTTTTTCGATATCTCTATTATTTAGGAAGTTATAGTCGTGTCAATAAAGCCTTTTTCTCGGAAGTCCTCAGAAACAGCTCCGGTTTTGATTCTTTTTTTAAATTTTGTTTTTTTATATTATTTGAAATCAAAAACCTTTTGGAGCGGGGACGAAATAATTTATATTGTTTAAACAATATGTATGATAATTATGTAGAATTTTTTTTATATTCAATATATTTTAGGAAAATTATTCAGCTAATTATCTTCTTATATTAATATATTTTTGACGTTTCGTCAGCTCAGCTGACTTCCTCAGAAAATACACATTACGACGAATACAATAAACTAAAAGGAAAATGAGATTAAGGTTAGATCACTTGAACAATGTGTATTTTCTGAGGAAGTCAGCTGAGCTGACGAAACGTCAAAAATATATTAATATAAGAAGATAATTAGCTGAATAATTTTCCTAAAATATATTGAATATACCTATAAAACAGCTGTTATAAACAAATATAATTTTTTTTATACCATATCCATTGAAAATGAAGAAAAAGGAGATATTTATGATATGTTTTCATATTACTATTGAAAACAATTGTTATACAGTGTGTCCCAAAAAGTTTTATACAAATGGAGAAAAAGTTTATTTTACATTACACAAAAAAAATTGATAAACAGCTCTGCATGACCTGTAGATCCATAATTAAGCACAAAATTTTAAAACAATGGTTGATATACAGGGAAAATCAAAATTACGATTTGGAATGAGAGTAAAATAAGTTCAAACTTTAGTGGAGAGCAAAATGTTCATTAAAATTGTTATTAAGTAGCATTTGACATTTGATGACAGTTATTAGATATTCCAAAGCACTATATCCAGAACGTGTTTAATAAGGACGAGTAACACAAAATCAGGAGCTTATTATGAACGGGATATTACGATGTCTCGTACTGCGCATTAATCTAACAATTTCTGACGTATTTATTGAAATAATCTTATAATTTTTATCTGGGAAAATCACTAATCTAATAATTTTTTGCTACTTAATAACAATTTCAATGAATATTTTGCTCTCCACTACAGTTTGAACGTATTTTACTCTCATTCCAAATCATAATTTTGATTTTCCCTGTATATCAGCCAATGTTTTAGAAATTTTGTACTTGATTATGGATCTACAAGTCATGCAGAGCTTTTTATCAAGATTTTTTTTGTGAAATGTAAGATAAACTTTTTCTCCATTTGTATAAAACTTTTTGGGACACACTGTATAACAATTGTTTTCAATAGTAATATGAAAACATATCACAAATATCTCTTTTTTTCTCATTTTCAATGGATATGGTATAAACATTTTTTTTTCTACATAATTATCATACAAATTGTTTAAACAATATAAATCATTTCGTCCCCGCTCCAAAAGGTTTCTGATTTCAAATAATATAAAAAATAAAATTTCAAAAAAAATCATCAAAATCGGAGCTGTTCCTGAGGACTTCCGAAGATTGCCTGTTTTATGTATTCATTGACGCGACTAAGACTGTCTAGCGATTTACAACCACACTGCCTAATATTTTGAAGACCTTGTTACGAATATACCTGATCAAAACAATCTAATATCTTATTTTGCATAAATATTTTGCAGCAGTTATTCAAGGATGAGTGGCTTATAATTATTCTTTCTTTGAAATTAGTGAACCGTCGTTAGATGTAATAACGTTGAGATTTTCAAATAGATTAAAATATATGTAAGAAAACTTATACAGGGTGTCTCTGAAATGTGTGTACATCACTTAACCACAGATTCCTGGGCTCAAAATAAGACGATTTAACCCAACTTACCTATATCCAAAAGTGCTTCGTTTAGCCAGTATTATGATTCAAAGTTCAAAACAAATTTTTTTATTTTGCTTATAACAAAAGAACGATGTTGTCGATTTCGATGATATTTGGTATTGCACTCCTTACAGATGTAGGTCATCTTTTAAGGTGATATTAGTTATTATCAGTGGACCATTAGTGTACGAAACACAGGTAACCCGGCATAAACCAGTCAAAAACTTTTTAATGTTAAGGCCAATAACTTTCCAAAAAATAGTTTCAGAAAGAGACATTCAATAGTAATCTTCTTTGTTACTTGTTAATTGATGATATCTTTTAAGGTTTAGACACAAAAAAATAAAATCTGAGGGACTGCGCACTGCATTTCTTAAAACAGATATTATCTAGCAGTCTGGTATTCTAAGAAATAAATTACGATAAGGCATTTTGTTATGATATTTATTAGTGACAAGTATGTACTTTATTAGATCTACAGTAAATGCTCATGTGACCACCATCTTCCTGGATGCAAAGGTTGATTCGACGCAAAAAATTGAACTGTACTCGTTGTAACATTTTTGCATCATTTTTAATGGACTGTGAAGTGTTCTGTATTCTGGCCCAAAGTTCGTCCTGTGTGTTTATAGGAAGAGAATACACTTTGCTCTTTAGAGCTCCCCACACAAAAGAATCGCAAATATTCAAATCTGGAGAACGAGGTGCCCATTTTGCAGGAGCATCAGCTCCTCTGCCTATCCATTTGTTAGGAAACTGTACATGAAGATGATTCCGAACGTTCAATGTAAAATGAGGTGGTGCTCCATCGTGTAGAAACCACATGTCGCGTCTAAGATTTAACGGCAAGTGTTCCAATAAATCGGTAAGGTATTTACAAGGAAGTGTAAATAATTTTCTCCATTTAAACGATTTGGTAAAAGATGAAACTGCCGATTATTCCTATCCATACATTTATTCTAAACTCATGTTGAAAGTGGCGTTGCTTGATGACATGTGGATTTTCATCTGCATACACATGTTCGTTGTGCAAATTTGTCATACCCCTCCTTGTGAAACACGCCTCATCAGTAAAGAGAATTTTGCTATTAAAATTGACATCTTCGGCTTTTCTTTCTTGAATGAACCTACAAAACTCAAGACGTGCGATGGTATCAGCTGGCAAAAGCTCCTGGACGTTTTGTACATGGTAAGGATATAGCAATTGTTCTTTAAGAACTCTATGAGCAACATCCTTCGAAACGCCTGTTTGCCATGCTAAGCATCGACTACTTACTTCTGGATTTTCTTCTACTATTTCCAGAATTTCTTCTTCTACCCTGGGTGTGCAAATTGTACGAGCACGTCCACGATCAGCTGTGATCGGTGCAAATTTTCCCGTTTCGCGAAGGCGTCTTTCAATGTTTGCAAAAGTTTGATGATTGGGCACGCGACGATTTGGAAACCTTTCGTTGTACACTCTAGCACTTCTGCGACAATTTCCTTCGCAATATCCTAAAACCATCACCATATCCGTTTGCTCAGCGTAAGTGTATTTTACAGCCATTACTACGTAAATAACAAAGAATATTAACTGCTAAAAATCACTAGCTAACACCAACAGCAATTTGAGACGCTTCACAATTGATAAACAATAGCCTTATTGTCATTTATTTCTTAGAATACCAGACTGCTAGATAATATCTGTTTTAAGAAATGCAGTGCGCGGTCCCTCAGATTTTATTTTTTTGTGTCTAAACCTTAAAAGATATCATCAATTAACAAGTAAGAAAAAAGATTACTATTGAATGTCTCTTTCTGAAACTATTTTTTCGAAAGTTATTGGCCTTAACATTAAAAAGTTTTTGACTGGTTTATGCCGGGTTACCTGTGTTTCGTACACTAATGGTCCACTGATAATAACTAATATCACCTTAAAAGATGACCTACATCTGTAAGGAGTGCAATACCAAATATCATCGAAATCGACAACATCGTTCTTTTGTTATAAGCAAAATAAAAAAATTTGTTTTGAACTTTGAATCATAATACTGGCTAAACAAAGCACTTTTGGATATAGGTAAGTTGGGTTAAATCGTCTTATTTTGAGCCCAGGAATCTGTGGTTAAGTGATGTACACACATTTCAGAGACACCCTGTATAAGATTATAAGTGGGTTTCTATTTTGTTTATTTTGTAGAAACTTCTAAACAATTTAGTAACTATAATGCATGACGTGGTTATGATCAACTTGCAATAATAAATCGGTGTAGTTCCTTTAAAACAACCAAGCTATTTCCTTCTAAACGAATTAAAAGAACAAGCTGTAACTTTCATGAACAGATAAATACATAACAGGAAGACTAACTGGAGAAACTAAGTTCATTGCCACGAATAATACGATTATTTAAAAAAATGTGCGTTACCGTCTGCAGCTGGTGTTTTACAACAAAATTATACTCGTATTTGGTAGTTATCCATTGGGACAATTTCTACAGCAGTTCTAAAATTGTTATTTTTACAAATCTAGCTACTCGTAAACTCGCCCCAAGCGATTTCTCTAAGAGTTTAAATATATTTTTACGCTGTTTTACTGCCACCAGCTGGGTTGCTCATTATTACTAGTTTAAAGATCTAGAAAACACACTATTGCCACTATGCGATGATTTGAATACGGCATTAATTAAAACTTGCAAACGCTACGCACACTTAAAAATTAATATGTAGAATCATACAGCGTATTCAGCCACTTGCATGCCTATTAAATAAAGATATTCTTTATCGCATTTATGAAAAGTAATACCTGAGAAAGTTAACCGAAAGCTGCGTTTACGTTCATGTTAATTGTCGGCATGCTGTTATACTACGGCGGTTGCGGGATGGGGGAAGCAGCTATATACAAAGAGATTTAAAGTGAATCTCCCATTTTAAAGCAGAACCGCAACGATTCTTATCGCACATTACACTTCGGCGGCTTGTTACGTTTTTCATTGCTTGGTTCAAGTAGTTAGTTACAATAAATGTGATAGTGCAAGTGGATTTGTCCGACAACTGTGCTTCAAGCAGCAGGATTATGAAGTTCCTTGTAAGTGCCCTGGATCGAAGGGATATAGTTCGAACAAGTGCTGTAGTTTTAGTGAACAAGTGTTTAATCGTTTATAAGAAATATACAATTCTATTATTTTGTAAGGTGCTCCACACTGGCCTCAAAAACCCACTTTTCCAATATTTCCTGTTTATTAGAATTTCTTATAATACAAATTGGTTGTGAATCTATTAAATTAAAAATTAGAAATTAAGCATCAATTATAAATTAGTTGTAATATTTACTTTATTAACACTTTAATTTTTTAATTACAGATTGTCCTAGTTCTCAGTTCAGCATGCACTACTTCAGCTCAACAAGTACCTGGAACTGTCAAGTTTTTGGCAGAGGACGCGCAATTGCGTCGTGAGGGGGTAAGCTACACCACCAGCGTCATCCACAAAAACCCAAAATACCCCGACCAACACGCCGAAAGCACCATCAAAGTCGACCTCCACAACCACAGGACCAAGCAAGGCAGAGAAATACAAACCAAGCCAAACGCTGCGTACCAAAATGCTTACATACAAAAAAGGCCAAAAGCCCTGCCAACGTACACTCACCCCTTTCAACAACCATACCCTCACCAGCCACCAACCCAGTATGCTGTGGAAGAGAAAACACCGCAGCCGAATCAGGTCTATAGCAGTATCCAGAACCCACCCTTCGGCCCGCCCCAATCCCAATCCCAGTCGTTTAACGTAGGGTACAGTGTTAGTTTCACTGGCGCTCCAAAATCTCAGTCGCCAAGGTCTCTTGCGAGGCAAAGGCTTGAAAATGCCGAAATAATCACAGGGTCAAGAAAGGACGTCGTGCGGAAACCGGTGTCTGACTTTGACTCGGAGGATTTCGTTGGCAGCCCTTTAATCGACATCAAGAAGCAAAAAGTGTCAGGCATCAAACCGAAGCCTATTAAATTTTCAGGTGGCAAGGAGAATGATTCCAAAAGTTTCATTAATAATTTGGCTCCACAAACGCAGCAGTACTTGTCGTACCTTGGGGATGCAAAACCAGTAGCTTCGTCTAATACCCGCTTTAGGCAACAACTGCAGTCGAGCGATGCTCAAGGCACAAGGTCCGCTTGGACCAATTTAAGCCCTTCGGTAGAAATTTATCACAGCAAAGAGATGCCGCAGCAACTTAACCTAAGTCCAAAACAACAACAAGAACAGTCGCATAAGTTTAACCATGCTGCTGCGTTGGACACAAGTCTGGGCTTCGACTACACCAACGCTCTCGAAGGGCAAAACGAACAACAGCATACACCCCAAATATATCAGGAAAACTTAGCAGAAAATACTGAATATAATCGTGGAATTTTAAAGCACCCCTATAACGACCTTCTATCTAACGTACCGGGAAACACACTGCTACCATTCAACGCTCCTTCACCCTCATTAGATTCCACGGCATTATCTTCATACAATGCTTTGCAACTACCCCAAAAATCTGAAAACTTTCAAGGAGTTACTAAACAGCTCCCCTTGTTGCAAATACCAGACACGGGTACCTCACCCAAGCTGCCCATCAACTGGAGTTTCACGGGTGGGCCGATTTTAGTTTCAAACGGAAAGAAGACGGCGTTGAATGACCCACATACCATAGCCATACCCGTTGACATGAGATTATTCGAAGCTGCGAAACAGCAAGTGGCTGCCACCTCGCCGTTAAGCCAAGCCTTGTACGGTGTCAACAAAGGTCAAGTACAAGTAGACGGGAATGCCGGAAATGTTGGACAGCAATTCCAAGGTCAATTAGAAAATCAGCAGGTGCATTCGCTGCAGGGCATCAAGCAAGACAGTTTTCAAGATCAAGGTGGCCAGGGCCAGCAACTTCAACAAACGCAACAGTTTAACGTATACGGAGGGATGCCACAGCAGGCGCTGTTCTTCAATAAAGGGTTTGATCAGTACTTCGATCAGTACTTCGACAAAATGGTACCGCAAGAATCGAGATTTGAAAACCCTTCAGTAAAATATTCAAAGATCAATAATGGCAATGGTGGTAGTAGTAGTGGTAATATTAGGGTAAGATCTACTAAAGGAGTTGGAATTCACACAAATTTACAACCCCCTCCCATGAAAATCGCGAGGCATAGAAGAATGTTTCAAGGTAAATAATGCATTGCATGTTGCACTAGACAGCCTTGCATGCAGAAAATTGGTAGAAATGTAAATGGTCGCCTTGTTGGGCAGGAGAAATGCATTTTAGAAATCGTTATGCAAAATAGTCATCTATTGTTTAATAATTATTTATTACCTAGTTGTTAAGTTTTTTAGTTGCACTGTTATTGTTATCGTCGTTAATAAAATAAATAAAAAATATGAGCTAATTTCTCATTCTCTAAAACTTGCAAAAGCAACCGTTTGTACAAAAGCCAATTATAAAAACATCATATTTATACCTGGTCATTAAACAGTTTTAATTAAAGACCAGGAACTATGAGTTTAAATGCAATTAATTTAATGGTCATTCAAGTTTGAATTCAAAGTTACGCGCTACTTCTTTCTAAGTAAGCTACTTTCTGCAGGCAGTTTATTTTTATTTCCTGCAGAGCAGGAAAGATTCCACTTAGTCGTTTACATAAACATTAGACAAATTTACATCAAAATCGCTTTGTCTTATATTGCGCGTTCGAGAATGACCGTAGCTTACCTGGTTCGCTAAATATGGGACTTTCTATTAATCTTTGTTCCACGCTCTTACAGTAACACAGTCTGTCGTGCACATCTGTAAAAATTATTTGAATACTTAGCGTGTATACTGCCAGACTAGAACATGAATGGAATTATACTTACAGAAAAGAAAGTTCGTACTCGAACCTAGAAATAACAAGTACGTGCTTGTATTTTCAAATGTTATTTTGAGCTGAATATTTTTATTCTAGACTGCACAGGTGGGCTGTATAATTTTCCATGCAATAATCGTTCAATGAAATTCCGAATTTGTGGAATCATCCTAGCGAACAGTTTAAAAGTTCATAAAAACCCGATTAAACCAATTATGTGAAAGCAGCTCATTTAATCAAAAGGTGCAGCATATGGTGTACAATTTAAGATAAAGGAGCAACCTGTTACTTTGAATTAAAAATTAGAACAACTCTATTTTGAACAAGCTGTTTTCAAGTTATTAAAGACCTCCCTCGTTTAAACAGAGTTTTGGGGAAAATTATAGCAAGGATTTTGCGAAACAAGGTGTGCTTAAATATAATCTTCTATTGTAGCCTAAACAATAAAATGTGAGTTACATAACCACTGCTAATTCAGAGTAAGCTATCAATTACTCAAAACGCTTTGTGAAGTAAAACAAAGGTTCAGAATTGTTTGATGCTTTCATTAAAGTGCAAAACGGCAGCAATTCTGCTTCGAGAAAGTTATATCTCCATTATCTCATTTTATTAACTAGAAGTGTTTCTTGGCTGTAAAAATGAATAAAAAGTAAATAAAATGTCTCCTTAAGATTCTAACCAATTTAAAGATGTATAAGAAAGCCCATTTTATGTGTTTGGTCATGATTATGTTTTTAATCTTAGCTGCCAGTTTACCAGATGTCTACAGGTCTAATTAAAAAAATAATCTACATACTTAGTATTGTCATTCAATAATTAGCTGTATTGCTACAGAAAAGCCAGTAGTTGTAGGTGCACGTTGTTGCCACAGTGTCCTAATCATACATCTGATTATTTGTAAAAAACACGAAAAAAAACAAGCCCAATTAAATATAGTAATAAGATAAGCAATCAAACTAGCGAATTTGACGAATTACGTGCTTGGCAAAAATAAACCATTTGATCATGTGCAATGTTAATAATTTATTGATATACAGTATGTCCCCGGATTGGGTTACAAAGAGGGAACAAAGTTTATTTGTGATTTCACAAAAAGTCACTCTTTATAAAAAACCCTGCTTGTTCTTTGTAACCCAATCCGGGGACATACTGTAGATTTGATTATACGAGTAAATTTAGTTATTATATTATTATTTGTCTACAAAATTGCTTTCCTCATATCGAAACCTATACCCTTTTTATTTAAGTTCAAATTTACTTAATCTTTAATTGACATATAACAATGGTTACGTACCTACTACTTAAATTGCCCTTCTTGTTTATTTGAGCTTTAGTAATAAAACAAATACACCGACTAACTACCGGTATAAGTAGTCCCCTCCTGCTAACCAACAGCTTCGGGTGGAAGAGTTAGTACGAATTAAGGCACCCCCTTGCCCTTGAGACGAGAAACCATCTCTAAAGGCGGAAGAACTATTAAATGGTCAACGGCATGAAGATGCAGAAGGCAACAGGAAACCACTGCATTAAAGATCCTCTATGGATATCCTTAGTAAAGAAATCATCATGGCTAGTTTCAAAATGAAAAGTAATTCCGGAGCTAAAATCCCCCAATCGGATCTCGGGGGGGGGGGGGGCTATAAAAATTGGCATATGGGAATGTACGGAGCATGTATGAAGCTGGAAAATTACACAATATAGTACAAGAAATGCAAAGAATTAACCTGAACATCTTAGGTATAAGTGACACCAGATGGCCCAATAATGGACGACAACCTACAACAAATGGTATGATCTACTTCTCAGGCAATGATGAACCCCAACCACAGATACGGAGTAGCAGTACTTATCACGAAAGAAATAAGGCAAATCGGTAATACATTTCATCCCAATATCAGATAAGGTTATGTTACTACAACTACAAACCAAACATTGCAAACTCAACATAATTCAAACATATACCCCAAATTGAAGACAAATCAGATGAAGAAATAGAAACATTTTACGAACAAATTGACAACATATTACAATCCTTAAAATCACGCGACATCACCCTAGTTCTAGGTGATTTCAATGCAAAAATTGGGAAAGGAGAATATGACAAACATGTAGGGCAAATACGGACTCGGAACAAGAAATGAAAGAGGTGACCGCTTACTACAATTCAGTTAAGAGAAAAACTAATCATAATGAACACATTTTACCAGCTACCAAAACGTCGTTTGTGTACTTGGAAAGCACTCAGGATAGCTCTGAAAAAATCGTAAGAAACCAGATAGATTATATTCTTATCAATGAGAGATACAAGAACATAATAAAAGCTGTTAAAACCTACCCAGGCACTGATGTGTCATCAGATCAGAACCCTGTAATAGCTAAAATTAATATCAAACTAAAAACACCAACAGCAAAAACAAAAAATAAAAGAATAAATGTCTCGCAATGAAAAACCAAGAGACAAGACAAGAAGTACAGAACAAAATAAATAATAACTTACGAACAATAAATGAAATCCATCAAGAACGCCACAAGATATAACTAACAACAAATGGAACATTTCAAAAATGCATTATTGGGACCTAGTAAAGAAATACTTACAAAACAAATACAAAAGACAAAAACAAGATTGGATGACCCCTGAAATCCGTCAGCTCATGAACATACGACGAAATTATAAAAATAATAACATTGAATATAAGAAAATTCAAAGAGAAATACGAACAGAAATAAGGAAAGCGAAAGAGAAATCGTACAAAACAAAATGTGAAGAAATAAAACAATTACAACTAAAACACGATTATTTTAATATTCATAAAAAAGTGAAAGAGCTAATAGGAATTCAGAAACGTAGACAACCAAGTGTATTAATGAGCAAAAAAAGGAAAAATAATTGTAAACATAGAAGAAAAATTAAAACAATGGAAAACATATATCGAAGAACTTTTCGAAGATGATAGACACAAAAGCGAAATAAGAAATAAACATGAAAACAATGGAGCAAAAATACCCAAAGTAGCAGTAATCCAAGCCATCCAAATATCAAAAAGTGGAAGAGCTACGGGCCCAGATGAGTTACCATCGGAATTACTTAAACTAATCGATGAAGACATTATTCAATTCTGGTAGACCTGTTCAATACCATCTATTCAACAGGGATAATTCCAAACGACTGGCTCTCCCAAAAAAACCTAATGCAAAATTATGCACAGACCATCCTACAATAAGTCTTATGAGTCACACTTCTAAAACCTTTCTAAAAATAATACACCGTAGAATATACAGGAAAACTAGAACAGGATATTAGTGAGACACAATTCAGCTTCAGAGACGGACTGGGAACGAGGGAAGCACTATTTGCATTAAATATTCTAATACAACGATGCATGGATATGAACCAGGAGCTGTTTATCTGCTTCATAGATTATAACAAAGCCTTCGATAAAGTTCAACATAATCATATTATTCAACTACTAGAATATAAGAATTTAGACACAAATGACATTAAGATCATCTCCAATTTATATTATGATCAGAGAGCAATTATCAAAATAGAAGATAACTCCATAGAACACATCGAAATAAAAAGAGGGTTAGGCAAGGATGTGTGCTATCACCAACACTCTTCAATATTTATTCAGAGGAAATCGTGAAAAAGGCATTAGCAGACGTAACAATCGGAGTTAAAGTAAATGAAATACCTATCAACAATATAAGATATGCTGATGATACAGTACTAATAGCCACTAGTCTAGAAGAGCTACAGACAATAGTGAATAAAATAACAGAAACAAGTAAAGAATATGGACTAACGCTCAACATAAAGAAAACTAAATTTATGATAATAACGAAATGGATACGAAATAATGGAAACATCTATATACATGATAAACCTATAGAGAAACTGGGGAAATACAACTACCTAGGTACAATTATTAATAACAACAATAACTGCTCGGACGAAATAAAAGCACGAATAGCAAAAGCGAGGTCAACTTTTATCAAAATGAATAAAGTTTTATGTGGAAGAGACCTCAATCTCGAATTAAAAATAAGATTAATCAGATGCTATGTAATTTCAATGTTATTCTATGGAATGGAGACGTGGACATTAAAGAAAATAGACAGCAAAAAGTTAGAAGCGTTTGAATTGTGGATGTATAGAAGAGTATTGAAAATACCCTGGGTAGACCGAATAACGAATATAGAAGTAATTAGAATAATACACAAAGAAAAAGAAAGTATCATTACCATTCAGAAAAGAAAAATACAATACCTGGGACACATTATGAGAGGAGAGAGAAATCATTTACTTCAAGTAATAATACAAGGAAACATCCAAGGGAAAAGAAGCGTTGGAAGAAGACGCCACTCATGGTTAAGAAATTTAAGAGAATGGTTGGACTGTAATACGAACCAACTATTTAGATCGGCTATCTCAAAAGTTCGCATAGCAATGATGATGGCCAACCTTCGAGACGGAGACGGCACCTGAAGAAGAAGAATAAAACTTGAGACATGAAAATCCTTATCCAGGTGGAATCATGCATTAATTTATGACTTGATTAATTTAATTTAATTAAATTATTTTTTGCTTTATTTGCCGGTAGTTAGTAGTAAGTAGTATTTGTGGGGAGACATATTTCAAGCAAGTAGGCCTTCATAGGCCCTTTTTGCCAACCCTGTGGACAAGGTCTAGGCACCTTAGTCCTACTTACAATTTTGCTGAGACTAAGGAGTTCCAACCCTAGAAAGAAATTTTTTACATGTTATACATTGTAGTAACATGGGACCCACGGCTTTACCTCGTTTAGCTCAAAGTCGGAGAAATATTAAAACTCAAATATAGAATAGATCAGTAATAACACAGGAGAACGTTAGAAATAAATATAATACATATAACTATTTACAGTAATAAACTCAAAGTGAATTATACAGTATGTCCCCGGATTGGGTTACAACGACTTTATGCAATGCCGCATTGTCATGAAGAAGAAACACATAGCCATGTGACATATTGGGACGTTTTTGACAATAGGGGCATGAAGCTTTTTGAAAACATTATCGTAGGGCTCTGCATTAATTTTAGAACCTTTAGCCATCTATTCAATCGAAAGAATGCCTTGCTTCTTCCAAAAACATGCTTGCTATGAGTTTTTCAACTGAAAATTAGATGTGAAGAGACTCTATGAACCCGTATGTTTTATCGGACTTTTTCAACTGTCTAGGGTGTATATCACACAACGTTTCGGGAGTTTTGATCTACTCCCGTCTTCAAGTGTTCTTAGTTAGTTCTGAGAAGGACTGATATTGTACGTCTTTATACGTACACTCGTGCCTACCCCGGGATTTGAACCCAGGGCCGCTGATCGCTGTGATTACTAGCCTGTCACCTTTACCACTAGGCCACCAGATCCTTCTCAGGACTAACTAAGAACAACTGAAAACGGGAGTAGATCAAAACTCCCGAAACGTCGTGTGATATACACCCTAGAAAGTTGAAAAACTCCGATAAAACATATCATAATAGATCACTACCAAAAAATTACATTCAGAGAACAAATTTATGAACCCATTGCATGGACTCCAATTTTCTCTCGAATTACACTGCTGCATCCAAATCTCATGACCAGTTCCCAACCGTATTAGAAAGTGTGGGTCAGTTTTTAAAAATTTCAAATTTCCTTGTCAAATTTTTGTCTACACAACTTTTGTTCAAGAAACAACATTTTGGGAACCTATCTTGCCGAAACTTTAACCATCTCCAATTTTTCGTGTAATATTACCAAAGCGCAATATTCTGATATTGTCAATGCTCAAGAACTATGGTTTCCACTTCTAGGATCCTCTTCTATTGATTCTCGTCTACAACAAAACTGTTTTGTCCAAAATTCAATTGTGAAATACGACGAAGCATTGTCTCCATGCACTACAATCATTCGCTTTGGAATTATTTGCGCTCCAATGCACCAGTTTTGCAAGACTAGTTCTCAGACACAAAACACTCCGGAAAATAAATAATAACGAACGAACTAAAATTTGGCATATTATTAGGAGGGACTCGTCAGTATTTAACATTAAAAGCTGAAGTACAACAATTGTTTTTATCATGGCTAGGTAAATAATTTTTCTAGCTTCCCTCGTATGTTAAAAACGTTGATCTTCAAAGCATGTGTTCAATATTGTCACGGATAATGGGTCTTGGATCTATAAGTGTCACCCCAAGACTAAACAAATGTTTGAGTTTTTGAAGATGATGTTATACCAACAAGAGTTATTCGGGGTAAAGGTACAAACAAAAATTATGGCTGTTTATCAAAATTAAGAATTAATAACTAATTGATTATTCATCTGCAATACTTGCTGGGAAAATGTATTAGTGTAAGCAGTTAACATATTAAAGTCACACAATGTAGCAACAAGTGTTGATAATGAAATAATTGGCTCTACGTCGAAACATACGTTTTTGGCAATTATAAAACTGATTGCTCAATTTGAGAAAATTTTTGCAGCTTATGTTACTCGATTTGATAATGCCTTTATAAGTATTCTGTCTTATTTTCCCATACAATTATACATTAATTAATATTAATTATAAGTATATAAGTTAGCGTATAAGGTATGTCTGATGGCATACGAAACGGGGAGAAATTCGAAAATTAAATCAAACAGCCAGCAAAAACGAATCTGATAGGAGTTAAAGCAAAAACTGACTAATATACGTCGATAAAAAACTTGAGCAAAACGATGTAAATGAATGCATTTTATGAGAGTAAAAAGGAAAATCCGTGCATGCAGCACAGATCATGCACTTTATGACGTTGATCCTTAGCTAAATGTACCATTGACGTGTTTCTATGTTGCCCATGCTGTCCGACACAATGTATACACTAAAATAGGAGGATCCCTAATATTATCTTATGACTAATATTCAATATAGAAGAAGAGAATATTCAATACCAGACATAAACAACACTGCTCAATTCACTATTATTATTCGTATTCTAAAACAGATCTATCGAACGATTTCTTATATTTTAATCATATATTGTGATAAGTATCAGAAGTTGAAAGTATAGAATGGTGGTGCCTGAAGAACCAACCTCACCTCGTAGGAGGCATGGACAAAATGGCAGAAAAACTTCGTTGTGTGCGTTTCTTCATCTGTGCGAATTTGTCAAAAGAATTGTTAGGCGATCATTACAAAAATGGCGATTCTATTCAAAATAAAATACTTGTATTTATAGTATTTAACATTACTAGCTTGGTAAGAGAGTTTTTACTGGCGAATACAAAGATATGACTGGCGAGCCAGTCACCTTCTTGAGCCAGTAAAACGCGTTACCTTGCGTGTATTGTTGAATATTTTATTTGTTCCTCACTTGTAAATAACTAGAAATTTACCATTTATTCTACTGTCAAACTGACAAGCAACTAAATTCATCAATATGACACATACTAGGGAAGACAACTCTGGCTTTGCTCGCTATCATTTATCTACGCGCAAGCTTGTAAAATTTTACTGGCTAGCCAGTTAAGAAACATTTTCAAGGTGAATAGAGTGACTTGATAAATTGATGTTTACAAGTGAGGAACAAATAATAGCTATTTATGCAACAAGTGCTAAAAGTTGACGTTTATGCACGAGACATGAAAATTATGAAACGAAGCCAAAGGCTGAGTTTCATAACATGTCTCGTACATAAACGACTTTTAGCACGCGTTGCATACAATATTTTATCTACGACCTTAAATTTACCGTTATTAATCCATAAATATCGATTTAACAAATGTTTGCATCTACGACACTTCTAATTTATGTCATAATAAATAGTAGCCCAGGTGCGGGCGAATGTTTGCGAAGCAGGTGCTGTCAAGGTCAGTTACGAAATGTAATTATTAATACTCCACATCTGAGTGTATTCATTACATAACGCTTTAATTATTTCAAAAACACTTTACCTGTAACGAGAGAAGCAACTAGAATAACTTTACAACTTCACTTCCAGTTCGAAATTGTAGTTTTATAACCTCACTTCACTTTTAGCACTAGAGTTAAAAGTAAACAGCTGATTTGTTTAACCACGGTAAACTATAAAACGTCACTTTTAGTGAAACAAGCTAGCGCTAAAAGGCCTACTTTTAGTAGTGGTCGTAGATAAAATAATTTTATTCAAAATCTAAGCTATTAATATCTACTTAAGTATTCATCAATCTTTGAACTTGTTACTACTGTTGTTAATATTTATAGTAAACGTGCACTTAGTGCAATTTGAAAAGTGGAACCCACTGGAAGAGCTTGAAGAGAGTGCATCATTGTTTATTAAAGAATTGTGAATATTGTCAACAAGAAGCCAATTTTCTGTGTAGTCGTAGTGGTGATGCTCGTGGTAAAATAAGACGTTGGACGACCAGTGGTGTTCGTAGGAACATAAGAAGTCAAAGGGCCATCCCTGCCTGTCAAAATTTTGTTCGAAATTTCCATTTTGCTGGACATAGAATCTTCTATATAGCCTTCAGCCACAGTCGAAGATTTCCATCCCCCAAGGCGCTTCAACATAAGGATATCACCTCCAGCTTCAACCAGTAATAAGGCTGAACTCCTTCGAAAAGAATGGCCTGTGTAACTACTGGCGTTTGGTAATTGCAAATATTATGCAATTAACGATGGTATCTTCCCAAATGTTTACACTCCGATCACCTGCGTTGAGCATTTTCCGTTGCGGTAATTTATAAAAAACGTCTTATGTTGTGTGTGTGGTGGTCGTAGGGCTAAATACTTTATGAAAAGCTGTAAAACCTGTACAGTTTCCAGAATTTCATCAGTGACGGTAAATATTCTTTTTTTGCCGGTTTTTGTTTGTGGGATAGTGATCACTAACATGTTGCCCTTGTCTTCAATATCACTTATCGACATTTTTCGTAATTCTTCACGCCTGCATGCTCCAGTTAGTCCAATTATCATGCAAACCTGCACACACAAGGTAAGCAAAGCCAAATCATAACGTAAAAAACCTAATCATACCTTCCACATTAAATAAGTCTCATCAGGAGCTTCTGCAAAAATTTATTAATATCATCCCTAGTAAATACGGAGGATTTTATGGCCAGGTAACCTTTATTTTGTTGTTTTAAAAATGCGACTACTTTTGTAAATTTACTGATGTCAATGTCGTTTTTAATAATTACTGTTGCATTTACCATTGAATACAGAGACCATAAAGTTGAGGCTCAACAAAATTTTCGTATTGTTTCAGATAAATTTGCTGGGATTTTGCGGGGAGCAAACTTAGGGTCGCAATACTTGCAGCTTCCAGAATTTCACCAGGGGTGTCTGAACTATGGCTATCACCCATTTTAAAAGTCTCAAAACACACGCGATGAAGCTTAATATTAAATTTGACAGGAGATGCTTTTATTTTTAGATGTCTAAATGCTTTTGTTTTTAGTTGTCTGGGGTAACTATGTTTTTCAAGAAAATGTTCAGGAAAATAGTATATTAAAGTATGAGTGGATAGCAAGGTCTTTAAAACACGCGCGAGTTTTCGAGCACGACGGCGTAGCCGGAGTGTTCGAAATAGAGCAAGTGTTTTAAAGACCAGTTATACACGAATACTTTACGCTATTTTTTATTATACCTGCAATACTGGAAATAAATTACGCACTAAAAACTTCGAAATAATTTGTGTCGTGATAAATCGAGATAGCATAATAATATTGCTACTATAGTTACGAGAATTGTTTACGTTTTTGTCGCGTCCACGTCCGTTGTTGCATTCAGTCGTTTCCTTGACAACCTTTAAAGCTCGGCGAGCTTTAATCGCCTGTTTTCGCACGCTCAGGCGTGCTTTAAACGGCGATTCTGATGCAAGTTTAATAAAAAAATAATTTTGTGACCAAATGTTTGAATTGTCCCTATAAAATGTTGTGTGCACCTCGGCCAAGAAAGATCACTTTTACGGTCTTGCTACACAATATACTATTTTAAGCCAATATAAAAGTGAGTAATAAGCGAATCATATCTCATCTCATCTATACATCAGATTCTTAAGTCAAAACAATGGTTTAGTGGCCCAATTTACACCACTGTGAGTGATTGTAAAAATATAAACGGATTAATATTTCGTGTATAATCCGGATAAAGACAAATCACATAGTTAGAAAACATAACAATAACTATTCTAGCAGGTACCCAACCAACTTGAAAAATCACTAAATTTGAGAACGAAAATTTTAAATAACGTATGGGACATAAGTTTTGAGAAAAAGTTTGCCTTGAAATTTCTACTGTATTTTGATGTCTCATCTAGTTACCATGAAACCGGTAAACAAATCATGTTTTGTTTTTATTGATAAACGTCAAATTTATTCAATAACTTAGTTCAAAATGTCATACAAATTAGAAGTTCGCAAAAGTATCTATCGCTGTGTTGGACGGTTGCCCAAACGTGAAATTGTTAACTTGTTCACAAATCAAAATGTTAGCCAGGCAACGATTTATAGGACAATAAGAAAATGCGAAGAGGGTATACCTTGCACTAATTTGCCGAAAACTGGAAGACCTCATGTTTTGGCACAAAACAGGATTAATAGACTGGTACAATCCGCTCAAGACAGAATTGGCATCTCTAGTCGCAAACTAGGTCGCAGTTTTGGGGTCTCATCCAAGACCGTCCAGAGAATTTTGTCCAGAAATGCTGTACATTATAGAAAAAGAAGGGAAAAAAAATTCTCTGGACGGTCTTGTATGAGACCCCAAAACGGCGACCTAGCTTTCGACTAGAGATTCCAATTCTGTCTTGAGCGGATTGTACCAGTCTATTAATCCTGTTTTGTGCCAAAACTGGAAGACCTCTTCCAGTTTTCGGCAAATTAGTGCAAGGTATACCCTCTTCGCATTCTCTTATTGTTCTATAAATCGTTGCCTGGCTAACATTTTGATCTGTGAACAAGATAACAATTTCACGTTTGGGCAACCGTCTAACACAGCGATAGATACTTTTGCGAACTTCAAGTTTGTACGACATTTTGAACTAAGTTATTGAATAAATTTGCCGTTTATCAATAAAAACAAAACATAATTCGTTTACCAGTTTCATGGTAACTAGATCAGACATCAAAATCAAGTAGAAATTTCAAGGCAAACTTTTTCTCAAAACTTATGTCCCATACGTTACATGAGAAATTGAAAGATAGGTCCATTATACACCAATGATTTCAGCAGTACAGAGTAGTGTTAATATTATTATTATTATAATTAATCCCGAGTTTCAAATTCATATTACTTAAATTTTCAATATAAATTTTAAAATTTGCCAGAGGTAGCGCCACCGCCTTTGACGTTACTATATAATGACGACGATCGATATTGCCACAAAGTTTTCTGATTAGTACAAACTCTTCGGTCTTTTACCGCTTCTATAAATAAATGCAAATTATAATGACAATTTAAATCAAATATTATTATTACAAGATTGTTGTCTGCACGCTGGAGAGCTCGTATCGATGCTACTACGGTTCTGATAATGTCTTACAAAGAAATCATACGAGCTAGTTAAAATATAAAAAATAATAAAGACCGCCACAGAAATTAAAGTTATGAATGTTAATGTAAACTCTGATCTCAAGCTCTAGACAAATTGCATAAAATTAATAGAAAATATACGGTACCCCCCACCCAAGAAAAGCCCTTCCGTGCTTTCCAAGAATACTTCGACACTCAGCATCACTCCGTTTCGCTAATACAATGAAATGTTATGAACCAGTTAGTTATTTTTAAAAAAAACCCAAAAAAAAAAATTTTTTTGCCGACGACCTTACCTCAAAAGTTGATGTTACCTTCATTTTCGGCGGACCTATCGTATGACAACGATCCAAGACTTCAGAAAGGTTCCTGGCGACCGGAATCGTGTACACATACGAACATACATACACAGCACAGCACGTTTAGACACCCCCCAATACGAGGGAGGGATCTAATGGGCTGGGGTCTTCACCAAAACATTCGCACGGCCGAGACGGAGATTTGGTATAGTGGGTACCTTAGTCGGTTGGCTCGAATTTTAGAGATATTTGACTCAGAGTGGTTTTCGATATGAGAGAATTTCAATACTTCGTACACTTGGTGTCGAAATAATACAGATATCTGAAATTGATTTAGATATAGCTAGCACATTGTATTCCGTTATATTGAAAATTTGACTATTTAAATTTAATTTGAGACGACTTTGACTCCTTTGATACACAGGCTATAGGTAAACTTGTGTGATATAGTAATCCTTTATCTAATAGACGTGTCTGTCTGGGACGCTGTTTTGTCTGTCTGGGACGCTGTTTCAGCAGCCAAACCGTAAGAGATAGAGAAAAAAGTTATTAAAGTTATATGTTGGGAATGGTCATGTCAGGTCAGGAACCGAATTTCAGTCACGTGACACTTCCGGTTTTCGAGCAATCACGTGATTTCCGTCCGTCTGGGACGCTGGTCCGTCCGGGACGCTGTTTCAGCAGCCAAACCGTAAGAGATAGAGAAAAAAGTTATTAAAGTTATATGTTTGGAATGGTCATGTCAGGTCAGGAACCGAATTTCAGTCACGTGACATTTCCGTTTTTCGAGAAATCACGTGATTTCCGTCCGTCCGGGACGCTGGTCCGTCCGGGACGGTCTTTTTTGTTTTATTAAATGAGACATTTGTCTCACTGGTTGCTAGTATACTATAATACACGACGACAGTGGAAAGGGAAGGAAGCTGTCAAGGTCATGTATTTAGAAGATAATTTTGAATAATAAATGTTTCTTTACTTGCGAATAAATTAAATTGCGAACTGCTACAAAGAATAGTTAGTTACTATACAAGTAGTGTTATGTTGGTTATTACCCACAATTTTCGCGTGTGGGTAATACCTCGTATAACTACGCGTGTAGTACAATATTTTATCCACACATCTCAATAAACTCAGAAAAAGCAGCGCAACCAATATTATTGTTTGAAATCACAGTACCTGTTTGTTTTAACTTTTTTAGTTGCGAGGTAACATCAGAACACAGATGACATAAAACATTAATGCATAAACTAAAACTCACTAGTTGAGTTATGGTAATCAAAAAGTCACTTGTGTGTAATATTGATATTGTGATTGTTAAAATCGATATAGTTATGTGGAGTCTATTGAGAGGTATTGGATAAAAATTATAAAGCTGTCAATAAGCAATTTGATTTTCTAGGCAAACTAACTACTTACTATCCATTCACTAAACTCGTAAACTGTCAAAACGCTGTCAAGTTGGTACCTTGTTTAAATTCTGTTTTGGAATTTTTGCTTGCTGATTTTGGCAGCACTGAAATATGTGAAATATAAAAACTTGACTTATGTCACACTTTCTTGTAAAAAAAATAATCCCCAAATTCTTTAATTTTTGTGCATACACTTCAATTGCAATGGAACAGAAACGAAAGAGGGTTTTATTATTGGAAAAGGAAAAAAGGCTATAGTTGATTATTACAAGGAAAAACTAGAAGAAAATAGTTTTGACTTTTGACACATGTAACATAACCTTAACATTAAATATTACTAGAAATCACTAGATCCGAAGTACATTCCCAAAAAAACTGTAATTTCCAGGTACACTCAGCAAATATTTAAAAAATTTGACATTGACAGTTCATGAGTTTTGTGAATGGATAATATAACTGCTTAAAATAAATATTCAGGCTTACGAAACGCGTAATATAGAAAATACATGTACTATGCAACTAAAGACAATTAGGGGAATCATGTGTCATTGAATACTTCTTAATTTTTTGTACAATACTTAAAAGCTTCAATTTAAGGTCTTTCTAAATGTTGAAATTGCTCTGCGTATGTGTTTCGGCACGGCTTTAACTGTTATGGTGAAAGGTCTTTTCTGTACTGAGTTATTATAAAAATATGTGAGCTCTAAACTGTTCAAACTCAAAATAAATTCTATGACACCGTTGTGCACACAAGATGAACCCAACGCGCCTCTGGTTACTGAAATATATTATTAAAATACTATTGACATCCTTGCTTCAAAGAAAATTGTGTCAAGCTTTATTTCTAAATGTAATGACACATATTACGTTTTAATTTAACAAATTGTACATAGTTTTTTTCATGCAATTACGGTCGTGCCTTTAGGTAGATAATGATGTTTTTGATCAGAATAAATCTATTAATTGCGTGCTGTGGTGATGACAATTCAGCTTTCTCGCTAAGAAATTTCTTATATTTTTTTAAACATGATTGTGCAGTAAGGCTTAATTTCTTTATCTATAGTTATTTATGTAAGATTTACCTAATCGGTTGTAGAATCATGCAGTACGGTATTCTATGCCTAAATCTAAAACAAAAACCTAAGATCCATTTTACATTTTACGGATTATCTTTCAAAATATAAGCGATTTAAAATTCGTAAAATCGAAAACGTTGCAGATGCAATGTATAGATCACAACCTGCTGATTTGTGTGACAAACGTCACTTTATACGGCCTGGGCATATGTGAAGTCCCGAGATCCTCCACAGAGCGCTGTATAACCATGAGCGGAAATTTCAAATGTACACTTGCTTTCAAAACTTTCGCGTACACCTATTTTTCGCTGTATTAAATCAGGGTTGTAATTAATCAACTCTGACAATTACATTTTTGAAAAGTCAAAATGCCTCGACTGACAGAGCACATGCTATCAATGTCATTTTTAACCTAATCTCAAAATTACCCGTTCACACAGATAAAATTTTGCAAAATCGTTGTTACTTGATTTTGAATGTGTACGCGAAAGTTTTAAAAGCAAGTGTACAAGGTAACATCAATTACAACGGTGACTACGCTGCAGATATTTGATTAAACTCTAAAACTTTTAAAAGTTTTTAAGTTTTACTATAATAATATAACCCTCCCGTGTGCTTCCTACATTTGGTTTTTTATTGTATTTTTTATCAATTTCCTGTTACTTTTTTGTTTATCTTCTTTTTTACATTATTTATGTTCATGGTTTAATTTCTTGATTAATTTATTCCTTTCTGTCAAAGATATAAAAACACAGACAAATCAACTCGCTTAGTCCGATGTTGTTTAATGTAATGGATAAAATGATAGACTAGGTGAAAACAAAACCAGGATATAAAATCGACAAAACATCATCTATTTATTTAAAACGTGAAGTGTTTTCTTTCGACATCTGTTTTGAGACTTCCACCGGGCCGATTTCGATCATTCTTTTTTTAAATGAAATCCGTCACCGTGTAGATGTGCACAAAAATTGCAAATAACTGCATAACTTTTAAAGAAAAACCAAAATATTGTAGCACGTAAGTGACGTAGCGTTGCAGTTTCGTAGCAGTGGAACAAGTAAACTCTCAAAGTCGGCCCGCGGTGTTCTGGTGATTTTTGCAATGGATCACTGCATCTGCTCGAGTTTGTTTGTGTAAAATAGGGCCTGCTAAATTATTAGAGAAACGTCAGAGTACATGTACAACGACAGCGAATGTTTAAGAAAATGTCAATCTTTCTTTTCGAAAAGTAGCGTGTGTGAGTGAATCTTGACTGTACATCAGTTCATTATTAATCGAATGTACCTACACATCGCCCATTCTCTTGCAAATTGGAAATGGAAAATATTCCACGATTACAGGTGAAGAGGATACAATTAAAATACCAGCTCAACTAATTGCCAAAGAGGACATCATTACAGAAATATTTGGTAATAGTTTGTCAACTCTTGAGAGATTCATTAATATAAATTTTTAATAAGGATGCATAGGTCGGGAATCGAACCGAGGCCGCCCGCGTGGCAGGCGAGCACTCTACCGCAGGACCAACCTGGGTTGTTTGAACAATGCACCGCTGTAATGATATATAAACATAGGTATTCACCTGAGCTAATAGCACACGGCGACAGGCGCTCCGCTCCGCTGCTTAGGGAATTTAATTAAATTAAAACTTTTTCGTACTTTTTTTGAAAATAGAAACCGGCCTACGATCTAAGTCTAAAAATTATCAAACTTTTAAGCCATCATACAACTTAATCGGTCCAGTATCTTCGGAGGAGATAGCGAACAAATATAGAAAGAAAGAAATAAAGAAAAAAAGAAAGAAAGAGAGCAACGATTTTACGTTATAGGATGAACATAAATATAGTGGTGGGCAAAAGTACATTCTAAATTATTTTCTGCATTTAGTCTTTCAGGAAGTATAAAAAAACCAATCAGCATATCTCCAAGTATTCCTGCCCATACATCTACTGAAAAACGTACCTGGTAGTTTCTTTCATGACCTGCATGACGATTGTCATGGGCTCAAACGTTTATTGTGACAGTTAAAAATGCCGTTTATTGTAAATGTAGCTTCGTCCGTCTATAACACACTGCTTATAAACCAAGGATTTCTTCTATGGGCTTCTACCAACCACTCGCAAAAGGTAAATCGATGTGGATGGTCTTCCAGCAAGAAATTCTGAACTATTGTTTTGTGATAAGGATACAGTTCATCATCTTTTAAAATCCTATATACACGAGTTTTAGAAACACCCAAATGGCTGGAAATACTTTGTATACTAGTTTCTGGATTTTCAGCTGCTATTTGTAAAACGCTTTCCTCTAAGTTGGACTCCCTTATTCTTGATCGACCTCCGTTCATATCATGAGCTGGAATAATGGTTCCAGTTTCTCTGTGTCTTTGATCTGCAACTCTTATCACAGTATGAGAGGGATGTCTACTGTTGGAATAATGTATAGCGTGCACCCTTAACAGCTTCAGTAAAATTTCCTTGACAGTTTCCTAACAACGCTATCATGTCTGCGTATTCATATGCCGCATATTTTTTTTAGGCGTCTAATTTATATGTACATATTATATACGTGCTAAATAAAGAGATTATTATTATACTCCATGGTACAAAGACAAATTATGGTTGAAGCAAATCAAACGTAAGTGAAACTATAGTCTGGAATATGTCTGATGTCACAACTAACAGTCAAAATTTGACGCTAAGAATTTTCAATGTTTATTTAAATTTTTATTTTTTGTTCGTATCAGGTCACCATAAATATGCACTGTTGTCATGTTTAATTTTAACAAAATTTCCTATTTTTTAACACCATTTAAAACGAAATACGAATAGTTAAAACAAATTAGTCAATAATTTTTACTTTAAATGTATTTCCTAGTAATAAAATATGCATTTTATTTAAGTTTCTTATAGTTCTTTATAATTTGCTGTTGAAGGTAACAACATTAACCACACCGTATAAGAAAACTAAACTACACAGAACACTTTTTTCCAGTTTTGTGTTCGTCTTTCATGATAGAAAAAGATTGCTGAAGCTTCAGTAGGAGTTGCAGGACACCCTCTATATAGTATTCTTTATTCTAAGTTAAATGAAAGTATCCGTATCGTAACATAATTTCCGGTATAACTGGAAGTTGCATACAACTTAAAATTTTAAATGGGACACGAGAATTTAATTAGGAATTTGAAACCATAGAGTTTTATTTATGCAGCTTCTCTATCAAGATATTAAAAGAAGAAATTATTAACTACTCTGCATTAAGAACGTAAATCGTGAGTCCAAGCCATCTTGAACGTAAACTAATTGCAAAAACTTTAAATTGCATTATCTGACAGATTCAATTGTTCTTTATTCTCTTTTTATTTTGCAAGGCTATTGCGACTGCAACAATTTATCAATAATGATCGATGTATTGAGAGAAAAGCTCAATAAAACTAGATATTTTGAATCCGCAATCAAATTCTCTTTGCGAATACTAAAAAATATATAAGGTGTTCTTTTTACAAATTTTAAGTTATGCAAAACTTCCGGTTAAACCGAAAGTTATATTACAATAGAGGTACTTCCAATTTTACTTAGCTTAGCGTATACTACATGTATATACACTAAATTAATAACTGTTGTCGGGCCAATTGCTTGTTGGAGTTGTAATTGAAAGTAATAATAATAATAAATAAATAGTAAATTCTGAAAATATTAATTGTCTTCTCCTTCAGTAGTAACTCTTTTAAAGTGTTTGTATTTAGCAGTGATTCTGACTACCAATAGAGCGAAAAACTAACATTCAG
>OW679197.1:101997258-102166077 GCA_940337035.1 Agriotes lineatus
AATTTTTTTATGGACCTTTGAAATTTATCTGGGGTCAAGCGCTTAGATACAAAAAAAAAAAATTTAGTTGCGTAGGTACTGTAGAGAAAATCATAAAAATGTAGATACAAAAATATCAAAAATTGTGTGAAATATTGTGCATTTAAAAATTTAATTGTGTTGCTAGGTAGAAATGACATTTTTGTATTTAGGAATACAGTACATTTCCTTACAGTGCGTGAAAAAATATTTTGAAAGGAGTGACATTATAAAGAAATATGTGTGTTAATGTTTTGTGTTGTTAAAAATTCGTTACCATTAAATTAAGATTTCTCCATAACAAAATTACATTTGCCCCATTTTAAGGGAGTAGTCTCTGTCTTGTGGTTAATTTTCAATTCCTAATACATGGCTATTTAAAAAAACAGTATTGCATTTTGTAAATTTCATAAAGATACACAGGCAGGTCTTTTAGTGTCCAAATTAATTCTATATCTTTTTAATTTCTTCATATATTTTGGATTAAGTTCAATAACTGTTTTTCTGGCCATACTTATCTCACTTTGCATTATTTAAGTACAAAAAACGGTTAGACTCACTTTTTATTGTTTATATTCTAGGTGCTGTTCGAAAAAACACAACTACAGCAAACGCATCTGATTGTGAAATTCACACAGTTGTTCAGAACTGGTTTCGTTTTGTAAAAGATAGAGATGGCGGACGAGAGCATCGCAGAAGAAGTGCAGCTGGTGCAGGGCCACAACAATGAATATAAAGGCAAGAAAAAAAGATCAAATAATAGCAGTACAGTTAGACATGAGAGACGAGTTATTGCTAAAGCAGTGAAAAGTATATTCAATGAATTTAATGTGGCTTCAGAACTAATTTCAGATGTAAACAAACTTAATGATAATAGTTTAGTATTAAGTTCTAATTTTGTTGAGGATAATGTAATTTGTTCCAACATTTCGGATGACGATTGTAATTCAAATGTTGATCAAGAAGTAACTGTAAGTAGTAGTTTAAGTGATTTAACAGATGCAGAAGATACTACCTCATATCCAATTGCAGATAAGTTAATTTTGTGGGCCAAAAAGTATAATATCCCGAACAATGCCACAACAAATCTCCTCCATATTTTACAACCTCATATCTCAAACCTCCCTCGCGATGCACGAAGTCTTCTTTTAACACCACGTTCAGTAGAAGTTAGAGCATGTTCTGGAGGTTCATTTGTCTACTTTGGTGTAGAGGTAAACGTACTTAAGAAAGCATCATTAGGTTTAACACAAGGAAACTATCCTATTATCGAAAAGTTGAAATTCAGTAGCAATCTTCCTGAAATATTGACTATAACAGTTAATGTAGATGGGCTCCCATTACATAATTCTTCTACAAAATCATTTTGGCCTTTATTGGGAATTTTAGATCAGGCTTTAGACAAATCTCCATTTATTATAGCAATGTATTATGGTGAATCAAAACCAAATAATGCAAATGATTTTTTTATTCCGTTTATGTCTGAATGTGTTGAATTGGAAAAAAGAGGAATAATGTTAGCAGGTAAACTATACGGATTTCGCATAAGTTGTTTTGTGGCGGATGCTCCAGCAAGGGCCTTTTTGAAGTGCATTGTTTCTCACAACTCATTGTATGGTTGTGAAAAATGCCTTCAAGAAGGTATTTATTTGGGAAGAACTACATGGCAGTATGAACCTAACTTAACCCTAAGAAGTGATGCAGCCTTTTGTAATCAGCTGTATGAAGAACACCAGCAGTCCCGTAGTATTCTTAACAATTTGACAATAGGTTTGATTTCACAAGTTCCACTTGATTGGATGCACTTAATATGTCTTGGTGTCGTTAAAAGACTCATTCGGATATGGGTTGATAAGGGACCAAAAAAGGGTAAATTATGCTCATTGCGTATACAACAGTTATCTGAAAGACTACTTTCAATAGCACAATATATACCAATGGAATTTTCTCGTAAACCAAGATCTCTACGATTTTTTAAATTTTGGAAGGCTACTGAATTCCGTGCATTCTTGTTATATTTTGGTCCGGTTGTTTTACAGGGTATATTACCTCAACACTTATTTAAACATTTTCTTATTTTGCATGTTGCTATTTATGTATTGGCTAGCAGTCACTTCAGCAGAGAAGAACCTTGGCGAAATTATGCAAATGAACTAATCCACTATTTTGTTAAAGAGACTGCAGATTGCTATGCCAAAGAACTATTGATATATAATTTCCACAACTTGTTGCATGTAGCTGACGATGTTGCTAACTTTGGTGCATTAGACAATTATTCAGCTTTTCCTTTTGAAAACTTCATGAAAGTAATTAAAAAGATGGTCAGAGGACCAAATAATTCATTGCAACAAGTAGCTAAAAGACTTGGAGAAAAATCTGGTTCTCAAGGGAGAAGTACGTTAAGAAAACATAAAACAATTTATAGTAAGGGTTGCATTAAATCAATGCCTTTAAATGATTATGAACAATGTGTAGTAGCTACAGGTACACCTAATAATTGTTTTATTACTAAAGAAGGCGAAATAATTCTTATTAACTCGATTGAAAAAGATCACGGCAGCCTTCATAAGTTGCAGTGCAAAGTTTTTAAAGGCAAAACAGACTTTTTCACATCGCCCCTCCCAAGTAGTAGATTGCAAATATTTAAAGTTAACAAACTTATAAATGGAGGTATTGTTTCTTCTGCATCTTTGCACAGAAAGTGTGTTCTCATTCCAGATTTTACTGATAAGACAGCATTTATATGTATTCCATTTTGTAACATGAATCTTATTTTCTGAACCTTGGAATGTTGATATACTCACACCCGTATGCATAGTCGTTTGTCAGCGGCTCGCCGGAGTTTCGTTATGAATAGTATGTTGGTGGCACTGTACGTCTATGTCAAATTTGAGGTTCTCAGGTTAGATTTTGTGTCAGTTTCTGTCAAAACTGACGGAAAACCTAACCTGCTAACCTCGAATTTGACATAGACTTACAGTGCCGCCAACATACTATTCATAACGAAACTCCGGCGAGCTGCTGGCGAACGACTATGCATACGGGTGTCAGTGCTTTTTAATGTTGCTGAACATTATTCGTTTTATAAATAATTATATTATTTCGTTTTTCAAATATACTATAACTTGTTTTATAAAAGATTTGTAACTACTGTATTTGTGTTTTGCTTTATGTATAATATATAGCACTTTTATTTACACTTGTTTGTCTTTTCATACCTACCTATTAATACAGAAAGCTGAGTTAGATTATTTGTTGGCTTTTGGTTGTTTCATTGTTGACTCTTGGTTGTTTAATTGTTGGCTTTTGGTTGTTTAATTGTTGGATGCTGGTTGGGAATATTGTTATGTGTATAGTTGGCCCTCAATTGGGAAATCGTTGGTTGGGGTTTGACTGTAAAAGAGGACATTACATACCGTTGGCCAACTGTGGGACACTTCGATAAGCCAACGTTGGCCCAACTATTTTGTGCTACTAGGGAACAATGTGTGATGTTTATTTTGTCACCTATCACGCTCGTACTACTTGTTTGTGTTTGTGTTTTGTTTATTTATGACGTTTTGTTAATGTAATGATTTCACTAAATGTGTAGTGACGAATTAAGCATGACTCAAAGGTTTTTTTTATTTATTTGCGTTATTTTCTTATGTACCCTATACATGTGCAATATTTCTGAAAAAATAAAAAAATAAGCTTTCTATTGATGTATCACACAGCCTAGCATGCTATTTAAAAAATTCAATATAGCGACCGCACTTAAAAACTATATAAAAAACATTTTTGTTTACTTCGGAATATGTAAAATAACCTCAAATTAACATATGCTAAATATGAAAAGCATATCTCAGACCGTTTGACCAGGGCAGCTTTAGTCCCATACATAATAGCGACTCTGTATAACTTTTATAGTTTTAGCAAATATCTTACAACCCCGCCTCATTGCCGGTCCTTGTATACAGGGTGTTTGTAGATCACTAGATAGTCCATAACTTTGTTAATAATAGAGATATCGAAAAAAAAATTAATAACCTACAAATTGACGTAAACCAATTTAAGCCATGGCCTTCTAGTTTTACGTAGTGATACACGACTCTGGCTGTTTAAATGAAACACTATGTATATTTCTAGCTATTTGAAATCGCTGCTAAAACTGTTTTAGGATAAGATGCTTAAACTAACATTGTGTTACACATAATTTTTTTTAATAAAAAATTTGATTTACCTAAAGTAGGCCGTGACTTATGCAAAGTAAATAACAATCGAACAAGAAATGCAAAACAAATTCCACTTGTCTCTAAAAATTGTTCTTGGCCGAATTATAGCACCAAACGTTCTAAAACAACTGAAAACTACGTTTTTTTAATGGAGCAACATGAATTTCATCAAACATTTGCCAACTACAATAAAAGAGATTTCCAACGATGTACGACGTTTGGCATTTCGTTTAAAAATCAAAAATACAGAAAACATAATTCAAAAATTATATTGTCCCATTTAAAAAACATGGTTTTCAATTGTTTTAGAATGTTTGGTGCGATAATTTGGTCATGAATAACTTTTAACTAACTAATAAGGCCAAAAATGTTAGTTTAAACTTACTATCATAAAGTATTTTTAGCAATGATTTCAAGTATTTAAAAATATACAGGATGTTCCATCTAAAAAACCAAAGTTGTGTATCACTACGTAAAAATAGAAGGCCATGGCTTAAATTGGTTTACGTCAATTTGTAGGCTGTATACTGGCATTTAAAATTACACTAACTTTTTTCGATATCTCTATTATTTACGAAGTTATAGTCGCGTCAATAAAGCCTTTTTCTGGGAAGTCCTCAGAAACAGCTCTGATTTTGACAATTTTTTTTTAATTTTGTTTTTTTATATTATTTGAAATCAGAAACCTTTTAGAGCGGGGACGAAATGATTTATATTGTTTAAACAATATGTATGATAATTATGTAGAATTTTTTTTTATACCATATCCATTGAAAATGAAGAAAAAATAGATATTTATGATATGTTTTCATATTACTATTGAAAACAATTGTTATACAGTGTGTCCCAAAAAGTTTTATACAAATGGAGAAAAAGTTTATCTTACATTACACAAAAAAAAATTATAAACAGCTCTGCATGACTTGTAGATCCATAATTAAGCACAAAGTTTTTAAAACAATGGCTGATATACAGGGAAAATCAAATTTACGTTTTGGAATGAGAGTAAAATACATTCAAACTGTAGTGGAGAGCAAAATGTTCATTAAAATTGTTATTAAGTAGCATTTGACATTTGATGACAATTATTAGATATTCCCAAAGCACTCTATCCAGAACGTGTTTAATAAGGACGAGTAACACAAAATCAGGCGCTTATTATGAACGGGATCTTACGATGTTTCGTACTGCGCATTAATCTAACAATTGCTGACGTATTTATTGAAATAATCTTATAATTTTTATCTGGGAACATCACTAATCTAATAATTTTTTGCTACTTAATAACAATTTCAATGAATATTTTGCTGTCCACTACAGTTTGAACGTATTTTACTCTCATTCCAAATTATAATTTTGATTTTCCCATCGTAATATCCCGTTCATAATAAGCGCCTGATTTTGTGTTACTCGTCCTTATTAAACACGTTCTGGATAGAGTGCTTTGGAATATCTAATAACTGTCATCAAATGTCAAATGCTACTTAATAACAATTTTAATGAACATTTTGCTCTCCACTACAGTTTGAACGTATTTTACTCTCATTCCAAATCGTAATTTTGATTTTCCCTGTATATCAGCCATTGTTTTAAAAATTTTGTACTTGAGTATGGATCTACAAGTCATGCAGAGCTTTTTATCAAGAATTTTTTTTTTGTGAAATGTAAGGTAAACTTTTTCTCCATTTGCATAAAACTTTTTGGGACACACTGTATATTAATATATAACAATTATTGTCAATAGTAATATGAAAACATATCACAAATATCTCTTTTTTCCTCATTTTCAATGGAAATGGTATAAACATTTTTTTTCTAAATAATTATCATACATATTGTTTAAACAATATAAATCATTTCGTCCCCGCGCCAAAAGGTTTCTGATTTCAAATAATATAAAAAAACAAAATTTCAAAAAAAAATCATCAAAATCGGAGCTGTTCCTGAGGACTTCCGAAGATTGCCTGTTTTATGTATTCATTGACGCGACTAAGACTGTCTAGCGATTTACAACCACACTGCCTAATATTTTGAAGACCTTGTTACGAATATACCTGATCAAAACAATCTAATATCTTATTTTGCATAAATATTTTGCAGCAGTTATTCAAGGATGAGTGGCTTATAATTATTCTTTCTTTGAAATTAGTGAACCGTCGTTAGATGTAATAACGTTGAGATTTTCAAATAGATTAAAATATATGTAAGAAAACTTATATAAGATTATAAGTGGGTTTCTATTTTGTTTATTTTGTAGAAACTTCTAAACAATTTAGTAACTATAATGCATGACGTGGTTATGATCAACTTGCAATAATAAATCGGTGTAGTTCCTTTAAAACAACCAAGCTATTTCCTTCTAAACGAATTAAAAGAACAAGCTGTAACTTTCATGAACAGATAAATACATAACAGGAAGACTAACTGGAGAAACTAAGTTCATTGCCACGAATAATACGATTATTTAAAAAAATGTGCGTTACCGTCTGCAGCTGGTGTTTTACAACAAAATTATACTCGTATTTGGTAGTTATCCATTGGGACAATTTCTACAGCAGTTCTAAAATTGTTATTTTTACAAATCTAGCTACTCGTAAACTCGCCCCAAGCGATTTCTCTAAGAGTTTAAATATATTTTTACGCTGTTTTACTGCCACCAGCTGGGTTGCTCATTATTACTAGTTTAAAGATCTAGAAAACACACTATTGCCACTATGCGATGATTTGAATACGGCATTAATTAAAACTTGCAAACGCTACGCACACTTAAAAATTAATATGTAGAATCATACAGCGTATTCAGCCACTTGCATGCCTATTAAATAAAGATATTCTTTTTCGCATTTATGAAAAGTAATACCTGAGAAAGTTAACCGAAAGCTGCGTTTACGTTCATGTTAATTGTCGGCATGCTGTTATACTACGGCGGTTGCGGGATGGGGGAAGCAGCTATATACAAAGAGATTTAAAGTGAATCTCCCATTTTAAAGCAGAACCGCAACGATTCTTATCGCACATTACACTTCGGCGGTTTGTTACGTTTTTCATTGCTTGGTTCAAGTAGTTAGTTACAATAAATGTGATAGTGCAAGTGGATTTGTCCGACAACTGTGCTTCAAGCAGCAGGATTATGAAGTTCCTTGTAAGTGCCCTGGATCGAAGGGATATAGTTTGAACAAGTGCTGTAGTTTTAGTGAACAAGTGTTTAATCGTTTATAAGAAATATAAAATTATATTATTTTGTAAGGTGCTCCACACTGGCCTCAAAAACCCACTTTTCCAATATTTCCTGTTTATTAGAATTTCTTATAATACAAATTTGTTTGTGAATCTATTAAATTATAAATTAGAAATTAAGCATCAATTATAAATTAGTTGTAATATTTACTTTATTAACACTTTAATTTCTAAATTACAGATTGTCCTAGTTCTCAGTTCAGCATGCACTACTTCAGCTCAACAAGTACCTGGAACTGTCAAGTTTTTGGCAGAGGACGCACAATTGCGTCGTGAGGGGGTAAGCTACACCACCAGCGTCATCCACAAAAACCCAAAATACCCCGACCAACACGCCGAAAGCACCATCAAAGTCGACCTCCACAACCACAGGACCAAGCAAGGCAGAGAAATACAAACCAAGCCAAACGCTGCGTACCAAAATGCTTACATACAAAAAAGGCCAAAAGCCCTGCCAACGTACACTCACCCCTTTCAACAACCATACCCTCACCAGCCACCAACCCAGTATGCTGTGGAAGAGAAAATACCGCAGCCGAATCAGGTCTATAGCAGTATCCAGAACCCACCCTTCGGCCCGCCCCAATCCCAATCCCAGTCGTTTAACGTAGGGTACAGTGTTAGTTTCACTGGCGCTCCAAAATCTCAGTCGCCAAGGTCTCTTGCGAGGCAAAGGCTTGAAAATGCCGAAATAATCACAGGGTCAAGAAAGGATGTCGTGCGGAAACCGGTGCCTGACTTTGACTCGGAGGATTTCGTTGGCAGCCCTTTAATCGACATCAAGAAGCAAAAAGTGTCAGGCATAAAACCGAAGCCTATTAAATTTTCAGGTGGCAAGGAGAATGATTCCAAAAGTTTCATTAATAATTTGGCTCCACAAACGCAGCAGTACTTGTCGTACCTTGGGGATGCAAAACCAGTAGCTTCGTCTAATACCCGCTTTAGGCAACAACTGCAGTCGAGCGATGCTCAAGGCACAAGGTCCGCTTGGACCAATTTAAGCCCTTCGGTGGAAATTTATCACAGCAAAGAGATGCCGCAGCAACTTAACCTAAGTCCAAAACAACAACAAGAACAGTCGCATAAGTTTAACCATGCTGCTGCGTTGGACACAAGTCTGGGCTTCGACTACACCAACGCTCTCGAAGGGCAAAACGAACAACAGCATACACCCCAAATATATCAGGAAAACTTAGCAGAAAATACTGAATATAATCGTGGAATTTTAAATCACCCCTATAACGACCTTCTATCTAACGTACCGGGAAACACACTGCTACCATTCAACGCTCCTTCAGCCTCATTAGATTCCACGGCATTATCTTCATACAATGCTTTGCAACTACCCCAAAAATCTGAAAACTTTCAAGGAGTTACTAAACAGCTCCCCTTGTTGCAAATACCAGACACGGGTACCTCACCCAAGCTGCCCATCAACTGGAGTTTCACGGGTGGGCCGATTTTAGTTTCAAACGGAAAGAAGACGGCGTTGAATGACCCACATACCATAGCCATACCCGTTGACATGAGATTATTCGAAGCTGCGAAACAGCAAGTGGCTGCCTCCTCGCCGTTAAGCCAAGCCTTGTACGGTGTCAACAAAGGTCAAGTACAAGTAGACGGGAATGCCGGAAATGTTGGACAGCAATTCCAAGGTCAATTAGAAAATCCGCAGGTGCATTCGCTGCAGGGCATCAAGCAAGACAGTTTTCAAGATCAAGGTGGCCAGGGCCAGCAACTTCAACAAACGCAACAGTTTAACGTATACGGGGGGATGCCACAGCAGGCGCTGTTCTTCAATAAAGGGTTTGATCAGTACTTCGATCAGTACTTCGACAAAATGGTACCGCAAGAGTCGAGATTTGAAAACCCTTCAGTAAAATATTCAAAGATCAATAATGGCAATGGTGGTAGTAGTAGTAGTAATATTAGGGTAAGATCTACTAAAGGAGTTGGAATTCACACAAATTTACAACCCCCTCCCATGAAAATTGCGAGGCATAGAAGAATGTTTCAAGGTAAATAATGCATTGCATGTTGCACTAGACAGCCTTGCATGCAGAAAATTGGTAGAAATGTAAATGGTCGCCTTGTTGGGCAGGAGAAATGCATTTTAGAAATCGTTATGCAAAATAGTCATCTATTGTTTAATAATTATTTATTATCTAGTTGTTAAGTTTTTTAGTTGCACTGTTATTGTTATCGTCGTTAATAAAATAAATAATAAATGTGAGCTAATTTCTCATTCTCTAAAACTTGCAAAAGCAACCGTTTGTACAAAAGCCAATTATAAAAACATCATATTTATACCTGGTCATTAAACAGTTTTAATTAAAGACCAGGAACTATGAGTTTAAATGCAATTAATTTAATGGTCATTCAAGTTTGAATTCAAAGTTACGCGCTACTTCTTTCTAAGTAAGCTACTTTCTGCAGGCAGTTTATTTTTATTTCCTGCAGAGCAGGAAAGATTCCACTTAGTCGTTTACATAAACATTAGACAAATTTACATCAAAATCGCTTTGTCTTATATTGCGCGTTCGAGAATGACCGTAGCTTACCTGGTTCGCTAAATATGGGACTTTCTATTAATCTCTGTTCCACGCTCTTACAGTAACACAGTCTGTCGTGCACATCTGTAAAAATTATTTGAATACTTAGCGTGTATACTGCCAGACTAGAACATGAATGGAATTATACTTACAGAAAAGAAAGTTCGTACTCGAACCTAGAAATAACAAGTACGTGCTTGTATTTTCAAATTTTATTTTGAGCTGAATATTTTTATTCTAGACTGCACAGTTGGGCTGTATAATTTTCCATGCAATAATCGTTCACCGAAATTCCGAATTTGTGGAATCATCCTAGCCAACAGTTTAAAAGTTCATAAAAACTCGATTAAACCAATTATGTGAAAGCAGCTCATTTAATCAAAAGATGCAGCATATGGTGTACAATTTAAGATAAAAGAGCAACCTGTTACTTTGAATTAAAAATTAGAACAACTCTATTTTGAACAAGCTGTTTTCAAGTTATTAAAGAGCTCCCTCGGTTAAACAGAGTTTTGGCGAAAATTATAGCAAGGATTTTGTGAAACAAGGTGTGCTTAAATATAATCTTCTACTGTAACCTAAACAATAAAATGTGAGTTACATAACCACGGCTAATTCAGAGTAAGCTATCAATTACTCAAAACGCTTTGTGAAGTAAAACAAAGGTTCAGAATTGTTTGATGCTTTCATTAAAGTGCAAAACTGCAGCAATTCTGCTTCGAGAAAGTTATATCTCCATTATCTCATTTTATTAACTAGAAGTGTTTCCTGACTGTAAAAATGAATAAAAAGTAAATAAAATGTCTCCTTAAGATTCTAACCAATTTAAAGATGTATAAGAAAGTCCATTTTATGTGTTTGGTCATGGTTATGTTTTTAATCTTAGCTGCCAGTTTTACCAGATGTCTACAGGTCTAATTAAAAAAATAATCTACATACTTAGTATTGTCATTCAATAATTAGCTGTATTGCTACAGAAAAGCCAGTAGTTGTAGTTGCACGTTGCTGCCACAGTGTCATAGTCATACATCTGATTATTTGTAAAAATACGAAAAAAAACAAGCCAAATTAAATATAGTAATAAGATAAGCAATCAACTGGCGATTTTGACGAATTACGTGCTTGGCAAAAATAAACCATTTGATCATGTGCAATGTTAATAATTTATTGATATACAGTATGTCCCCGGATTGGGTTACAAAGAGGGAACAAAGTTTATTTGTGATTTCACAAAAAGTCACTCTTTATAAAAAACCCTGCTTGTTCTTTGTAACCCAATCCGGGGACATACTGTAGATTTGATTATACGAGTAAATTTAGTTATTATATTATTATTTGTCTACAAAATTGCTTTCCTCATATCGAAACCTATACCCTTTTTATTTAAGTTCAAATTTACTTAATCTTTAATTGACATATAATAATGGTTACGTACCTACTACTTAAATTGCCCTTCTTGTTTATTTGAGCTTTAGTAATAAAACAAATACACCGACTAACTACCGGTATAAGTAGTCCCCTCCTGCTAACCAACAGCTTCGGGTGGAAGAGTTAGTACGAATTAAGGCACCCCCTTGCCCTTGAGACGAGAAACCATCTCTAAAGGCGGAAGAACTATTAAATGGTCAACGGCATGAAGATGCAGAAGGCAACAGGAAACCACTGCATTAAAGATCCTCTATGGATATCCTTAGTAAAGAAATCATGGCTAGTTTCAAAATGAAAAGTAATTCCGGAGCTAAAAATCCCCCAATCGGATCTCGGGGGGGGGGGGGGCTATGAAAATTGGCATATGGAATGTACGGAGCATGTATGAAGCTGGAAAATTACACAATATAGTACAAGAAATGCAAAGAATTAACCTGAACATCTTAGGTATAAGTGACACCAGATGGCCCAATAATGGACAACAACCTACAACAAATGGTATGATCTACTTCTCAGGCAATGATGACCCCAACCACAGATACGGAGTAGCAGTACTTATCACGAAAGAAATAAGCAAATCGGTAATACATTTCATCCCAATATCAGATAAGGTTATGTTACTACAACTACAAACCAAACATTGCAAACTCAATATAATTCAAACATATACCCCAATTGAAGACAAATCAGATGAAGAAATAGAAACATTTTACGAACAAATTGACAACATATTACAATCCTTAAAATCACGCGACATCACCCTAGTTCTAGGTGATTTCAATGCAAAAATTGGGAAAGGAGAATATGACAAACATGTAGGCAAATACGGACTCGGAACAAGAAATGAAAGAGGTGACCGCTTACTACAATTCAGTTAAGAGAAAAACTTAATCATAATGAACACATTTTACCAGCTACCAAAACGTCGTTTGTGTACTTGGAAAGCACCTCAGGATAGCTCTGAAAAAATCGTAAGAAACCAGATAGATTATATTCTTATCAATGAGAGATACAAGAACATAATAAAAGCTGTTAAAACCTACCCAGGCACTGATGTGTCATCAGATCAGAACCCTGTAATAGCTAAAATTAATATCAAACTAAAAACACAAACAGCAAAAACAAAAAATAAAAGAATAAATGTCTCGCAATTGAAAAACCAAGAGACAAGACAAGAAGTACAGAACAAAATAAATAATAACTTACGAACAACTAAATTAAATCCATCAAGAACGCCACAAGATATAACCAACAACAAATGGAACATTTCAAAAATGCATTATTGGGACCTAGTAAAGAAATACTTACAAAACAAATACAAAAGACAAAACAAGATTGGATGACCCCTGAAATCCGTCAGCTCATGAACATACGACGAAATTATAAAAATAATAACATTGAATATAAGAAAATTCAAAGAGAAATACGAACAGAAATAAGGAAAGCGAAAGAGAAATCGTACAAAACAAAATGTGAAGAAATAAAACAATTACAACTAAAACACGATTATTTTAATATTCATAAAAAAGTGAAAGAGCTAATAGGAATTCAGAAACGTAGACAACCAAGTGTATTAATGAGCAAAAATGGAAAAATAATTGTAAACATAGAAGAAAAATTAAAACAATGGAAAACATATATCGAAGAACTTTTCGAAGATGATAGACAGAAAAGCGAAATAAGAAATAAACATGAAAACAATGGAGCAAAAATAACCAAAGTAGCAGTAATCCAAGCCATCCAAATAACAAAAAGTGGAAGAGCTACGGGCCCAGATGAGTTGCCATCGGAATTACTTAAACTAATCGATAAAGACAATATTCAATTCTGGTAGACCTGTTCAATACCATCTATTCAACAGGGATAATTCCAAACGACTGGCTCTCCCAAAAAAACCTAATGCAAAATTATGCACAGACCATCGTACAATAAGTCTTATGAGTCACACTTCTAAAACCTTTCTAAAAATAATACACCGTAGAATATACAGAAAACTAGAACAGGATATTAGTGTGACACAATTCAGCTTCAGAGACGGACTGGGAACGAGGGAAGCACTATTTGCATTAAATATTCTAATACAACGATGCATGGATATGAACCAGGAGCTGTTTATCTGCTTCATCGATTATAACAAAGCCTTCGATAAAGTTCAACATAATCATATTATTCAACTACTAGAAGATAAGAATTTAGACACAAATGGCATTAAGATCATCTCCAATTTATATTATGATCAGAGAGCAATTATCAAAATAGAAGATAACTCCATAGAACACATCGAAATAAAAAGAGGGGTTAGGCAAGGATGTGTGCTATCACCAACACTCTTCAATATTTATTCAGAGGAAATCGTGAAAAAGGCATTAGCAGACATAACAATCGGAGTTAAAGTAAATGAAATACCTATCAACAATATAAGATATGCTGATGATACAGTACTAATAGCCACTAGTCTAGAAGAGCTACAGACAATAGTGAATAAAAAAATAACAGAAACAAGTAAAGAATATGGACTAACGCTCAACATAAAGAAAACTAAATTTATGATAATAACGAAATGGATACGAAATAATGGAAACATCTATATACATGATGAACCTATAGAGAAACTGGGGAAATACAACTACCTAGGTACAATTATTAATAACAACAATAACTGCTCGGACGAAATAAAAGCACGAATAGCAAAAGCGAGGTCAACTTTTGTCAAAATGAATAAAGTTTTATGTGGAAGAGACCTCAATCTCGAATTAAAAATAAGATTAATCAGATGCTATGTAATTTCAGTGTTATTCTATGGAATGGAGACGTGGACATTAAAGAAAATAGACAGCAAAAAGTTAGAAGCGTTTGAATTGTGGATGTATAGAAGAGTATTGAAAATACCCTGGGTAGACCGAATAACGAATGTAGAAGTAATGAGAATAATACACAAAGAAAAAGAAAGTATCATTACCATCAAGAAAAGAAAAATACAATACCTGGGACACATTATGAGAGGAGAGAGAAATCATTTACTTCAAGTAATAATACAAAGAAAGATCCATGGGAAAAGAAGCGTTGGAAGAAGACGCCACTCATGGTTAAGAAATGTAAGAGAATGGTTGGACTGTAATACGAACCAACTATTTAGATCGGCTATCTCAAAAGTTCGCATAGCAATGATGATGGCCAACCTTCGAGACGGAGACGGCACCTGAAGAAGAAGAATAAAACTTGAGACATGAAAATCCTTATCCAGGTGGAATCATGCATTAATTTATGACTTGATTAATTTAATTTAATTAAATTATTTTTTGCTTTATTTGCCGGTAGTTAGTAGTAAGTAGTATTTGTGGGGAGACATATTTCAAGCAAGTAGGCCTTCATAGGCCCTTTTTGCCAACCCTGTGGACAAGGTCTAGGCACCTTAGTCCTACTTACAATTTTGCTGAGACTAAGGAGTTCCAACCCTAGAAAGAAATTTTTAACATGTTATCCATTGTAGTAACATGGGACCCACGGCTTTACCTCGTTTAGCTCAAAGTCGGAGAATTATTAAAACTCAAATATAGAATAGATCAGTAATAACACAGGAGACCGTTAGAAATAAATATAATATATATAACTATTTACAGTAATAAACTCAAAGTGAATTATACAGTATGTCCCCGGATTGGGTTACAACGACTTTATGCAATGCCGCATTGTCATGAAGAAGAAACACATAGCCATGTGACATATTGGGACGTTTTTGACAATAGGGGCATGAAGCTTTTTGAAAACATTATCGTAGGGCTCTGCATTAATTTTAGAACCTTTAGCCATCTATTCAATCGAAAGAATGCCTTGCTTCTTCCAAAAACATGCTTGCTATGAGTTTTTCAACTGAAAATTAGATGTGAAGAGACTCTATGAACCCGTATGTTTTATCGGACTTTTTCCACTGTCTAGGGTGTATATCACACAACGTTTCGGGAGTTTTGATCTACTCCCGTCTTCAAGTGTTCTTAGTTAGTTCTGAGAAGGACTGATATTGTACGTCTTTATACGTACACTCGTGCCTACCCCGGGATTTGAACCCAGGGCCGCTGATCGCTGTGATTACTAGCCTGTCACCTTTACCACTAGGCCACCAGATCCTTCTCAGGACTAACTAAGAACAACTGAAAACGGGAGTAGATCAAAACTCCCGAAACGTCGTGTGATATACACCCTAGAAAGTTGAAAAACTCTGATAAAACATATCATAATAGACCACTACCAAAAAATTACATTCAGAGAACAAATTTATGAACCCATTGCATGGACTCCAATTTTCTCTCGAATTCCACTGCTGCATCCAAATCTCATGACCAGTTCCCAACCGTATTAGAAAGTGTGGGTCAGTTTTTAAAAATTTCAAATTTCCTTGTCAAATTTTTGTCTACACAACTTTTGTTCAAGAAACAACATTTTGGGAACCTATCTTGCCGAAACTTTAACCATCTCCAATTTTTCGTGTAATATTACCAAAACGCAATATTCTGATATTGTCAATGCTCAAGAACTATGGTTTCCACTTCTAGGATCCTCTTCTATTGATTCTCGTCTACAACAAAACTGTTTTGTCCAAAATTCAATTGTGAAATACGACGAAGCATTGTCTCCATGCACTACAATCATTCGCTTTGGAATTATTTGCGCTCCAATGCACCAGTTTTGCAAGACTAGTTCTCAGACACAAAACACTCCGGAAAATAAATAATAACGAACGAACTAAAATTTGGCATATTATTAGGAGGGACTCGTCAGTATTTAACATTGAAAGCTGAAGTACAACAATTGTTTTTATCATGGCTAGGTAAATAATTTTTCTAGCTTCCCTCGTATGTTAAAAACGTTGATCTTCAAAGCATGTGTTCAATATTGTCACGGATAATGGGTCTTGGATCTATAAGTGTCACCCCAAGACTAAACAAATGTTTGAGTTTTTGAAGATGATGTTATACCAACAAGAGTTATTCGGGGTAAAGGTACAAACAAAAATTATGGCTGTTTATCAAAATTAAGAATTAATAACTAATTGATTATTCATCTGCAATACTTGCTGGGAAAATGTATTAGTGTAAGCAGTTAACATATTAAAGTCACACAATGTAGCAACAAGTGTTGATAATGAAATAATTGGCTCTACGTCGAAACATACGTTTTTGGCAATTATAAAACTGATTGCTCAATTTGAGAAAATCTTTGCAGCTTATGTTACTCGATTTGATAATGCCTTTATAAGTATTCTGTCTTATTTTCCCATACAATTATACATTAATTAATATTAATTATAAGTATATAAGTTAGCGTATAAGGTATGTCTGATGGCATACGAAACGGGGAGAAATTCGAAAATTAAATCAAACAGCCAGCAAAAACGAATCATGATAGGCGTTAAAGCCAAAACTGAGTAATATACGTCGATAAAAAACTTGAGCAAAACGATGTAAATGAATGCATTTTATGAGAGTAAAAAGGAAAATCCGTGCATGCAGCACAGATCATGCACTTCATGACGTTGATCCTTAGCTAAATGTACCATTGACGTGTTTCTATGTTGCCCATGCTGTCCGACACTATGTATACACTAAAATAGGAGGATCCCTAATATTATCTTATGACTAATATTCAATATAGACGAAGAGAATATTCAATACCAGACATAAACAACACTGCTCAATTCACTATTATTATTCGTATTCTAAAACAGATCTATCGAACGATTTCTTATATTTTAATCATATATTGTGATAAGTATCAGAAGTTGAAAGTATAGAATGGTGGTGCCTGAAGAACCAACCTCACCTCGTAGGAGGCATGGACAAAATGGCAGAAAAACTTCGTTGTGTGCGTTTCTTCATCTGTGCGCATTTTTAAAAGAATTGTTAGGCGATCATTACAAAAATGGCGATTCTATTCAAAATAAAATACTTGTAGTTATAGTATTTAACATTACTAGCTTGGTAAGAGAGTTTTTACTGGCGAATACAAGGATATGACTGGCGAGCCAGTCACCTTCTTGAGCCAGTAAAACGCGTTACCTTGCGTGTATTGTTGAATATTTTATTTGTTCCTCACCTGTAAATGACTAGAAATTTACCATTTATTCTAATGTCAAACTGACAAGCAACTCAATTAATCAATATGACACATACTAAGAAAGACAACTCTGGCTTTGCTCGCTATCATTTATCTATGCGCAAGCTTGTAAAATTTTACTGGCTAGCCAGTTAAGAAACATTTTCAAGGTGAATAGAGTGACTTGATAAATTGATGTTTACAAGTGAGGAACAAATAATAGCTATTTATGCAACAAGTGCTAAAAGTTGACGTTTATGCACGAGACATGAAAATTATGAAACGAAGCCAAAGGCTGAGTTTCATAACATGTCTCGTACATAAACGACTTTTAGCACGCGTTGCATACAATATTTTATCTACGACCTTAAATTTACCGTTATTAATCCATAAATATCGATTTAACAAATGTTTGCATCTACGACACTTCTAATTTATGTCAAATAAATAGTAGGCCAGATGCGGGCGAATGTTTGCGAAGCCAGTGCTGTCAAGGTCAGTTACGAAATGTAATTATTAATACTCCACATCTGAGTGTATTCATTACATAACGCTTTAATTATTTCAAAAACACTTTACCTGTAACGAGAGAAGCAACTAGAATAACTTTACAACTTCACTTCCAGTTCGAAATTGTAGTTTTATAACCTCACTTCACTTTTAGCACTAGAGTTAAAAGTAAACAGCTGATTTCTTTAACCACGGTAAACTATAAAACGTCACTTTTAGTGAAACAAGCTAGCGCTAAAAGGCCTACTTTTAGTAGTGGTCGTAGATAAAATAATTTTATTCAAAATCTAAGCTATTAATATCTACTTAAGTATTCATCAATCTTTGAACTTGTTACTACTGTTGTTAATATTTATAGTAAACGTGCACTTAGTGCAATTTTAAAAGTGGAACCCACTGGAAGAGCTTGAAGAGAGTGCCTCATTGTTTATTAAAGAATTGTGAATATTGTCAACAAGAAGCCAATTTTCTGTGTGGTCGTAGTGGTGATGCTCGTGGTAAAATAAGACGTTGGACGACCAGTGGTGTTCGTAGGAACATAAGAAGTCAAACGGCCATCCCTGCCTGTCAAAATTTTGTTCGAAATTTCCATTTTGCTGGACATATAATCTTCTATATAGCCTTCAGCCACAGTCGAAGAGTTCCATCCCCCAAGGCGCTTCAACATAAGGATATCACCTCCAGCTTCAACCAGTAATAAGGCTGAACTCCTTCGAAAAGAATGGCCTGTGTAACTACTGGCGTTTGGTAATTGCAAATATTATGCAATTAACGATGGTATCTTCCCAAATGTTTGCACTCCGATCACCTGCGTTGAGCATTTTCCGTTGCGGTAATTTATAAAAAACGTCTTATGTTGTGTGTGTGGTGGTCGTAGGGCTAAATACTTTATGAAAAGCTGTAAAACCTGTACAGTTTCCAGAATTTCATCAGTGACGGTAAATATTCTTTTTTTGCCGGTTTTTGTTTGTGGGATAGTGATCACTAACATGTTGCCCTTGTCTTCAATATCACTTATCGACATTTTTCGTAATTCTTCACGCCTGCATGCTCCAGTTAGTCCAATTATCATGCAAACCTGCACACACAAGGTAAGCAAAGCCAAATCATAACGTAAAAAACCTAATCATACGTTCCACATTAAATAAGTCTCATCAGGAGCTTCTGCAAAAATTTATTAATATCATCCCTAGTAAATACGGAGGATTTTTTGGCCAGGTAACCTTTATTTTGTTGTTTTAAAAATGCGACTACTTTTGTAAATTTACTGATGTCAATGTCGTTTTTAATAATTACTGTTGCATTTACCATTGAATACAGAGACCATAAACTTGAGGCTCAACAAAATTTTCGTATTGTTTCAGATAAATTTGCTGGGATTTTGCGGGGAGCAAACTTAGGGTCGCAATACTTGCAGCTTCCAGAATTTCACCAGGGGTGTCTGAACTATGGCTATCACCCATTTTAAAAGTCTCAAAACACACGCGATGAAGCTTAATATTAAATTTGACAGGAGATGCTTTTATTTTTAGATGTCTAAATGCTTTTGTTTTTAGTTGTCTTGGGTAACTAAGTTTTTCAAGAAAATGTTCAGGAAAAAATAGTATATTAAAGTATGAGTGGAAAACAAGGTCTTTAAAACAAGCGCGAGTTTTCGAGCACGACGGCGTAGCCGGAGTGTTCGAACTAGAGCAAGTGTTTTAAAGACCAGTTATACACGAATACTTTACGCTATTTTTTATTATACCTGCAATACTGGAAATAAATTACGCACTAAAAACTTAGAAATAATTTGTGTCGTGATAAATCGAGATAGCATAATAATATTGCTACTATAGTTACGAGAATTGTTTACGTTTTTGTCGCGTCCACGTCCGTTGTTGCATTCAGTCGTTTCCTTGACAACCTTTAAAGCTCGGCGAGCTTTAATCGCCTGTTTTCGCACGCTCAGGCGTGCTTTAAACGGCGATTCTGATGCAAGTTTAATAAAAAAATAATTTTGTGACCAAATGTTTGAATTGTTCTGTGATGATCCCCTAAAAAATGTTGTGTGCACCTCGGCCAAGAAAGATCACTTTTACGGTCTTGCTACACAATATACTATTTTAAGCCAATATAAAAGTGAGTAATAAGCGAATCATATCTCATCTCATCTATACATCAGATTCTTAAGTCAAAACAATGGTTTAGTGGCCCAATTTACACCACTGTGAGTGATTGTAAAAATATAAACGGATTAATATTTCGTGTATAATCCGGATAAAGACAAATCACATAGTTAGAAAACATAACAATAACTATTCTAACAGGTTTCCAACCAACTTGAAAAATCACTAAATTTGAGAATGAAAATTTTAAATACATGAGAAATTGAAAGATAGGGTAAAGTCGGGTATTATGAGGACCTTAAGCGATTATGGCTGTAGTTTCTATCATTTCTTCTTCTTCTTCGTCTTTTATTTAGGCATGTGCCTGTTTTTCCTCACGCTTTATTGTGTTCATGGTGTATCCACAGAAGACGACAGCCAGCTCGCCGCCCATCTCTTTGGGGGTCGTCCTGGTTGGCGTTTTGCAGTTGGTTTGAGATCTCTTCCCACCTCTTATAATTCTGTCCTGGTTCGCTCTTTCGATATGGCCATTCCACCCTTTTCTGCGTTTTCTAACAAATTTAACAATGTCTGTCACACCACACTGTTCCCGGATATCTTCATTCCGCACCTATCCATTCTTGTTTTTCCCGCTATCGCTCTTAGTGTTGTCATCTCTGCAGTTCTCATTAGCTGCTTAGTTTTGCTGGTCTCCGCTCGACATTCTGCTCCATAAGTAGTAACGGTCTCACCATGGCTTTATAAATTTTGACTTTGGCATCGTTGCTCAGATAGCGATTTTTCCATGTTACATCTGAAAGGTAACCCGACATTCTTGCTCCGTGTATTGTTTGAGATTTTACTTGTTTATATAAATTCTATAATTTGAGGTTTTTAATTACAGTAAAGATTATACAATATCAGCAGACATTTATCCCCATAAAAAGCACCTTCACTTGGTTGTAATTGCTACAAATTTTAAAAATCTGGTCGGTAAAGTTTTTATCAAATCTACCCATAATACCCTCAACTGCGTAAAATATGAGCACCCCTGCGGGTAATTTGAGCATGTGGAAGGCGAAAAAATAGTAGAACCGATTATAAGGGAAATACCAAAAAAAAAAATTATAGTGTATATTACGATAAGAACAAAGATGCAACATTCCTAACAAATAACGTAATATTTCAAAAAACAAACAAAATTAACAATAATACTTGGACATTATGGCTATGAAAATCCAAAAAGGAGCAAAATGAAATAAACAATAGTTTATCTATTAGGTAAAAACTTATCAGGTGGGTACGTCATACTATTCATTGCACCTGCTGACATAAATCACAAATATACTTTAGTTTTCAAGTCAACACCTGCGCAATCTTTTTGTGCCCAGTCCTGGCATATCATGAAACGGATCCAATTCCCCCGGTAACCAATTCCTTTTCCTGTTGTTTCGTCAATACAGGTTTTCATCTTACTCTTTCCTTTAGATGGAAAGGCTGACCTGAGCGAGCCTTCTCTAAATACCGTCGTACAGTCTGACGAGACACATTAAAATATTTAGCGGCTACCTTTTCCGAAATTTTCTTTTCCAAAATTGCCCTTACTGCATTTTTCATTTGCATATCTGACCACAGGGAACGTTTGTTCGCCATTTTCAGTCTGAAATATCAATAAAACGAGGTACATACAAATATGTGGGGAAAATGATCACATGAGGGTAATATGAGCAGCCCCCATGCTCAAATTGCACTCAATGACCATTTTTCACAAAAGCGAAGTTATAAAAGCACAATGCTATAAACAACAGATACTAACCTTATTAATATACGATATAATAGCCGATAATCATGTAAAAGTAATATTAGTTGATACTTCTGATTATTTTCGGCTCAGTAACCGTACAAACCAACTGCAAAACACGTAAGCAAATTCACTTATCTAGTATTGTTGCTGATAAATCACTATGTAACCGCTTTAGGGTAACTAGGCCTATTTTGCTAGTATGTGCGTAGACTAACAATGCGTAGTGTTGACAGATGTCGCTACGTTTCAGTTTTTAAGTGAGATTTGTAAGGTGCTCATTTTACCTGATATGCTCATGAAACCCGACATTACCCTCCATTATACACCAATGATGTCAGCAGTACAGGGTAGTGTTAATATTATTATTATTATAATTAATTCCGAGTTTAAAATTTATAAGGTACGTATTCGTATTACTTAAATTTTCAATATCAATTTTAAAATTTGCCAGAGGTAGCGCCACCGCCTTTGACGTTACTATATAATGACGACGATCGGTATTGAACTCAAGTCCCGCGTCGGGCCGCTAGCCACAAAGTTTTCTGATTAGTACAAACTCTTCGGTCTTTTACCGCTTCTATAAATAAATGCAAATTATAATGACAATTTAAATCAAATATTATTATTAAAAGATTGTTGTCGCACGCTGGAAAGCTCGTAGCGATGCTACTACGGTTCTGATAATGTCTTACAAAGAAATCATACGAGCTCGTTAAAATATAAAAAATCGGGAGTGTGCTCCCCTAGACTTTCTCGCATTCGCCTTGGTACTGATAACTATTGGTGTTTAACAGTTGTATATGTATCTATCTATGTTTACATTAAAAACGTTCTGCGTAAATACAATTTTATTTTAAGTTTTGTGCCCCAAAACAACTTACTTATCTGCCTTTTCGCTACGCGCCTGTACAAACATATGAAAGTATGTGTATGTATAATACGCGCATTGCCCGGGAACCACGAACGAGGACGCGGCAGATTTAAGTTCCCATTACCTCTTAGGTTAACCTATCATACTGAAATTTTATATCTGGGAGTTTTTCTCAATAATAAATGTATGTGCAAAATTTCGTGCAAATACCTTGAAGTAAACTGGTACTTTACTTGAATGGATACCGCTACCTGTTTAGGTAAAATGCCACTTCCGGTTAACCGATCATGCTGAAATGTAATATCTGGTAGTTTTTCTACATAAGAAATGTATGTACAAAATTTTGTTCAAATATCTCGAAGCAAACTGGTACTTTACTTGAATAGGTACCGCTACCTGTTTAGGTAAAGTGCCACTTCCGGTTAACCGATTTCGCTCAAAATTTGCTAGGAATCTACAAATTTTGAATAATGACTATGTACATAATTTCAAGGGTCTAGCTTATTTCGTTTTTAAGTTATCGTGTTCACACACACACACACACACACACACATAAACACAGACATAATTCGAAAAATGGTTTTTTCGGACTCTAGGAGGTCTAAAACGTCAAGATTCGTCAAAATCTCGAAGTCGATTTTTTTGACGATTACAATACTTTCTCTATACTACTGTATGCGAGAAAGAAAAAATAGTAAAGACCGCCGCAGAAATTAAAGTTATGAATGTTAATGTAAACTCTGATCCCAAGCTCTAGACAAATTGCATAAAATTAATAGAAAAATACAGATATCTGAAATTGATTTAGATGTAGCTAATACATTGTATTCCGTTATATTGAACATTTGACTATTTAAATTTAATTCGAGACGACTTTGACTCCTTTGATACACAGGCTATAGGTAAACTTGTGTAATATAGTAATATACTATAATACACAACAGTGAAAAGGGAAGGAAGCTGTCAACAAGGTCATGTATTTAGAAGATAATTTTGAATAATAAATGTTTCTTTACTTGCGAATAAATTAAATTTCGAACTGCTACAAAGAATAGTTAGTTACTATACAAGTAGTGTTATGTGGATATTACCCACAATTTTCGCGTGTGGGTAATACCTCGTATCACTACGCGTGCAGTACAATATTTTATCCACACCTCTCAATAAACTCAGAAAAAGCAGCGCAACGAATATTATTGTTTGAAATCACAGTACCTGTTTGTTTTAACCTTTTTAGTTGCGAGGTGACATCAGAACACAGATGACATTAAACATTATTGCATAAACTAAAACTCACTAGATCACTTATGGTAATCAATAAGTCACTTGTGTGTAATGTTGATATTGTGATTGTTAAAATAGATATAGTTATAGGGAGTCTATTGAGAGGTATTGGATAAAAATTATAAAGCTGTCAATAAGCAATTTCATTTTCTAGGCAAACTAACTACTTATAACTGCTTAAAATAAATATTCAGGCTTACGAAACGCGTAATATGGAAAATACATGTACTATGCAACTAAAGACAATTAGGGGAATCATGTGTCATTGAATACTTCTTAATTTTTTGTACAATACTTAAAAGCTTCAATTTAAAGTCTTTTAAATGCTGAAATTGCTCTGCATATGTGTTTCGGCACGGCTTTAACTGTTATGGTGAAAGGTCTTTTCTGTACTGAGTTATTATAAAAATATGTGAGCTCTAAACTGTTCAAACTCAAAATAAATTCTATGACACCGTTGTGCACACAAGATGAACCTAACGCGCCTCTGGTTACTGAAATATATTATTAAAACACTATTGACATCCTTGTTTCAAAGAAAATTGTGTCAAGCTTTATTTCTAAATGTAATGACACATATTACGTTTTAATTTAAAAAATTGTACATAGTTTTTTTCATGCAATTACGGTCGTGCCTTTAGGTAGATAATGATGTTTTTGATCAGAATAAATCTATTAACTGCGTGCTGTGGTGATGACAATTCAGCTTTCTCGCTAACAAATTTCTTATATTTTTTTAAACATGATTGTGCAGTAAGGCTTAGTTTCTTTATCTATAGTTATTTATGTAAGGTTTATCTAATCGGTTGTAGAATCATGCAGTACGGTATTCTATGCCTAAATCTAAAACAAAAACCTAAGATCCATTTTACATTTTACGGATTATCTTTCAAAATATAAGCGATTTAAAATTCGTAAAATTGAAAACGTTGCAGATGAAATGTATAGATCACAACCTGCTGATTTGTGTGACAAACGTCACTTTATACGGCCTGGGCATATGTGAAGTCCCGAGATCCTCCACAGAGCGCTGTGTATACCCATGAGCGAAAATTTCAAATCTACAAGGTAACATCAATTACAACGGTGACTACGCTGCAGATATTTGATTAAACTCTAAAACTTTTAAAAGTTTTTAAGTTTTACTATAATGCTATAACCCTCCCGTGTGCTTCCTACATTTGGTTTTTTATTATAATTTTTATCAATTTCCTGTTACTTTTTTGTTTATCTTCTTATTTACATTATTTATGTTCATGGTTTAATTTCTTGATTAATTTATTCCTTTCTGTCAAAGATATAAAAACACAGACAAATCAACTCGCTTAGTCCGATGTTGTTTAATGTCGTAATGGATAAAATGATAGCTCGGTGAAAACAAAACCAGGATATAAAATCGAACAGAACATCATCTATATATTTAAAACGTGAAGCGTTTTCTTTCGACATCTGTTTTGAGACTTCCACCGATCCGATTTCTATCATTCTTTTTTTTTAATGAAAGCCGTCACCGTGTAGATGTGCACAAAAATTGCAAATAACTGCATAACTTTTAAAGAAAAACCAAAATATTGTAGCGCGTAAGTGACGTAGCTTTGCAGCTCCGTAGCAGTGGAACAAGTAAACTCTCAAAGTCGGCCCGCGGTGTTCTGGTGATTTTTGGAATGGACCACTGCATTTGCTCGAGTTTGTTTGTGTAAAATAGGGCCTGCTAAATTATTAGAGAAACGTCAAAGTACATGTATAACGACAGCGAATTTTTAAGAAAATGTCAATCTTTCCTTTCGAAAAGTAGCGTGTGTGAGTGAATCTTGACTGTACATCAGTTCATTATTAATCGAATGTACCTACACATCGTCCATTCTCTTGCAAATTGGAAACGGAAAATATCCCACGATTACAGGTGAAGAGGATACAACTAAATATCAGCTCAACTAATTGCCAAAGAGGACATCATTACAGAAATATTTGGTAATAGTTTGTCAACTCTTGAGAACACCCTTAGTATCTCAAAATTCTCAATTTTAGCGCCAAAAACGAACATTGCGATGAAATTAACCACAAAATTATATCTCACTTCCCAGGTTATGAAAAAAAATATTTGACTGTGATTACAATTTCCGATAATGACGGAATTTTACTATTTCTTACGGAATTTCTAGATTCGTTAAATTTCAGTGGAATACTTCCACATTGCCTAACACTAAAAATAACGGCAATTGTTATTCTCTTGCGCATCACACGCATAAGCATAGCACGTCTAATTCTACGAATTTTGCGGGTGATGTTCTGCTTTAACACATCCACAGTGGCTGGTACATTCTCGTAAACTTTTGATTTGAGATATCCCCACAACAAAAACTCCAAATGAGTTAAATCAGAGCTTCGCGGAGGCCAATTTAGAGTCCCTCTCTTAAAAATTATGCGATTCGGGAAAAGTCAGAGCGATACCTGGAAATGATTAGTAACTTTCTGTAACCTTCTCTTCGTCGTCGGATAATGTTTAACAGAGGTCAAGATATCTGATTTATGCAAGATAGGGCTACTCCTCATACCGGGAATATCGTAATGGCTTCGCCAACTTTTCCCGAATAGCATAATTTCTAAAAGAGGGACTCTAAATCCCCCCTCCCCCCCGGTCTCAAATCAAAAGTCTACGAGAATGCAGCACCTACTGTGGATGTGTTAAAGCAGAACATCACCCGCAAAATTCGTAGAATTACACGTGCTATGCTTATGCGTGTGATGCGCAATTTTCAGGTTTGTTTGGAAGAAGTGGTACGACGTGAGGGGCGTCATTTGGCGGATGTGCTGTTTCACAAATAATTTCCCAAAGATTGAGGTTTATTTTGCAATTTTTTTCAATAAAATACTTGAAGAAATAAAAAATTTATTTCAAGTTTAAAAATGAAATTTGCCGCGGGACACCCGTTAGTATAAGAGTTGAGACAACGCAAATGTCAGCCGCCATTACTGTTCCAAAAATAAATGATAGCATACATATACAAGGCCAGAGTTGTCTTTCTTAGTATGTGTCACTTATGAATTTAATTACTTGTCACTTTGACAATGTCAAAAAACGTTAATTTAAAGCGTTTATGAAAACTACACTGGTAGGTATCTACTACGGATCCCGTATAAGTAATCTTTGAGAAAGTGTTGAGATAACGTAAACGAAGTAGGTACAGCATTGGATTTTAGTTTTCGTTTGCCACCCAGACGCACTTTTTCCCATCAAGTCTGGTTGTACGAGTGTTCAGTTTATATTTTTGAACTATTCAGCTCTTTGCTTCTCGTTTTTGAGAACTTGTGTCAATAGATATAAAGCCCCGTTCGAATCTACTTTTGAAGCGAAAAATTCAACAACCCGTATTTCAGAAACTGTAGAAGAATAAAGTAATTTTTTTTCTATGATAATTTTTAAGGTCAACTTTCTAGGGGATAAGTTGCATTCCTGCAGGGTCCTTAGTTTTAATAATGTTGGTACTTAGATTTTTAGTTCTTTTTTTTCACTAAAAAAATGATTTGTCACTTTGACAGATATGTCATAATAGTGGGTAAAACGAACGGCATAGTAAAATATTGCAAATTTATTAATTATTAAACTTACATTATTTGAAAATACACATAATGAACGTTTGCAAAATTAAAGAAATTTGTCAAGAGTTCAAATTAAGAAACTGACATTCAAAATTGACACATAACCATAACTTTGAAAAAGTTCTACCAACACGAAGTATAAAAATTTCCTAGCGTTTTAATCACATATCTACCAACATTGTAACACTTTGACAGTTATTATAGAAAAAAAACGTACTTTAATTATTTAGGTATAGTATTCCAACCAAAAATTGGAAAGCTATTTAAAATCCAGTACACCATGAAAAGTGTAAGTCATGTCTAAGTTGGTTTCATACAATCAGTAAATAATATTCTACTGTCAATCAGCTTTCAAGTAATGACAGTTCATCTGCAAATTGTACATGTAACTGTTTTGTTAAGGCATTGTAACATTGTGCATGATTTAAGTAGATACTAGTTGAGTTTTTAAAACCGTATAGTAGCATATATAATTTGGAAAACTTATATATCTTCCAAACTTCCCAATGCATCTGTCAAATTTGAAGGTTATTATCGAAGTGTTCACTGAATGACAATCAAACAGTAATTTTATGAATTAAATTACGAAGTGCCTTACTGTTTTCAATGCTGGCCTGATTTTAAATAGCTTTCCAATTTCTGGTTGGAATACTATAACTAATTTTTAAGTACATTTTATATACATACTTACAACTTGTAACGATAAAAGGAGCAAGGGTGGGCCTTACCTGTTGACGAAAGTTGTACTAGGTATTTTGTCAGCTGGTAAATATCGGCCTAAGGCGGCTAACTCGCCGTGAGGTCGGGGTTCCAAACTTCCAAACTCTAAATAGGGTGCCAGGTTCTCGACGAAGAATAAATCCTTGGGTCGAACCTCCTCCAAGGTTGGGATACACCCAGCTTACAAAAGCAATAAAAATGACACCACCAAAATCAAGCTGATAACAAGTTTTATTAACACAGGAGGTTCTATAGTGCTTGCAACCAAATGCCCAAATATCACATGCCAAGACCAATACAATGAAACAATAATAAATATAACACATTAAAATCAATGCTGCGTACATATACCAATATAAATTGCACACACAAGTACCCTAAATATATCACAGATTACAATTGCCGCATAACGAATAACCAAATACTCACTTCCTGAGCGCGTAGCCAGATAATCAAAGTATAAATTTTGCAAACACAATCATCAAGCTTAAATAACGCAATCTGTGAAGCAGATCTACACGCGTAACCAATAAAGCAATCAAATCTGACTCAAAGTGCAACCCTCTGTGAAGCAGAGATCCCAAAAGAGGGTGAGGACGTCGCAAGCGATAAGCGGTTGCTAGCTAAAGACACACGACGCTAGCTTTTACCCGAATAATTACGCTTCAACTTTTCTAATTGGCGGGATATACTAGATAGAGTGAGATCTCAAGCAGTTCCGTACGCCCTAGAGGAAAGACATAATATAATAGTTGTTGAAAAATAAACAGCATGCTTGCTAACGCTTCACGCCCCGAATTAAAGAAGCAAAAACGTCGAACAACATAATGAATTCAAATCCGTAATAATCCCGTGGGCTGGAACGGAGCCACACGCACGTAGTTCGAACGAGCCACGAAGCGACTTGACAGATATCGCGCAACAAGTAAACAAAACAATAAACGAAATCAAAAGCGCCATGAAAGTGAATTATTAGTTGAGCAGGTGAGTACTCTGATTTACATTCAAAGCGTAGCGAACGCAGCTATTCAACATTACTAAACGCGTCTATAAAATGGGCAACACAGCAAAAATCACAATTTCCAATACGAACATACAAAATACAGCTAACGATACAACTTTTGACCTTGGTAACCTCGTAGGAGCACTAGCCTATGGCCAGCTTGAGTTTCTGGAGCGTGGAGCGGCCAGCAGGAGGAGGTGACTTTCGTAGGCTACGACAGCAGCTGGGGCTAAACTCTCAGGCAGGGGCCCAGTGCAAGGTCCAAACGGAGCTGGAGAAGTTCTCGCCCAAACTACGAGTTCAGCGGGGGAGAGACTGCGACTAGCAGAAGCTTCCGCAGCAGGTTTGTACTACGACAGCTCATTGGGGTCGATCCAGATAACATGTGCTCGTCCACAGGTTACGAGGGAAAAGTCAATTCACAACGACACAACGGCAGCAAACAAGCAATAAACAATGAGCAGGTCACAAGCAGGCTGAAATACAAAATCACAGCTATACGAAGGTGCTAAGAGCAGCAGTTAACGACCACAAACCTTACGATCGTAGGCAGCCTGAAGGATTTCGACATGTGCTCAGCGAAGACGGTACCATTAAATCCGCCCAACAGGCGATACGAACGGGGTAATATAAAACACCAAAAATTACCAGCACGTCCATGGGGTTTCGATGCGACAAAATCCTCTTCAAATCGAGAAAGCTACCAAAGCTTACGAAGCAAACGAGCCCAAATAGGTACAACTTCACTAGAACACAGCTAAATGTCGAACAGGAAGGAAAATTTCCAGCAATGCAGCACCAAGTCTGCTCTTATCAATGTTCCAAAAACTGCATGACCTCCAGAAAAACTAATGGAATGCACCAGTGCCATCGCAGATAACAGCAATACAACTGTAAAGTGTTAGAAGAGCGAAGAGGGTTGCCTAACTACCAATCTGTAATATATGTAGAAATGAAGCGAAAATAAATTTAATTAGCAATCTAGGGGTAGTTATTCGGGGAGATGCTTACGAAAGTGCTTCATAATTATAGGAGAGTAATTAAAAATAAGGCATAGCCAATTATACCTAGTTTAAAGCATGCAAAAATTGACAAAAGCCAACCATAAATACTCAAAAGCTGAAAATTCAACTAGCGAAAATTTACTAATACGAGGGTCGCTCCAAAAGTAACGTAACAAACTCTGCAAGATATGTTATTTAAAGAACTTTTGTCATGTAGAAATGGAACACATAGATATTAATACATTTGCATCAATCAGTGTTAGACCTAACGTCAAATGAAAATTTGTCAAATGTGGCATTCTCAGAACTGGTTTCTACAGTAACTATGGGACTTAAATCTGGCGCAATTTCAGACGAAACTGCGCATGCGCAGTGGATCACAACCAATCAGCATCTATTCCCGACTTGTCTCAACTCTTATAATATTTAGGAACTCTATCGTACATTGATTGTTGTTGACGACGGCCACATGCATATTCTCCTTGCTTTTGCAATGGTCCTAGCAGCCTGCTGCATTCTGTATGTAGCAATGTCGTGTGCGTTGTTTTGAAAACTTAAAAATTAAAAGTTTACCTAATGGATCGTGCCACACGTTAAACATTGTCTACAAAGAAGTTTTATAAGTTGCAAAACATTTTGCAATGGGTCCCATTAGTGGTTTTTTATTTGGCGGTGGATCAGGTCCCGGCAGCCGGGATTCATTCGATTTGAACTAAAAATCCCGGCAGTCAGTCATTTGTAGTACTTTATATATTTTATCGTATCATTGACAACTATGGTTCCTTTATGTTAAATTTTAAATATATTGAGATGGTATTTAGCCCGTTACTTAACTCTGCTTGCAACATAGATAAACAAAGCAAGTCAATAAAGCACAGAGCTGGGGTAAGTCAGGCAACTGCAAGAAGTTACATCAGAAATTTTAATTCATAACTACATTGGTAAAGCATTGCCGATATTAAATGGAATTACTTCAGAATAAATGGCAATAAGGCAGAGCTCAATTCGTAAATTAGAGTCACAGAAATATCAATTAGCATAAATTAAGAGGTTGGTGCAAAGTAAAGCCAATCAAAATTCAACAAATCTATCACCAAAGGGTTTATTACATGCGTGTTAAATAAATTTACATGTCAGTATAATTGAATAAGTACAGTTCTATGAACTTTTTAAATAAAGGTAAGAAGGACAGAATGTTCTTAAAACAGTGCAAAGAGAGCACAATACGCAATAAGGCTATAAAAAAATGGAACAGTAATATTTGAAGAATGGTGAAAAGCAGACAATTATTATAAAATACAAGAAATTCACACAACAGGAAATGAAAGAGATTGATGTTTAAAAAAATGAGTCAGTGAAGTGACATAAGTGAACAGACAATCCAAATGAAACATAGTGAGTGGCGCTATAACCTAGTTTAAATACGAACGTGAACAAACAATAATTTTAGAATTAAGATTTTGTACATTTTTATAATATAAGTTAAAATTTAGTTTATAAGTAACTGATTTGTACTTGGTTAACATCCACAATTCTGAATTTAGATAGGCAATTGTTGTTAACTACCCGAAGAGAAACAATTGAATAAAAATTATTTCATGACAGTCTAATTTGTCTCTCCAGATGAATTGAGTTTTAAGCCATTTACAATTGAAATAAATTAAAAATAATTATACCATCGTGATCAGGAGTTCGTAGTGCATATGTGAGAATGTGGGTGTGAAAATCCATCACCTAAAAATTATTTTCATTTGCGACCACCTTCCGAACCACTTCGCCAACGACGAGAAGTTCACGATCATCAGATTTTGAGCACAATTGAGGTCAGGCGTTTGAAATTTTGGTAGCACCGCGTCCGCACGCCGTGTAGGAGTACACCGCCGTAGTTCCCGTAGCCTAAAAAAGGTCAGGTTAGTGTTGTAAAGCAAATATCCGTGCTAGAGTTTCGAAACTTACCATGAGGAACGAGTCCTATAAGAGGAAGCCGATCCCAGTCTTACAATACATACTTCCAAAAAGAGCATGGGGTCCAGAAATTGTAAAAATATAAGTTGAGGTTGTTTTTTTACATGAAAGGATGCGTTCAAAACAATTGAAATCGCAGAAAGCCGCGAACGATCTAAAAACAAAACACGACTAGTGACGCTTAATAAAGCGCGAGATTCGAATTACCTGATAATTTGTGCATAGATTTGCCTTTGAATTAACTTGTAAATACACCAGAAACGAACCGCACAAAAATTCAATTTGTTGATAGATAAATTGACAGCGTAGTGAGTCTGCGCGTTGCCGCTTTTTAATTTCACAGCTCAGTGGCGTAACACGGGAGTTTAAATATGAACATGTCGGTGAACCTAACTTGCAGATTTGAGTCTTCATGCCTACGGAAAGCTAGCCATAAATAATTTTACTTGCAGATGTGTGAATTATTATAGGGGGCAAAACACTACAATCAATGAACCCATTTATACAATTATTTATATACTTTTAATCAGTCTTGTACATGATGTAAGTATTAAGCTTATTATAATTACAGTAGTCCTGTACAATATATGGGTTTCACAGTTTTATTTGAAGGCGCTGAAACACAAAAATATATGACAACCAAATCTTATTACCTAAACAATCTATCACCTTGTTTTTCTATTACTCTTTTTTTCTTTAGTTTGTAGACCCTGCCCTCCATGAATCGTTTTTTGGCAGCAGCAAAAGTTTTATAATCTCTTATCCAATATTTAGTTAATGTTTTTCTTTTATGATCTTCTGAGTTCTAAACTCTTCAAAAGAATTAAATTTATCTCCTAGCTTCATCTTCTCCGCACTATACTACTAGCATAAAAATAATCATCTATAATGCAACTAGTCAGTTCTTGATTATCAAATAATCATTTCTGTTTACACGAGATACATTGTTTGGCAATCGCGCGAATCCGAAGGACGAGCGTGATTACCTAAAACAATATATCGAGTGGAAACAGAAATAATTTGACAATCAAGAAGACACGAGTTGCATTCGGCTAGCTTATATCACGAGTCAGTAAACAACGTTTGAATAGTGTATTTTAAATATTAAAAGTACAGTTAATGTGGTTGTTATGGCAATTGTACTGACAGCAGGTAACGTGATGTTTGTGAAGGCGTGTGATTATCACCTATTATCAGTTGCTATGTACATTATCAAAAGTTAGTATATACGTAACTATGCATTTTGCCGTTTTTCATTGGTTGATGTTAGAGCGAGTGGTATAATCACAATAATGCACACGCTCTCATTGCAGTGACAATCCCTAACCTCATTCTTTTAATGTATATGCTACCCTTCCCATCAGTCACTGCCGGGATTTTTAGTTGAAATTGAACGAATCCCGGCTGTCGGTATTTTAAATGTAATTTATACATCCCGACAGGCGGGAGTTTTAGTTCAAATCGAATGAATCTCGGCTGCCGGGATTTTAAATGTCATTTTATACATCCCGGCTGCCGGGACCTGATCCACTGCCTTTTTATTTACTGTGGTTTTAGCCGCTCGACCATGATATTTAAATGGCAGTTGCTCTCAAGACAACTACGTGTTATAATAGTGATTTTAAAAAATGCAGTATCAGTACAATAAGGACATATTGTCTTGAATTTACATAAGGGTTAACCTGAGAGGATATACGAAGACCGAAGAGTTTTCCAAACTATTAGTTCGTTTTACAAATCAGATCAAGTAAATTTTAAGGTTTTGCAGAATTCATCCCCGAAAGGAGTTAAATGGGAGAAATCTGTTTTTCTAAATATCGCCACAAGAAAACTACTACAAGTATAGGAAGTTGAAATTGAGCATATTAGAACATTATTCAAATCGGGTTAAATGAGTTTTAGGGTTTTGGAGAATTCATCCCCTAAAGGGATTAAATAAAACAAATCTATTTGTCAAAATATCGCCACGGGAAAACTACTATAGGCATTTCGGCATTTTAGATCGTTTTACTAATCGGAAATCATTTTTAGAATTTTTAGAATTACACTCTCTCAAAGTAGTTAAATAGGCCAGAGGTGTTCTAAAACTAGCCACAAAGTAACTGCTACAGGCAGAAATGTGAAATTCGGCACATTAAAGCGTTTTACAAATTAGGTCTAATCAATTTCAGACTGTTCGAAATTAACTCCCGAAAGGATTAAATGAGGTAGATGTGTTTTTCTAAAGATCACCATAATACGGTAACTGCTGCAAGTAGAAAGTTGATTCGGCACAGTAGTTCGTTTTACACATCGAGTCAAGTCATTTTAGGGTTTTTTGAAATGTTTTCTCTCAATAGATTAAATGGGGTATATGTGTTTTTCTAAAGATCGCCACGAGACAGATACAGGTAGAAAATCGAAATTCGGCATATTAGTTCGTTTTACAATCATGTCAAACCATTTTCAGGGTTTTGTAAAATTCATCTCCTCAAAACAGTTAAATGAGATAGATCTGCTTTTTAAAGATTACCTTAACGAACGAACTACTACAGATAAGAAGTCACATAGGTTGTTACTTTTATGTCATACTAGTGAGTCACCCGAACTACGCTTCGGTTTGCTAATTTAAAAGAGATTCATTAATATAAATTTTTAATAAAAGGATGCATCGGTCGGGAGTCGAACCCAGGCCGCCCGCGTGGCAGGCGAGCACTCTACCCCAGGACCAACCTGGGTTGTTTGAACAATGCACCGCTGTAATGATAGATAAACATAGGTATTCACCTGAGCTAATAGCATACGGCGACAGGCGCTCCGCTCCGCTGCTTAGAGAATTTAATTAAATTAAAACTTTTTCGTACTTTTTTTGAAAAAAAACCGGCCTACGATCTAAGTCTAAAAATTAGCAAAACTTTTAAGCCATTATATAACTTAATCGGTCCAGTATCTTCGGAGAAGATAGCGAACAAACATATAGAAAGAAAGAAAAAAGAAAGAAAGAGAGCAACGATTTTATGTTATAGGATGAAAATAAATATAGTGGTGGGCAAAAGTACATTCTAAATTATTTTCTGCATTTAGTCTTTCAGGAAGTATAAAAAAACAATCTGCATATCTCCAAGTATTTCTGCCCATACATCTACTGAAAAGCGTACCTGGTAGTTTCTTTCATGACCTGCATGACGATTGTCATGGGCTCAAACGTGTTTATTGTGACAGTTAAAAATGCCGTTTATTGTAAATGTAGCTTCGTCCGTCTACAACACACTGCTTAGAAACCAAGGATTTCTTCTATGGGCTTCTACCAACCACTCGCAAAAGGTAAATCGATGTAGATGGTCTTCCAGCAATAAATTCTGAACTCTTGTTTTGTGATAAGGATACAGTTCATCATCTTTTAAAATCGTATGTACACGAGTTTTAGAAACACCCAAATGGCTGGAAATACTTTGTATACTAGTTTCTGGATTTTCAGCTGCTATATGTACCGTTCATATCATGAGCTGGAATAATGGTTCCAGTTTCTCTGTGTCTTCGATCTGCAACTCTTATCACAGTATGAGAGGGACGTCTACTGTTGGAATGATGTATAGCGTGCACTCTTACAGCTTCAGTAAAATTTCCTTGACAGTTTCCTAACAACGCTATCATGTCTGCATATTCATATGCCGCATACTCCATGGTACAAAAACAAATTATGGTTGAAGCAAATCAAACGTAAGTGAAACTATAGTCTGGAATATGTCTGATGTCACAACTAACAGTAAAAATTTGACACTAAGAATTTTCAATGTTTATTTCCATTTTTATTTTTTGTTTGTATCAGATCACCATAAATATGCACTGTTGTCATGTTTAATTTTAACAGAATTTCCTATTTTTTAACACCATTTAAAACGAAATACGAATAGTTAAAACAAATTAGTCAATAATTTTTACTTTAAATGTATTTCCTAGTAATAAAATATGCATTTTATTTAAGTTTCTTATAGTTCCTTATAATTTGTTGTTGGAGGTAACAACATTAACCACGCCGTATAAGAAAACTAAGCTACACAGGACACTTTTTTTCAGTTTTGTATTCGTCTTTCATGATAGAAAAAGATTGCTGAAGCTTCAGTAGGAGTTGCAGGACACCCTCTATATAGTATTCTTTATTCCAAGTTAAATGAAAGTATCCGTATCGTAACATAATTTCCGGTATAACTGGAACTTGCACACAACTTAAAAATTTTTAATGGGACACTCTGTATATTTTTTAACATTCGGATCGAGAATTTAATTAGGAATTTGAAACCATCAAGTTTTATTTATTCAGCTTCTCTATCAAGATATTAAAAGAAGAAATTATTAACTACTCTGCATTAAGAACGTAAATCGTGAGTCCAAGCCATCTTGAACGTAAACTAATTGCAAAAACTTTAAATTGCATTATCTGACAGATTCAATTGTTCCTTATTTTCTTTTTATTTTGCAAGGTTATTATGACTGCAACAATTTATCAATAGTGATCGATGTATTGAGAGAAAAGCTCAATAAAACTAGATATTTTGAATTCGCAATCAAATTCTCTTTGCGAATACTGCAAAATATAAAAGGTGTTCTTTTTACAAATTTTAAGTTATGCAAAACTTCCGGTTAAGCCGAAAGTGATATTACAATAGAGGTACTTCCAAATTTACTTAGCTTAGCGAATACTACATGTATATACACTAAATTAATAACTGTTGTTGGGCCAATTGCTTGTTGGAGTTGTAATTGAAAGTAATAATAATAATAATAAATAAATAGTAAATTCTGAAAATATTAATTGTCTTCTCCATTCAGATGCTATTTTTGACAGAATGAGGAAAATGCGAATAATTGTTTTCAACTGCCATTTCCTCAATTGCCAAGGAAGCTACAATTCTATTCATATAGACCTTCAGTATATACTTGAAAAAGGTGTTTCTTTTTGTAAAAAAATCTTCTCACTAAGTTTCACCTATGAAAATTCTAATTTGACTGGATTATGACGTGAATAAGTAAACATAAGTTAATCAAGGTAATTAATTTATATGTTTGCATTTGTTAATTTCATTATATGGGCTTAGTCTAATTAAACTTTTGTAAATATTTCTATTAATTACAAGCTGTCGTTAGGCATAGTCGTAACAAACAATACTATTATATAGTTATTCATGTATCAAATGCAAAAAGTTAGGTCTTATGGCACGCTGCATGCCAAATGTCATAAATACTCTATTTATACGTGTAACATTCAATATCTTTTCTACGATCGTAACATTGTAACTCAGTTCGGTGAAACTTCCTGTTTTTCACTATGAGCTGTTCCAATTTGTATGTCATCGGCCCATCTCTTTGGAGTTGGACTAACAGTTCTTTTACTTGTACAATTTCAGTGTGGTATTATATATTATATATTTTCTATCTTAGGTAATTTGAACAGCATTCCCTTTCAGAAAAAATAAGCATTTATTGAAACTCAACCCAATGCTACACCATAACTTTAATTCAATAACTTCATTTTCTTGTCCACTTTTATGGTGTATCCTAACCGAACGGCGACTTGTTTTATCTCATATTCTTCCATTTCAATATGAAATGAATAAATACTTTTCATACGCACTTGTATCGAACCGAGCATTGTAGGTTCATGCTAACGCTTCTGCTTAGTAGTTGGGAGATTGTGGGTTCGATTCCCACGACCGCCTGCTCTGTGGTGATGGTTTCCTCCCTGAGTCAACAGAGGAAAATGCCGGAACAGTATTTCTCCACCTTTTCTAGTCCTTCTTCCGTTCTCTAACCCTTCCCGAACTTTATATTCTTGACTGAAAAGGGGTGCAAGGCCTCTATAGCAGCCGGTCTTGTATCGTAAATAACTATTATGCTCATTCATCATTAGTTGAAATTCACGTGTTTATTTAAAAACAACAATTATTACAAGATAAATCAGTTCATAATACAAAATTAATAAATTTACTTTTAATAAAATACCAAAGCCCTTTTGCGTTTTAGCCAAATACAAACAAACTGACATATAGAAATTCTGATTTCGAAATTGTTCAATGAAAGTAAAATATATACTAATGCTCTTTGAAACAAACTTAATTAATAACGACACTGCCCGTATAACCGGAACAATAACCCATTAGCATGTATGTTGCCGTTTTTTGCCACTCCGAAGTAAGCAACAATCCTCTGCGGTCTCATTAAGACACTGCGTAAATTTACTTTCACTTAAACCGTAACTACTGCTTATCTGTCCATAGCTATCCAAGGAAATCCTAGCTTGGCATTGTATCATCACTTATTGTGTAATCTTTGTCTGCAAATTCTTAATGCCGATGAAAGAAAATGTTTCTCAAAATGCAATACTTCTTTCTGTATGAAAAAATTTTTAGAATTTCTTCTTCTTCTCTTTCCTAGTACCGATCTTATGATAATCGAAAGAGGGTTTTAAATTTTAGAAGGTTCCTCGTTAGAGGAAATGAATGAGTATTGTTATGTCAATTCACTACTTATTAACATAAAAATCGCAGAGAATTATTTCACAATACTAAAAAAAATTAATACTTTCAAACTAATACACTTCTGTATTGGCTAATTTTTGAGAAGTTGTTTTTTTACACTACTGATTGCTTCTTTCTTACCACTTTTAACCAATAGAAGATTGTTCTTATTACTACTTCGGATAAAATACACATTCCTTACATTACGAGTTGTTATTAACCGTATTGAGTAATGCGTGATGCACAAAAATCTTAAGTTATATCGGCTGAACCTCATCTCTTAAACATTATGTGAAAGTAATTAAAACTTTCACTATTTTCGTTAGAAATTGTAACGTTTTGCAAATTCTTCACCAATAAATATTTACACATTTACGCATTTTACGCATTCATTAAACTAGTTCAGGAGTAATTGGATTAATTTAGCTATGCAAATATCGTTTTATTGGAATGCCAATGATGAGAATATTTATAATATTGCAATTGCTTTCTCACTCTCCCTCTGTAGATACTGTAATCTAATAACTTTTCTAAACAAAAATCGCTTGTGAATTTTATCTTATTTCTTTCAAATTTTGTAAGTTTATAAAGTTGATTAAGTACTGTAGTTTAGTATAACATTATTGTGTTTTTATACAGCGCAACGCACTGTATAAATTATTAAACGATAAAACTTTGAATGCTTTCAATTCTCAAACGAAACTGAGTACTGAGTAATGATTTAATACATATTAAAATTCCGCGTGGGGTTACTAGATCCCCCATCAGGTGCATCCCCAGGTGGCGGATAGGAAAAAGCCTCCCAGATATAGGTGGTACCGGAGAAATGAAATACCCGGGGCGAACCAAAACTAGCAAAAAGCAACGTGTGATTCCAGAGGAACGGTTATTCGACAGCGTTTGTTCTCCAGGGAAGGAGCGACTCATTACTAAACTCGCCAACCCGTTTAGCCAACGTGGTGTTTTATGGCTAACAACCCTCTAAAATTAAAATGGCGAATTTTAAAACAAAAGCATCTGGTCCCCAGGTGAGTAAACCCAAGTCCCACCCCTCCAAGGAGGGCTCCCTCAAGGAATCTGAGGCAACAATTCGCTAATAAAACCTACCAAATACGATCAACGAAATCAACAAAAGCAGAATTTGATGATAATGAATATTGCAACATATAATTGTACAATCTATTACAAAATAAGAGAACCTGTGTGAGCTGACAGAAGAAATAAAAAACATGAAATGGGACGTAATAGGACTATCAGAAATTAAAACAAGAGGAAAAGAATGCCTAAAACTCGAATCAGGAAATATACTATATTACAAAGGCAGAGAAACCGAAAGTCTCGATCGGGTAGGATTTCTTATTGCCAAAAAACACAGAAACAAAATCAGACAATACATAAGACTATCAGAAAGTGTCGCATTTACAATTCTAGAAAGAAAAACAACAATCTTAAAATTATACAAGTCTGTGCACCAACATTCAACCACAAGAACGATGAAGTTGAACAGTTCTATAATAGCATAGCGCAAGCAATAAATTGTAATATTCTGACTTCTACGGTATTTTAAACTTCCGAAATCTCACTTTTAATTTGGACAAGACGTAAAAGCCAGATTACTTGCCCTTTTCAAGTGGTAACTGCAGTGGGTCAGGGTTCGTTCTAGCATTCGAATAAACGCAAATAAACAAGAGAGAAAACATACAGTAATTCTAAAGTATAATCAAAACTTATTTTCATCTAGTATGCTATGGAATAGTTCCTAATTTATGAATGCAACTACGTTTATACTTAAATGTTAAACTTGACATTTGATTTTTAAGTGACTTATAAATAGTTACATCCATAAATTAGAAACTATTCCATAGCCATACTAGATGAAAGTAATTTTTGATCATACTATATTATTCTGTTTGATGCAAATTAAAATTCTGTAAACTCTCTACAATTGATTTACAAGGTTTCGTAATAAATCGGTTCTTCGGTCGTGGCAGGTAGACAACCACTTTGACATCACTGGCAAGCTGGTCATCAACCGCGAGTTTGACAGGGACGGTAATGTTGAGGGCATCGGTATTACTTTATCGGCCTGTTCGGGAAAGAAAGCAAAACTGCGTTATTTGACAGATTGGATATTTTTAACAATATCGGGTTTTTGTTATTGAATCTAACGTTTAAAACCGGTCCCTGTTGGAAATAGAAACGTTAAGCGAATTTAGTGCAAGTGTTGGAAAGTACAGAAAACCATTTTACCAGGAAATTGGCTTTCTGAAGCTCGATTCGCATAGGATTGTTACAGGGGTTCCTGTCGTTTTAGCGTTGCAATTGCAAGATCCGGGCATTACAGGGGAGGAATATTGTTTTGCCGTCCGATAGCCGGGCACGCAGAGAGGGTACAGTCGATACAGAGTACAGCTTTGACAACGCAGCCAGAGTTGGAACTTCGTGTCAGTGGTGTCTAGCAAAGCCTTCCGTCAAGGTTTAAATTTGACAGGTATTAATTGGATGTGATCCGGAGCTTGGAAAAATAAGTTCGTAAGAGCGGGGACGGCGGCGGTCTAAGAGAGCGTGAGTTCGCCTTCTAACAAGCTGTAGGCACTTAAGCCAGAATGCCGGGTGAGGTTCTTTCCATCAGTTTTGGAAGTTCCGTTTAGTGGCAAAACTGCGCTTATTTATATTCGGCGTTATCTTGCAGGTTAACGTTGAAATGGAAATAGAATTTAAGAGATAAGCAGGGCTGGACTACGGCGTTATCGACATTTTTGTACATGATTGTTGCTTCGACTCTAAGGTTATCAAGGGTTTTGCATTGCTGTGAAATATTATCAACAAGTTGAGCTTTGAAGACACCAAATGTGACAGGAAATTAAGTAGGCGCAAATATCAAATGCATTAATTGCGTTTCTTAATTACATTCGCGCCAGGAAAGCGTTACAAAATAACTATACACTCATTTTTGGCGACTTCAATGCCAAACTGGGAAAGAAAGTAGAAGCAACAAAAAATAAAATGGGCAACTTCGGATACGGAACACGAAATGAAAGAGGGGGGATGCTCATGAACTTTCTAGAAGCCAACGGACCTTTTGCAATAAATAGCTTGTTTCAGCAAAAACCGCAAAGGAAATGGACGTGGGCGTCACCTAAGGGAACAACAAAGAATGAAATGTCCTTATAATACAAAAATATTATTCTAGACGTTACGGTCATCAATTCTATCTCAGTGGAAAGCGACCACAGAATCGTGAAAACAAAAATACAAATAAAAAGATATATAGGAAAAATACAGACAATCCTGCTAAAGGATAGACACAGAACTACTGAAGAAAAATAAAGAACATTCGGTTAAACGATGACAATACTCTAAAACTAAATGAACCAAACCTAGACGAGATAAATTCAGCAATAACTAAGAAATTACTAGAAGAGCAAGCTCAAATCCAGCAACAAAACAAAAGCACAAACGATCAAAAAGCAGTAATAAATCCCAAGAAATGCTTTGAAAACGTCGAAAAATGCTAAATTACAGCAAAAAAGACACCATAGTATTCAAAGGAATAAATAAATCCACGAGAAATCAAATAAAAGAAGATCTTAGAAAACACTAAAAAGAACGAATCTTGAGAGTAATAGAAGAAAAACGGAAGTTAAAAAGTATGAAATATAAGATACGAATAACAAAAACTATGGTGCTCAAAAATCAAGACGCTGAAGAAAGAGACATGAATAAAATACCTGAAATGGCAGAAGAACACTACACAAAACTATATGGATCAAAAAATACTCCTCCACAAGGACTGAAAGGGAATCTAGCAAGAAAGATAACTAACATAAATTCAGAACAAATGCCATAAATTAACGAAGATAAATAAAAAATAATAAATAAAGCTATGAAGAAGATAAAAAGAAACAAGGCTGCAGGGAAAAATGAGATACTGGCTGACATGCTTAAAGAAGCAGGCAATAAAATAGTGTCATAACTAAAGATATTATTCAACAAATGCTTATTCGAGGGTGAAATACCAAAACAATGGAAAGACGTGACAACGATCCTAATATATAAAAAAGGTGAGCCAGCAAAACTATACAGGCCTGTATCACTCTGTCGCAAATACGAGGCTTGTTCAATTGAAACCCATCTTTGGTCAGGTTAGCCTTGGAAACAATTGTAATCACTCAACTGACGTTTTGCAATGTTAGTTGTGTTTGTAAACGTCACACTGATTAGTTCCTATCATTTGTATTTGACAGCGATTTTCACGACAATGCTCGGCCTCATGTTGCCAAAGTAGTGAAAGAAAATCTACAACGAAAGAAATGGAGGATATTAGAGCATCCACCCTATAGTCCCGATTTATCGCCCTGCGATTTTCACATCTTTGGGCCACTGAAAAAGGCGTTAAAAGTTAATCGTTTTCAGTCGGACGAAGAAGTACAAAATGCCGTAAAAGAATTCTTCAAGCAGCAGCCACAAGAATTCTTTAAGCAGGGTATACATCGGTTGGTGAAACAATGGGATATGTGCCTTAATTGTAGTGGTAATTATTTGTAAATATATTTGCCAATACATTTTTTCTGGACCAAAGATGGGTTTCAATTGAACAAGCCTCGTATATAAAACGTTCACAAGAATAATTAAGAACAAACTAGGAAACAAATTTGATAATTATCGACCCGTCGAGCAGGCAGGCCTCAGGAAAGGGTGACCATCTGCATACCCTAAAAATATTAATTGAAAAAAACCAGTGAATAAAACCTTCCCCTATACATAGCATTGATAGATTACAAGAAGGCCTTCGACAGTGTAGAAACATGGACGGTGGAAGAAGCACTCGTAAACTGCAGAATAGATTCTCGATATCGTGACCTAATACATAACGTACACCAAGATCCAATAATGACGGTACAACTAGAAGAAGAACTGAAAACGGGATACATACCAATCAGAAGGGGAGTAAGGTACCATTTCCCCCAAACTATTTACCTTAGCAACGCAGGATATACCCGTTTTTAAGACTTTGCATTGGTAAGGAAAAGTGATCTGTATTAACGGAAAATACCTAAATAATCTTAGATACGCCGAAGATGTGATTGCTTGCTAATAAAAAAGAAGATTTACAAGAAATGAACAATGACATGCACCGAAGATCCTTAGAAAGAGGTCTTAAAATAAATCTCAATAAAACTAAGGCAATGTCAAACAGAGACGAACAACAGAAAGGAAGCAACAAAAATTAAACCGCCGAAATAACTAGAAGGATATGAATGAGATGGTGGTCGTACATACTAACAAAACAAAACGAATCCCTTATTCTGGCAAACATCATATATGGAGCTCAAACATGGACGTTCCCCACATCAAACCTGTATAAGATAAGAAATACGCAGAGAGCCATAAAAAGGCAAATACAGCGTACATACATCAAACAAGTAGAGACACTCATGTCAAATGGTGAAACCTGGGACAGTAACTCGGGGGTATTTCTAAGCTTGACTATCAGATGGCAGCACAAAATTTTACCGATCAGAGCCAGTTACTGGCTCTGCTACCAATCATATGTGACCATAGATATATAAGTACAAGATACGGCGTGCCGTTGATATAGTGTAACAAGACGTACCATCTATTTCTGTCACTCTCAATGCTTGAATTACGTATAGCGCTATCCTTTAGAGAGGTACTTGGACTCGCCATTGAGAGAAATTCTGATAAAATACATTTAACTCGTGTTACATGGTGCCAGAAATAGTCTTTTTGGTCTGAAGATGCTACAAAATGTAGAAAAGAAGTAATCGTATAAATACACACTAATTAGAAAACATAACCTCAACAGTCAACACTTGATAACCTCACTCGATGAGGTGTGGGGGTGTGCAAGATATTCACTCGCTAACGCCTTTGAGTTTTACGGTTGATAATAATAGCCAAAGAGGATATATCCTCTTTGATAATAGCAATCAAAACCATTGCTAAAGTTCAATTTTCGAAGAATAAACTGTGAAATTGTATGACACTTCTGACGTTTTCATTTCAAAACTTCAAAATTAAGCGTACGAAACATTGTATGAAATACGTCTAAAGGGAGAGAGAAATAAAGTGATATAGGTTAGAATGAAATGGGGGAAGGTACCGAACTCCGTGATATGTTATTTTAAGATTCGACGTACGTTTACATGTAGTGAACGTATCCTGTACTAATATATCCATGTATGTGACAAAGTAGTGGCGCCATCTGTTAGTACTATCGGAAAGTAGCCCCTAGGAGCCGTTCAAGGTCATAGAAATCGGTATTTTGACATCAAAAGCACCGACAGTGAGTGTCTCTACTTGCTTGATATATGTACGCTGGCAAATATTAGGGATCTCACTTAGAGATAGAAAAATAAATGACTGGATAAGAAGGAAAACGGAAGCCACAGATGTCATTGAAAAAGCAGCTAAACTAAAATGGAATTGGGCAGGACATAACGAACGCCTCCAAGACCAACGGTGAAATCACCAAATAGGAAAATAACGACCATATATAGGAAAAATATCAAGAGGCAGGCCACAGATGAGATGGAAAAACGACATACCAAAACACGCAGGTTTAATATGGTAAAGAATGGCCCTGGACAGAGAGAATTGGAAACAGATAGGGGAAACCTACATCCAAAAATAAAAAGGATAGAAAATAGGCTAAGAGAGGAAGAAGAAAGAAAATAATAACTTGTGTTATACCCGTATGGCGTATTCTTAGGCTAAAATGTTAGATGGTCTATGAATTGTTTTTTTAATTAAAACTCAAGTCCCCCCTATATTTAATATTTGGGTCTGCAATAAAAAATGTTACCTTTCAAAATTTAAAAAAATCGTCTAAGCAAAATATGTGAAAGACGCCTGAAGTCGAATTTCGTATGCTACAGGGTTAGGTGCTTTTTTTGAGTCGAAGTAGTAAAACTACTGCAAACAGGTTCTAATTCTGTTTGAGGCATGGTTTTCAAATTTTAATGCGTTTATAAATCCTTAAAAACCATGAACCAAAAAGTAAGCTCGACAGTTATCACAAAATATGTCGAAAACAAAAGGTATCAAAGTCTACAAGACAAGCCATTAAAAAAATTAACAATGTCGTTTGAGGAAAGAAAATATAATAGAGTACTTAAAAAATGTACAATTATTAGTCGAACTACAAACACGGTAATAACCTCCATATTCAAAGTAAGCGACAATAGAAACATAAAAAGAAGTGAAAATTTCCTGTAGGGTTTTTGCCTCAGATTCGTAGTTTCTCAATCACAGCGTGTTCGAATACGATGAGATGAAACTCTAGTGTCACGACACAAATCAGATAGTAACTGCATCGTAACAGGAGACAACTTCAATGCTCGTATAGAAAGAATATTAATTGATAAAGTAATGGAAACAAATAATAAAGGTATTTTAACGAAACTTAGGTAATAATACAACGATAATGAACACTTTCTTGAAAAGGAATACGCAAACATAAATGATCGGCTAGAGAACAGAGCTCCACAATCGATTACTTCCTAGTGAATGACAATACTTCTGAACTTATCAAATATACACAGGTACGTGTACAGAAGCGCTGATGATGGATCAGATCACTATTTTTTGTATGAATATAAATATAAAAGCAAGATAGATAAAGGAGAAAATAACAATGACACTAAATAATTGTTTAGTCTTCCTACCCCAATAAGAACCTTTTTAGAGATAAAAACGACAGTTTAAACAATTAAACAAAGCCAACAATAATTTCTCCACAAAATAGAAGCCGACAGAGAGGTCGATTCTACTCGAATGGTATCCTGTACTAATATATCCATGTATGTGACAAAGTAGTGGCGCCATCTGTTAGTACTATCGGAAAGTAGCCCCTAGGAGCCGTTCAAGGTCATAGAAATCGGTATTTTGACATCAAAAGCACCGACAGTGAGTGTCTCTACTTGCTTGATATATGTACGCTGGCAAATATTAGGGATCTCACTTAGAGATAGAAAAATAAATGACTGGATAAGAAGGAAAACGGAAGCCACAGATGTCATTGAAAAAGCAGCTAAACTAAAATGGAATTGGGCAGGACATAACGAACGCCTCCAAGACCAACGGTGAAATCACCAAATAGGAAAATAACGACCATATATAGGAAAAATATCAAGAGGCAGGCCACAGATGAGATGGAAAAACGACATACCAAAACACGCAGGTTTAATATGGTAAAGAATGGCCCTGGACAGAGAGAATTGGAAACAGATAGGGGAAACCTACATCCAAAAATAAAAAGGATAGAAAATAGGCTAAGAGAGGAAGAAGAAAGAAAATAATAACTTGTGTTATACCCGTATGGCGTATTCTTAGGCTAAAATGTTAGATGGTCTATGAATTGTTTTTTTAATTAAAACTCAAGTCCCCCCTATATTTAATATTTGGGTCTGCAATAAAAAATGTTACCTTTCAAAATTTAAAAAAATCGTCTAAGCAAAATATGTGAAAGACGCCTGAAGTCGAATTTCGTATGCTACAGGGTTAGGTGCTTTTTTTGAGTCGAAGTAGTAAAACTACTGCAAACAGGTTCTAATTCTGTTTGAGGCATGGTTTTCAAATTTTAATGCGTTTATAAATCCTTAAAAACCATGAACCAAAAAGTAAGCTCGACAGTTATCACAAAATATGTCGAAAACAAAAGGTATCAAAGTCTACAAGACAAGCCATTAAAAAAATTAACAATGTCGTTTGAGGAAAGAAAATATAATAGAGTACTTAAAAAATGTACAATTATTAGTCGAACTACAAACACGGTAATAACCTCCATATTCAAAGTAAGCGACAATAGAAACATAAAAAGAAGTGAAAATTTCCTGTAGGGTTTTTGCCTCAGATTCGTAGTTTCTCAATCACAGCGTGTTCGAATACGATGAGATGAAACTCTAGTGTCACGACACAAATCAGATAGTAACTGCATCGTAACAGGAGACAACTTCAATGCTCGTATAGAAAGAATATTAATTGATAAAGTAATGGAAACAAATAATAAAGGTATTTTAACGAAACTTAGGTAATAATACAACGATAATGAACACTTTCTTGAAAAGGAATACGCAAACATAAATGATCGGCTAGAGAACAGAGCTCCACAATCGATTACTTCCTAGTGAATGACAATACTTCTGAACTTATCAAATATACACAGGTACGTGTACAGAAGCGCTGATGATGGATCAGATCACTATTTTTTGTATGAATATAAATATAAAAGCAAGATAGATAAAGGAGAAAATAACAATGACACTAAATAATTGTTTAGTCTTCCTACCCCAATAAGAACCTTTTTAGAGATAAAAACGACAGTTTAAACAATTAAACAAAGCCAACAATAATTTCTCCACAAAATAGAAGCCGACAGAGAGGTCGATTCTACTCGAATGGTATCCAAAAAAAGCCACTGAATCAAGTAATTTTGCAGGAAGTTTAAATAAGAGATGCTAATTAAATACCAGGGCGCCATGTGATTTGTAATTAATAACAAACAATTGATCATACACCCTCACCATGAAACATAGGTTTACAATTCTTGTCGGGAGGCGATGCATAGGCAGATGATGCGTGGCACTTTCCTTAACACATCACCTGAAATAAATTCAAATGCTAGGTTTTGCTTTCTTTTGAATATCTCCTGCAAGCTGTGTTACAAAAATCGTAAAGGAAGATTGTAATAAACATACAATAAATACAGTGATACACACCGAATGTCAAAAATATTAGCACCCTATGTGACGTCACTGTATACAGTCTAACTCAAAATATTTAACGAGTTACAGTAACTATATTTTGCATAACAGCGCAAGATTCACTAAGTATTAATCTTTTATTCTTATATTCTCCTGAAAAACGATTCCAATATAATTCATGCTGAATTAATTAATCTTAATTCTAACAGAAGAAGCCTTGAATTCGCATATTCCAGAGCCTGGGTAGAGCACCCAACTTATTTCATCACTGAACGCGGACAAAACGCAATTGTTTTTTCCAAAAAACAAGAAATTACTGTTTCTTTTTTTATTTCTCAAATTTAGCCAACTATGGTAAAGGGGTTAGGCAACCGTTAGGCAACCGGCATATCTTCCAACCATCTTAAGTTGCATACCCGTTCAGAGGTTGTTACAATTAATAATTAAGGATTTTAGTAGCAACTGACAGAGGAATGCAACAAAAATTGCATGCAACATCCCGAATAAAAGGCTGAGAATGTCAAGATTACTAAATCCCCCCCCCCCCCCCCCCGAATGCATGTTCGCGTCCAGAGGCGGGAAACCAACACTTGACTTGTTACTACCTCGAACAAGACTAATTTGAAAAACTCAATAAAGAACGAACGCCATGCGTCGCTCGCCATCTCTTTCCTACACATGTACGCTACCTTCGTTGCAGCAATATTGCACCATACTTTGCAAGAAGACCGATGGTTAGACCGGCACGTAGGCTTCAGACAGCGCGACAGACTGGCGCCGGGAAAACTGTCGTCATACAATATATGATTAATTCCGAAACGTCATACGAAACGACCACTATTGTTTAGCGGTAAAAACAACTTGCGCGAAGCGGCTCGGTAAGATAAGACTCTTGCAGAATTCTGCAATATTATGATGGAGAAGCAGAAGATATCGCTAGTTATTTCGTTAATGAGATCAATTTTGCAGAAAGTGCTAAAATTTTAAATTATCATAACAAACAATGGTTGTATTTAAAGACTAAATGTATTTATTTAAAATTCTAATTTAAACTTCCAAGTGTATAATTTAAGAAGTTAATGGTGTCGTAATTAATTTTAAATTAATTCATTATATAGTCGTTTTGGAACTAGGGAGATGCTAGATTTTAGAGTGTGTGCTTGAGTTGATATTACTGGAATCTAGTTACAAATTTATTTCCACTTTGAAATGTCATACAGTAATACGTAAAAACATTAAATAATTGTAGATTATGTCTAATATGTGTGGAACTATCAACATTGTTTTGTTGAAATTCGTGTGATATTATTTTTATAGTATTGTAATTAGAACTACGTAAGTGCCAGTTATATACTTTATGTCAAACTAAATTGTACCTAGCGTTAACAGATTTATATCTCAGAAAAACAAAAAGGCATTTCTAGCAAACGTTTACAAAACATCAATATTGTGCCAGAAAGAACTTAATAAATTAATGCAAAACCATCAACAACCTGAAAATTTTCACACGTTTCAACATTCTGTTGTGCTTTTGCTGTTGAACCTGTTTATTAAAGCTAAAGGAAAGAATTTGATCATTACAAATTCGAATATTCACCAGACTAGGACTATTGAAATTACCACAGGAGAAACGTCGTCCACACAATGTTTTCCTATATATTTCACCCAATTACTCTTGGTAAGAAGTTCACATTGCTTAATGGTGTTTCTCCACTTATCGGCATCGCATTTACTCAAGACTTCCTCCCAAACCTTTTTTGGTTGATTTTAACTAGATTCCAAAGTTGTTTTTTATAGTTTTCATCAAACTTAATTTTGTTTTAAATTTAACTTAGGTCTCTTCTCTAGCAACAATGGGTAATAAAAAGCATTATCCATAACAATAACACATTTACACCCAATGCTAGTTAGAACAAGCACCAAGTGATTTCCTATCACCTTTGAAAGATTTCGCTGTTCATATTTGTGGTAATATTTATGTTCAATTTTTGAGTCTAAAAACAAAAAGATCACACCCCCCGTAGGAACCCACAACAATAGCCTGCATGAAACACTGTGAATCATCTACCTTGTGATTTCAATCTCTTATTATTAGTACATCTTTCTACGACATTCGTAGCTCGTAGGTATCATGCTTCTGTTCTAGTACATTCAAGTTTCATCTAGGTAAAAAAAAGTCACTTCTTCCTTGTCATCAGAATTTTCAAATATTTTTTTAAGAATTTGAGTTTGCTTGCCAACATAAATTTTGAATCAATAATGTATTTTTTGAATCATTTTTTTTAATATTTGTATTCCATCGATTTGAATAGCTTTTAAACTTTTGTGTAACCCTCTGTGTATTCCAAATTTAATTTAGCATGGTATAATAAATTGTAAATAGTAAAATGCTTGTTTTTTCGTGAAATTCGCCAACTTTTTAAATTATTTCGAAATTACTTGTGCCTTTGCACAACATTTTCATTTTTTCAAAGCAGCTTATAGCTGCAGTTTTTACTTCATGAGCATTCATGAAATTACTCGTTAATCGGAAATCACTTTGACATAAATAACGCTTTATTTTGACTAACATAAGTCGCCTTCAGAAATTACTTATGTTTTTTACCCCTATTGGTAAATTTTAAATTGACCTCCATGCAAAATGAAAACTTTGAACATTTAAAATTTCAAACTAAAGTACCGCCGACAAATAAGTACTATCAATATAAATCTAGTGTTTGATCTAGTTCCAAAACGACTATATGTGTATTTTCAGTAGTAATACTATAAGTATCGATATTATCCGGTTATATCTAAATAACTTGTTGCAAATAATACAAGATTGTTAGTTTGGGAGTTTAAATAATCCGGACGGGGAGCGACAAATTTATTCTGACAAACTGAAACGATTTATTATTGTGCAGGAAGTTTGAGATGTATATCCCGAAAATGATTAAAGTGCGCTTTCTATTCGATTTGATCATTTTTTGAGCAAGTTTCAAAAATAGGAACAAATCGATATTTTACTGGCATCTCGATTTAAATGCATTAACTTAAATTAATGTACTTGGTGACTATAAATGCCCTTCCATCAAATTGCCTTTGAAATATTTTTTGTATGAATAATATGTTGGTGGCACTGTAAGTCTATATCAAATTCGAGGTTAGCAGGTTAGATTTTGCGTCAGTCCTCGAACTTGACATAGACTTGCAGTGCCACCAACATATTATTCATACAACAAATATTTCAAAGGCAACTTGATGGAAGAGCATTTATAGTGGCCCGGTATTATCATATACAGGGAGACAAAAATACAATGCATTTTATAAAACTACATTTGAACTACAATTAACTGTACTATTAGTTCATGTGACTAACACAGCCTAATAAGCTGCAGAAATATGCAAAAATATGTAATTTAAACCAAATGTATACATTAAATTGATAGGTAACATGAAAATCGCATGTGGATAGCTTAAAAAAGATGTTCAAAATAAAATTTCAACTTCAAAAAAATTAACAGTTCTGTTTAAAAAAAGCATGCTATATATTAGGCAAGTTTTATTGTTTTCAATGGCTTCCGCGATCAAGTATTTTTGATCGCTTTGTATTATACAACTAGACGATCGAAAATCATAAATTATACACGGCGTATTTCCTGAAACACCGCTTGACGTTGTGCGTCTCGAGACGCGTAGCGTGGAGTGGTGTTTCATAAGGCAATACGTCCAGTCTCGAGAATGTTAGATTGTCGGGTTGTATACAGGCAGACTATACCATGAGTAAAGAAAATAAGTGAAATAAAAAAGTAAACAAGAGATTCAAAAATTTTATAATTTTGTGTTTACTGGTCAAATTTTTAATTCGTTTATGCGGCAGTACGGCTGAGTGGTGATGCATCTCTCACGGCACTTGCAAAAGTTAAGCACCAGTCTGCTCGGTCAGAACTTGGATGGGTGACCAGCTGGAGAGCGGGCGTAGTGTTCTAGCCAGACAGGCTCCACTACCTCAAGTACCTCCGCCGAATTTAAAAATGCACACACCCTCAGCGGCTCGGTGCGCCCGGCACCCCGACACTGTAACGGTATAAGGGGTTACAGATTATGTATGTATGTATGTTATGCGGTTTTAATATTGTTATAGTATATCTGTCACATATTTTTAAGGCTACCTATGTGATTTTATTAACTGCGATTATACAAAGGTTGGTATTACACAGGTTATACAAAGTTTGTAATTGATATAGTCATAGCTACTGAAATAACTGTTGCAATACGTAAAAACTGAAAAAAATACGCATTCTTATTGGTGTCTAACCTTATGAATGGTATATTCTGTGTAACATTCATTGCTAATGAAGTGGATATGGATATATGCCATTTCAAAATTTAAAATAATATTTTTTATGACAATAAAGGGCAACAATGTTAACTCTTTCAATCTTCTAGGATGTGCAATACCATTATGTGAGAAGAGAGATGTCAAAAGCGCAATAGAGAAGTTAATTTCAACTATAAGAAAAACATTTAAAAATAAGGTTGGCCCAAATATGTCACTGAAATTCTTTAAGAACGTAGCAATACCAACTGTAGCATATGGCAGTGAAATATGGGCCATAACAAGAGGAAGAAAAAAGATCACAAAGTGTAGAAATAAATTACTTCTCCGAGCAGTCACAGAATATCGAAGGGTAGATATAGAACGTAACACCAAGATAAGGAATGAAGTACACATATTCAGCTTGAACGACATAATAAAACAATATTGAAAGTTTTACATTCAGTTACACCTTTTAAAAAATAAACGATGACAAAGGAACATTTCTATTTTCCACAATACATAATTAATTTTATCTTAAACTCCATCTTATCGAAGTTAACTAAAATTGTTGAATTAATAATACTCTACAATTTGTAGTTTAAAATATATCATACCAAGTTCATACAAAGTCATCAAGAATAGCTGTTTTTTTAAGTGTCTTATTTAGCAACTCACTATATTTATCTTTTTTATTGTATTTTATTCATTCATTATTTCTAAACTGCACATGCAATAATGGTCTCAATTTCGAAACCCGCATTTTGTTTTTGTAAATAATTCCTTGTTTTCTGTTCGCATTTCATTACAAAGCTACTGCCTTTCAGCTAGTCAAGAAGTAACTGATTTGCCCCTGAATATCTATAACCCGCTGAACTGCACAGCTTCAAGGTGTGTATACTTTCTTCAACTCCAATCAATACTGTAAAAGTTGGTAAAACTTAAGGATCTACAATCTTTACAAATGAAAGGTTATTATTATAGTATTTATATGTATATTGTTATGGTATATAGGGGTCTATATACTACCTTAAATACGTCTATTTATTTAGATAAATGCTAAAGGAAAAGTTAAATACAGTCATTAGATTGAATTAATCAAATTTCGAAAATTTTAAAAATAACTGCTTATTTAATTGAAAGATATGGATGAAATTAAAGATTGAAAGTAAATTTTAAAAGAAAGGTATAGCATTTGAGTATATTTGATGGTGGTAAAAGGAGATGATACTAAATACAAGTTAATGTTGCATATGACAAGATAAAATCCAATTGTAAGAAATTATGCAGCGGGTAACATTCAGATTAATATAATGTGTAGCAGGCAGAAATAATGATAGTTTAGCATAGAAATAAAAATTTGTTTGATTATTGTAAAATAACAGATTGAAAAACAACGTGTAATTTAGATAGTTTTGGTAAAAATAAATTAGAAATTTGGCCCTATTTATTTACTTTGTGTGCTGGTTATATAAAAGGGTTGATAATATAAATCTACAAGGTGGAATTAATTAAAATATTACAAGTATAAAATGAGAATAATGCAAGAGAATTTTGAATATGGTATAACTACATAATAACAATTACAAGAAGCAAGAAGAATAGGAATTGGATATAATTGAATGGATTTTGTATTACAAGTCATAAATATTTACATTAAGTAAAGGATTGCAAGTTGGTGGAGTTTTCGTAGACTTCGCTTGGGGAAGTAAGGACCATTTGGACAAGGACCAATTGACAGGGACCAGTTGACTTGCTTTGACGAGGGAACTGTTCGAGGTTGCGATTTCTGCTGGATGCTGACAACATGTGTGGTTGTAGGAAGATCTACGGAAGTACAAGGTTACTTTACAATCATATGTGGAGGTATGCTTACCATGGAAAAGTTGGACAGAGGGAAGTTGTAGGAGTGACAGTTGTACAGGGGCTAGAAGAGGAACAGGTATCTGCCAGCATCTTGGGCTGTTGCAGGTTGGAGGCGGTTTGTTAGTGACCAGTGCATTGTGGCTGAGGTGTGAAGGAGTTTAGATAGCAGGACAGAATCATACCAAGGTAATTTTGAGTTGGTTTACAAAGCAAGGAATCCAGGTGGGTGCATAATAAGTTGAATTGAGGTAATCTGAAATAAGAGACAATTAGAAAGGTTTATTAAAACATAATTGAATACTTATCATAAACATTATTGAATAGGATAACATTGTAAAGGATTTTATTGTGTCATCTTGAATAGAAAGTGTCATTGAACACGATTTGAAATTGTAGTTGACAGCAAGTGTCATTAATTAATTTCAGTTCATATAAAAAATAAAATAGCATCTATCAAGTAACTAGATTGGCGGACCACCCTGAAGGAGTTCTCAAAAAGCTTAAATACTATTTAATTTCGTTCATAGAAAACTTAACAACTAAATATAAAGAGAGGGACCTTAGCATAACGATATATAGAATTAAAGGTAGTACATAAATGGCTTTTTTATTTGATAAAAGCAATCTACAGTCATCAATCTATTATTATAATAAGAAGCTCAGAGAAAAACAGACAGAGCTGTTATTTAAACATCTTATAACTATTAAACCAGTATGACGCCATGAACATTGAACAACCATCTAATGAATATTAAATATGTTCTTACTGTATTAATTTAATTCTTCATTGTTTTCGTATCTTAACCTATAAACTGTCTAGAATTACAATAAAATTAAAACCTTTATTTGTCACAATTTAAAACATTCTGATTTTCTTAATAACATAGTTGAAACTGCATTACAATTACTAAAACTTTAAATGTTTAATGTAGATATTTCAATTATATTTCATTTACAATTTACCTTAACTGTATAGAAAAATTCTAGCTGATTTAAATTCCAACTTTTGGTTTATATAATATTAGAATCCTTACAAACTATTATCGGTACCTACTTGAAATTTTATAACCAAGTGGGCTTTCCGTACGAAGTGTTGCCTACCCTGCTGAAACAACGTTAAGAAATATACCTACTTATAGTACATAAAATAATACTTACAGATCGGAATGAATTAAATTATACGTTATATTTACTGCAATTAAATTATGCAAACAAACTTTTGCAGCAAATAAAAATATAAACTAATATATACTCTAATACCTTATTTATTGAATGGTAACGATATATGAGAAAATAATCCGCCAGATGTAAAACATCTAAGCTATCAAATAGCCTAATCATAAATTTGTTAGAGTTGTAATTAAGTACGTAGTGGTCACTTAGTTTTCAAACCAAAAACAAAGCAGTACCTAGTAAAATACCTAACTAGCTTTTTTCACATATAGGTACAATACTTCAAATATTTCGCAATAATTTCCAATTTATAAAAATAGAACTAACTTTTATTGTAAGTTTACATTAATAATTGTTCATTAAGATTCAAGACAGTAAAATCTGCAACCCAAGTTACAAATATCAGCAGTAAGTTGATTACTAATATGATTTTTCTATTTAGATCACAGATACATGGTCTTTTTGCTGTCTTTGTCTGTGTGAATATCGTAATCAATGTGTTATGTCTTTTTTGCGCTACCAACCTATTTTTACTTGTTTTCGGGTTGGTTACCTGCGAGGAAAATATCAATTTTCGGTATCCTGGTTGATTGGTATGACAACAACAAAATAACAAGCCGGCTACGAATATAACGGTCCTAAGATTGTTATAGAAAAGAGTTTTGTATATATTTGCTATAGAAACAACCATTACGCACTTTATTTGGGCAGCCAATATTTGTACTATTCAACGGTATCTTTATTTTTATTAGTTGATTGCGCAAAAAACGTTATATGATGAGACTCGATCGTTTAGTGCCTTACTGGAACCTCCTAAAAAAATAGTCAAACGTGGTCCTTGGGGCCTCGTTTTTTTAACTTTTTCACAGCCTGTTCTAAATCACTTACCGATGTTATAACGTAACACACTATAATATGAATCTTTGCGCCTTTTGCACAGTTTTTTATGGAACAAATTTACCCTTACATTGGAATCAGCAAAGTTTTTTTGAGCTAAACATCACATAATTTTACAATTTCAAGCTTAAAAATAGTTGCTGGGCTCCGTAGCTCAGTGGTTATGAATTCTGACTACTGATCTAAGAGTCGCGACTTCGAGTCCCGGTCCCTGACAGATTTTTAAAAATTTACAGAATGCCATCATTGAGAAGCGATGTAAAGCAGTGCGTCCCGTATTACTACGATGTGTAGCATTTAAAATATTCCTTGCTAGGGTATGAAGATGAACTCCTTAGTCTCAGCAAAGTAGGTACTAAGTAGGACTTTGACCATATGACACATCAGTCGGTGTCTAAGATACCTGGTACTCGGCATGCAGAGATCTTGTCCATAACAAACAAAAATAAAACAAAAATAGTTGTGAAATTTTATAAAGATATAATCTTTATATTATACATATAGCCTATGATCTACATTTTAATAAAATCATATTAGTAATCAACGTAGGTACTGCTACTACTTGTAACTTGGGTTGCACACTTTTATATAAAACTTATACCACGGAACAAAGCTAAAGTTAGCTTTGTTCCGTGCTTATACTACTCAACAAAGTATAATGGTTTTTAAACTCACGCAAAAATCAAAACGACATATCTGTAGTACCTACACATTTAAAGCAAATCTTTAGCTTAGGTGTCTAAATTATTGTTTATTCTGCCAGGTAAATATTCTATTACTACTATCACTACTTCACTGCACTTTTCATTTGTAGTCTAAAATATATATAATAGCACAATTCACCTCATATTATAACATTTAAACTTTCATTCGAAAGACGATAATGTCTTAGGAAAAATAAAAAAATCTTTCGACGTTTTTCTTTTTACTTATGTACCTATACACTTTCTCAAAAATTCATGGACAATACTTAATATCAATTGATTCATTCTTCTTCTTCAACTCCAACTCTTTATGATCACGGGTGTCACAATTGGAGGGAGAGGGATGAACCATGGACTAGAAATGATTGTAGTTTGACAAAAAAGTTTAATTATAATTCTTTACTATAATTACGATTATTTTCGTCTCCATCTATTCAAAAGTGTCTTGTGAGGGATACTCTATGTTCCATGCCCAAATCAAGTGAAAGGACTTGACCAGTCGGTAAAGGACTTATACACCTGCTTTCCATTTGTCCTTTTTCAAGCTGTAACAGAAAAAGATTTCGGGCATTGAATAAACTAAAAACCTAGTAGAGGGCTTCTATGCCTCAAAAGCAGCTAAATAATGTAGCATTGTGATTTATATACACACAGAGTTGCTGAACAGTTTCAACATTAAAAAAGTGCAAATACATTTATGTTTTAAAAAATCGACAGAAAGATGGTTAGTTTTCGGCACACATCAATAATATCTTATAACATCATGATAATAATATCATAATCATATAATTGTCAATACTATTTTTAGATTTTATTGATAAATAAAAAGATCCTTATATTAATTTTTGGGAATAGATATTTTAATTTATTTTTTGCTAATATTCTTTCTTATTTTTCTTTTAATATACCGTATACCATTGTTTCATGTTTCTCTTTGAATATTTCACTCATTACAGTATATACTTACTCTATTCGATACACTTAATGACATAAGGTAGCTTTTGATTTCCAAAATTTCATGTACTATGTCATAGAATATACTTAGAAAAAATTACCAAAACTAATAGGTTAAAGTTGTAATATTTACTAAGCATCTGTCGTAAATGTTACAATTACTTTTAAGAATATTATACAAATACTATGCTGGATACTATTGACGTAGATTTTATTAATAGGTATTTTTATTTCATTTTCTAAAAGTGGTGTATAATTTCAAAGCCGCTTTTATGCAATTATACCTTTCCAAAGCAAAATATAGAATCTCCAGTTCAAAAATTATTAAAATATATTGCAGTTGGTGAATGCTACATAAAAAATCAAAATGTTAAATATCATTTTTTTAGAATTTTCTTTTGCGTCCAGTCTAATAATTTCATGCTTCTGATGCCAATGTTCAGGCCTTATGCATTGTCTATTAATACATATATTTAAAATCTATCAAAATTGTATAGGCAACATTTATTACACATATGAGCAAAGCATTGCATATGAGACAACTCCATATCAGAAACCATTAAATGTACTATGCAAGACAAAAAAACTGGGACAGTTAATATAGTCTGTTGTGAACGTGACTGCTTTAATATGTATAGTTGCTAGGTATTTCTAACTTAATTTTCAACTTGTTTAAACATTGCTATGAAACAAAGTTGTTACAATAAATGTAATTGTTTAAAGCCTCACTTAATCTAATCAAATAATGCTAACTTCTCTATCAAGAGTTGTCCCAGTTATTTTTTGTCTTGTATAGTACGTTTTGAATTTCTAAGTATTTTATTTGGGCCTTTTTTAATAGGACCTTCTTAAAAAAGAAACTAATATTCACGTTTCAATTTATGCTACTTTTTATTACAATATTTCTGTCTAAACTTGCGACCATTCAAATTGTTGCTTTGTCAAAGCCATGAATGGAACAGAATTCCAACAATTTCTCAGCAAATAAATTTCCTGGAGAAAACAACATCCGCCTGAGGATCAATCATTAAAAATTAATTACTTAATTATTACCTAGATATAATCAAATTACACATTTCCGATTTTATATTAGAAACGAGTTAGAAGCAGTCGCTTCAGTTAGAAGTCAAATTTACATTAAAAAAATCTACAATGCCCTTCGTTTGTTTTCAAATTTATGCATCATTTCGAATACAAAGCACTATTTAGGAAAATAATTTACTTGTATTGAATATTCAATTCACTTTTTAAACAAAACTGCAAGGCTAAAACTTCAATTTAACAGGAAGAATGCATTTTTAAAGATGCCAGTAATAGCAGAATAATTAAATAAACAACGCAATAAGCAAAGCTCAATTCTCACAGGGATCTAAGTTGACTGTAAGATATATTTAAAATAAGGGGTTTGTGCAAAGGTAATAGCCGAACTAAATGAGATTATTCATTACAAAAAGGATTACAAAAGCAATGAAATGAAGCGTAGAATTCAAGTAAAGTTAGACAGTGAAATTTTGTCAGGGTTTTAAAAGAAAGGTATAAGAAGCTAGATAAACCAATGAACGTTGCAACGAGCAGCTAAGAAGGCAGGCATTAAGGCATATAATGGAAACTGTAAGATTCAGCAAGACAGGGTAACAAGCGAAGAAAAGCAGACAACAGATGGGCCAAAGATCGTGTGTAAAAGTAGACAGGCGAATTCGAAGGAAGCCTTGGTGCAGGAAGTACTCTAACTTAAATAATCAGTGCAGTGACGCGTGTGAACTATTAAAAGCAATTAATAAAAAACGTGCAGTGGCGCTAAGACACGGTTAATTAGTTATAAATGTAAACAATTACATTAAAGATAAGAATTTTGTAAATAGTTTTAGGTGTAAGCAAATTCAGTGTTAAAAGTAATCAATTTGAACTTGTCAATATCCGTTTTTTTATTAATATTCCACTTGCAATTGTTTATGACGGATTTTCAAAGAAAACAAACGAATAAATTGTAAGAATTATTGTGTTGAAATGTGCTCCACTTTAAACGAATTTTTCATATAATAGATAAACAGATATCAGCATAAAAAGTATACGGTTTTACTGAGTGCATGTCCAAGGTGATGTGGTAGTATTTGCAGTGATTTTCGCCACAAAAAAGTAAAAAGTTCTTCAAAGCTCCGTTACGATAACCTAGCAGCCGATGCAGCCCAAGCTGCGATCTCTGCGTGGAGCCAAGCGTGTCAACACAGCCCAGAGGGGAAGGTAACAGGTCATAGAGCAGCCTTCTAAGAACGTGTCCCAGGAGTTTCATCAGGATCAGCCCCATAGCCAGGGCCGGATTTACCGCATGGGCAACGTGGGCACATGCTCAGGGCGGCAAAATTTTGGAGAATTTGAAATTTGATATCTGTTTGCACGGCGCGTTGTCATCGTCATGGTCGCAGGCTAGCTAGCTGTATCGCGGTCAGGCGGCAGAAGGCAGACAGCAGTGTGCGCGAGTGCGTGGACGAGCTTCTATTTGCGCGCGGCGGACGATGTGGAGGCGGTGGGGCGCGGTGAGGGAGGGGGGAGTCGCATTCCTCGCCGCCACCAGCCCGCCACGTCGCCATTCTGGCGGTCGCTTCCGCTTGGTCGGTCAGTGTACAATCGTCACTCGTCAGTGTTGTGTCGCGTCGCGAATGCCGGATTAGAACTGACAGCCTGTACGTGTACGCTTGCTGGCTTGCTTGTTATGCAGTAGTGCGTCTGCGTGTGCGACTGTATATTGTTTATTTGCTCATCACTCTTTAATGCTGCGTTTCGTGTGTGATTTCACGTTTGATTTTGATATACGCAATAATTTTCGTTATATTTTTAAAACATAATGGATGGACGAAAAAGACTCAGTGGCGCGGAATACCGCAAACTAGCGGAAGCAAAAAAGAAAAAGGAAAATGAAGTGATAGCTCAAACTTTGAAGTTAGATTCTTTTTTTAAAAAAGGCTCTGTTACCGCAACTGGACGGCCCGAGAAGTCTGACAAAACCAATGATGGTACGTTTGTTAATTCTGTTTCAAATAATAATGATGATGCTGCTGAACAACCAAGCACTTCAAATAAATGTTTGGAAGAGCAAACAAAAAACTTTTCAGAAGCAGACGTATCTGATGAAGTATGCTTGCCAAAGTCATCAGAAACTAATATTTCTATAATAAGCAACGATCCATTTTATTGGGAAATAAATAACAAGACTAAAGATTATTTTGCTAACAATGGTTTTAATCAAAATAAAGATAAAGAGTTTGAAAATTCCAAGAGAATTTATCCTGAAGCAAATAGATTGTTAACACATAATTTGTTTGAAAGAAAGCTTGCAAACGGTAATATAGTGAACCGCGATTTTCTTGTTTACTCGCCCAGTCAAGGTACTTTATTTTGTGGCTCTTGTAAATTGTTTGGTAAACTCTCATCTCAATTTAGTGATTTAGACTTTAGTGATTGGAAGCATGCTAGCCAGCGTGTAAAAGAACACGAAAATTCTGCTGGTCATTTGGATTGTGTCCTAGCTTACAAAAGGATAGGTGACAAATCAGGCAGGATAGATCAACAGCTTCTGTCGCAAACCAAAGAAGAAGAAAAATACTGGAAAAATGTTCTACAAAGAGTTGTGGCTGTTATAAAAAAACTAGCATCCTGCGGCCTTGCGTTTAGAGGTGATGATGAAGTCTTTGGTTCTGCTAACAATGGCAACTTCATGATGTGCCTGGAATTAATATCAGAATTTGATCCATTTTTGAAAAGCCACATAGACAGATACGGAAATCCAGGTCAAGGTCATTCTTCTTACTTGTCGTCAACCATTTGTGACGAGTTATTAGAGGTGATGGGAAAAACCGTTATAAACAAAGTTCTTCAAGAAGTTAGGGATTCAAAATACTTTTCATTTATTGTGGATTCTACTCCTGACATTTCCCACACTGATCCGCTGAGCTTTATACTGCGGTACGTTCAGGAAAGTGGCGAACCTAAAGAGCGGTTTTTAGAGTTCTCAGAGAATTGTGGTCATAAAAGTAAAGAACTAGCTAAGGTAGTTTTTAAGTTTTTAAAAGATAATGGACTGGACATCCAAAACTGCCGTGGACAGTCTTTTGATAATGCATCTAATATGTCTGGTGCATATACCGGTTTGCAAGCCAGACTAAAAGAAGCGAATCCTTTAATATTTTATGTGCCTTGCTCGGCCCATTCCCTAAATTTAGTAGGATCCAGTGCTGCTGAATGCTGCAAACTTTCTAAAGATTTCTTTGCACTTTTGCAAATATTGTACAACTTTTTTTCTGCTTCGACTCGCCGGTGGGCTATTCTTCAATCTTATTTTAATTCAAAAAGTCTTTCTCTGAAAACTCTCAGCAACACAAGATGGTCAGCAAGAGAGGAGGCTTGTAAAAGCTTAAACAAGGACTACAAAGCCATCTTATAAGCCCTTGAACATATTATTCATGACGAAGAGGAAACAAAAACTACCCAAAGTTAAGCTAAAGGCATCTTTAGAAATCTTACAAGAGGAGAAACAACCTTCATGGCAGTATAATGGGGAGTGATTCTTGATAAATTTAACTCTGTCAGTGAGAAAATTCAATCTCCAAAAATGAACGTTGCAACTGTCGTCCAACTTTACAATTCCCTTGTTTCATTTGTTAAAGAAAATACAACAATGTTCAATTTTTACAAGAACTCTGGGGAAAACAAGTTGAAGACTGTTCTTCTTGAAGTGAAATCTATAACAGAACAAAGACCCCAAAGGATAAGAAAACGAAAAAGGTTCTTTGATGATGATGAGAGTGAAGATGACAAAGAGAAGGATGAACAAGACGATACCAATTTAGATGCAGGTACCAAATTTCAACAAAGTTTTGACCTTATCCTCAGTAAACTGCTCACTGATTTAAAGAAAAGAGTGGAAGTTTACAACGATTTTTCAAACAGATTTTTGTTTCTAACAAATTTATCTGAGATGAATCCAGAAGAAATAAAAACTGCTGCTTCAAATCTTCAACAAATTTATGAAGTTGATATGGAAGAATCACCTTTTGTCATGGAGTGCATTCACCTTAAAGGTTTGTTGCATCAAGAGACTTTTAATGAGGATGAACCTTTGACATTGTCCAGACTGCACAAGTTCCTACTTTCAAAAAATCTCGTAGATTTATATCCAAATGTGAATATTGCTCTGAAAATATACCTCTGCACTCCTGCTTCAAACTGCTCAGCAGAGAGATCGTTCTCTACTCTCCAAAGGGTCAAGAACTACTTACGTTCCACCACCACACAAAAGCGACTGAACTTTCTTGCGGTTTTAGCAATTGAAAAAGATTTAACAAGTTTAGAGTTTGAAGATGTAATTTCTGAGTTTGCCAAGAAGAAAGCCAGACGTGTAAAGTTTCATTAACATTCAAAAATGTAGATTATACATGTATTCTAATTAGCAACTCATGTTCTTTTTCTTGATAATAATGTTATAAATAATACTCAAGCTTTTAGTAAATTGTAATCCTGTTTCATTTAAAATACCCAAGAGAAAAGAAAATTACACCCACAAAAAATCCATGGAACTGAAGTTAATAAATAATTAAAAAAAATTAAAGTTAGTTAATATATTTCAAAATTAAGTAGCTATAGGTAAATGAAGTGAAAAATCTTGAAACAAATTTTACAAAAATCTAAATATTATTGTTAGTTATAACAAGTTGTATTTTATATCATTGTGCTGTGGGAGGGGGAGGGTACAAGGGGGCCGGGAGGGGTGAGGGGGCGGCAGCTTGTCGTATGCCCATGGGCGGAGAAAACGTAAATCCGGCCCTGCCCATAGCAGCCCAAGAATTGCATCAGCGTCTCCTACAAGTTCCCGATTCAAATTCGGTAGAGAACAGGTACCGTTTTTGGCTAAAACAAGCTACGTTAGGCCCGTGAAACTTATGTGTATGTAAGAAGTCAATACTTAAGACAATGCAAGCATTTTCCGTGGCGGTAAAGCAAGTGCAGCTCGCAATATAGGATCCATTTTGATGTAGCATTTGACCTAATTTCGAATATTTGCTTATGCGCATTAGAGCTAAGATGGAAAACAGGTCCGTATTCAAATAATTTGACAAATTACACATTCAACCAGGAACCCAACTGAAAGGAATGATTGCTTTACCAATATGAGCTAGCGTTTATTTATCAATATCTGCAGCTAAGCAGAATATAATAAAGGGCATATAACCATTTATTTTGACAAGTCAAGTAAATACAACTCACTTTTAATCTTCCTAAAATTTTATAGTACAAACAAAATAATTGCATGGTGGCTCTAATCAACATTTAATTAATTAAATAAAATAAACAAAGAGCACAACCATAGCAATATTTAATATCGCCCACAAACAAAACCTAAAGATTCTACATAAAAAATAGACAAAACTTCTGATAATTTTTTGTCCAACATGCTAGTTTAACTAGACACAGCCTAAAGAAATGTTTTGCTGTTGTTTAAGCTAGAACATGTGTTAAATTAAGATTTGGTGCACTCAAATGTCTACTGACATACGACTAATTAAGCTAATTTGGGTTAAATGGTGCAATGCAGTGGTATAGATTTTAAAAAATAAATCACTTAAATGAAAATAAAAAGTGAACCCCCCTCACCTTTTCTCACAAAATATGTTTTTGAATTTATTGCTAAATTTTGCAAAGAAAATCATAATCAGTAATTTTTTGATTAGGAACTCTCTTTATGAGGTCTAGTTGGATGTAAATCCACATCGGTGGTATTTTAGTGTGGTGGCATTTCATATATTTATCACATATTTATTAAGGTCGATAGTACTTCCAATTAGATGTAACTCCACATCGGTGGTAATCTAAGATACGTTAATCATCGGTACCAACTTCCTATTTTTTATTTTCCTAAACAAACTTTTCCCTAGTTTTTCCAATTTTTTCCGAACCAGCATGTACGTCACTACAGTGTTACCAACCCCTGCCAAATTCGAGAATATTTTGTTATAGAGAAATCTAGATTTCTTCAAATGCATGTCCTAACCTAGGAGGTAAGGGTTGTTGGGCGACTGAAGATGCCGGGTAGGTCTGATATGTTGTAGCATACGTGTAGAATTTAAAAAGTATCAAGCTAAATTTTGAATGCGATGTATTGCTTTCGAAATTTCATCTATCCGTACAGAGGCAAAATCTAATGTCTGCTTAAATATTTTATTGCAATTAGCAAAATGTTCGTTAGAAGGAAAAGCAATACTTGTAATTTGATGTTGCGAATTTTACCAGCACTTAATTAGTTTTTAAAAGCTTGCAAATATCAAACTCGATCACACTATTCAGTAATTATGTAAACTCCATCAATAAAACCACATTAACTAAACACAATGTTAATCTTTATATAAACGAATAACAACATAATTCTTTCTCGAATACAAACACATATTCAGCCTATCAATTATTTCAGTCTGATAGTTAATTAATTTTTCGTTTCAATTAACTACAAGAAATAAATTCAATTAAAACGTTGGAATTATACGAGTAGTTCAATAAACTGTATTTTAGTAACTTTCTACTTTTTATTAATTTGAGATTTATTTACATTGTTATTGGACGCTTTTCTGGTATACGTGCAAGAAGTGAGAATCAATCAATGAATCTGTAATTGTATACTTATTCGTTTAGCATTAATAATTCAGAACTGTACTTAAATAAATTTTTCAAATTAACGTTGTAGCTTAAATGTTCTATTTAGGTTTTATTTCGTGTTTATGATGACATAATAGACCTATTTTAACATCTAAAGATATTTTTAAAGTTTTAAGTGCAGCCGTTGTTTCTCATTTGGACTTGCTATTAAGCGATTCAAAGCATATAAAGTTTGTTTATTTGCTGTTATGGTTCTGCACTTATACATATAATTTTAAAGCAATAATGGAAGAATACACTTAATGACTGATCCGTTATTTAAAATGAAAATAATAACACAAATCGAAAGGTAAAGGACAAATTGAATATAAGAAATAGTGTGTAATTGTTAAAATTATTGTATTTGTTGAAATTGGTAATAATGTGAATTATTTATGTAAAAATTAGTAACAATGTAAATTTAGTACCTAAGCGGGATGTTAGGATACAAATGCATATAAAAATGACAAGTCAGATTTTATTATTCATTGTAAATAAAACACACAGATATCTGTTATGTAAAGTACTAATAAGTACCCAATTACTATTGCTATATGGAAGAAGTAAAATAATACCTAAATAATAAAAGATCTTCATCGTGTAAAGGTCAACATCATTGGTAATTACTTGTATCGTGTTTTCCAAAAAAAAAAACAATTTAGGGTAGGCCTTGGAAAGAAAGATAAAAAATCTAGTCACATCTTAACTTAAGTCTGTAGGTGAATGTCAGATTGCATTTTCTTTATGAAAACATTTATCACTGTGACAGGTAAAAGTTTACACTGCATTAAGTTTACTTTTATTAAGCAAAAAGAAAAATAAGACGGCATTTATACAACAACAAACAGTGTATTAATCATAACGGTCAATAACAATTGTTTTCTATATTTTTAGGAAAATAGTTCAAGATCAAGATGTAATTTAGTTCTCTCTGACTTAGTAGTTAATTTGCACCAATGGGTATGTCTCAACTTACGGCAAACTTCAATTTGATGATGGCATGCTGCGAATGAGTTTTTTTTGGAACACACGATATATAACCATTGCTGTGGATGGATTGGAAGTAAACAGTTGGATGTAACAGAGATATATAGAATGTGAAGTTTAGCATCGTGCATTATCATTTAGAAACAACCATTGCTGTGAACAAATTAGAGCTAGACGGTTGGATACGTGCAGAAGTATAAAGGTCGATGTCGTGGATCGTTGGCTGTTGGGTGGAATGCTAAAAGTTAACAGAGATTTACAGGATTGATATGTTTTATAACCAGGAAGCTATTGCATAAGGTAAACCATTTAATGACTGAAAAATAATTACCTGAAAAAAGGTATTCATTAGGTATTTTGAAGTGGTTTTTGATTAACTGCCAATGTGTTTTAGTTAAAGTAAATATACATACTTGATTTTAATTTTGAATATAAAATAATTTTGAATTAAACATAATTAAAATGCTTGAGAATAATAGTGACATGATAAAATGATGTATTAACTTTTAACGTTAGCGCCAGTAGCAAATTTATCTAAAGCATAAATATTATGCCAGACATTTCTACATCGCTTTATTCCGTCACAATATGCGGTTACATCGCCCTAGCGCTCAAACAGAAGATAATAAGACGTCCACCAGCGGTGCGCAGAGTCTCGTACAAGCACACACAGCGCCGCTTCCACTCAATTTTACTTGGAGCGACTGCACCTATAACGAGGACAAAAATGTATAAAAGCAACTTCCGCACCCATTTCAATCACTTGAGACTTGTTAGGACATATTTAGATTGTACGAACGTACGGCTAATTAACGTGATTTCCTAAACTACGACCCCACTTGTATTTGGGTTTTTTGAATTATTCAGCCTGAATTTGAGCATATCGAGTTTTGTACAGGCATTTAGTGGCTTCTAGCGCACACAGCTGTGTTGTTCGCTTAAAGCTAACGGTTCTAAAACGCCCTCATTTTGTGTATCTCTGTTTTCGATCTGTTTGCACGCTAGAATATAAATATCGGTCCGTCTACGACTTGCTTTTAGGCGTGTTTCTGGTGTGAATTTAAGAAACAGCTGCCGCGGGTGCAAGTGAGTGAGTTTTAGTTTTTGCCTTCACCACTTTATCGATCGCGCTGTCTGATTGCATTTTACAGGCACATTGGTTCCGGCTTCTGAAAGCAACAGTTGATTTTGAAGTCGTGCTTCTCGCCCGTGCTGCTTTAGGGCATGCGTGGGCGAGGGTTTTAACGTTTGATTTCTGTGCTATTTTAACGTCTAACGGTCGTACCTGAGTCTGTGTGTGTGCCGCTACTTAGCTGTTACTAGGACTCCCGTCGCTTTGTCAAACAATTACAGTTGTTACTTGTCATGACAATTCATTTACCGTCAGTTTGCATGGTTGTTGATTAGCTTTATGCAGTAGCCCTTGCTATATGTCACAACCGCTACTTATCATAGTGGAATTTCGCTTATGTTACTGCTATTTGATTATAGTTTGATGTTTATATCGTTTTCAGAGTTAATGTCAAGTATACCGAATACTTCCAATATATTTAAGGAGTTGCGCAATCTACCTAACTGCCGTATACTAAACCATTTCATCTTTTTATGTGCATTTTTATATATTGTAGTGATAGCTCCAAGTTAGAATAGTCATTAATTATGCAATTGTTCAATGCTTCAGATGCCTATCTTATTTAGTATTAGCCCTACTATTTCTTTTCAAATCGATTATTTTAAATTTTACTTTCAACTAAGTATTACAATTGACTCTCAGGGTGGTTCGCCAATCTAGTTATCTATTAGTTGAAATTCAATTTTTTTTATAATTTTTGATTGCTGAATGACATTAACTGTCAGCTTGACTTCTAAACTTAATCAAACCAAGAATTGACAAATATTATTGTATTAACATTTCCATTAATCAATTCACTAAAGTAAGTATTGTATTATATTTATTTCACTCTTTCTTTTATTGTCTGTTATTCAAAATGCTTTTATATGAATAATTAAAACAAACCTGAACACTCCTTAAGTTTTCGCTGCAAGTATCCAAAACTACAGCTCCCAATGTCCACAGCACCCGATGTTCAGAGCCCTCAAACAACATCCAACCTGTCAAAAACCCTGGCTGTCCGCAGAAACTGGTCCTGTTCCCTTTATCAATGTTACTGTCACCCCAAACAAATTCCTGGTAAGTTTCAGTATTATAGATGATCCCAAGCTAATTTTCTTTATTCCTCAGCTAGTACTCTGTATCCAGCAATACCTACAGAACTGTCCAAATCATGCAGTTACTTCAACAACTTCCTTCTAAATGATTGACCTGTCTTCTATGTAATCACCAACTTTAGTAATGAATATTAATTATATCTTGCATGTACCAATAAATCCAAATCTATTTAAATATTGTAGTGTTCTTGTTATTTGTATCTAATTAACTGTATTCCACAATCTCCTCACCGATTGTATGCTTGTATTACTTCAAAATTACCTTTTCATATATTTGCACCACGTAGATTTTTTAAAAGCCCTGTTATTTGCATATCACCAAATATTTATACAAATAAAGGCATAATTTCAAATTTTTATTGTATTCAAAGGAGTTTTTCAAAAATCTGTATACATTTTATGAGTTTTTTAATCTTACTGTCTAAACAAATTTTTATATCTCTGGTAGTTACAATTATTCCTGCCCTCTTAAAAAATATTAAATGTCCTAATTATTACATGCTACAATTCCTTATTATTATAGCAAGCACATTTGTCAAATATAATCTTGGCTTTAACTTTATTAATACTCAACCATCAAAATTGTATACTCAATTGCTATGTAAAATTTTCAAATTACATTACTAATTGTCTCAATTTTAATTTTCATCATTCATTTTGAAATGAACACCCAATCTTATTTAAACCCCTCAAAATTTGATTGTATTAATTTTCCAAATTTATCATTTTTATATTTTTATTTTAAAACTACCCTAAGTGTATCATAACAATATATCCAAATATTTTGTCAATACATTTCATGTTAATTTAACTGTGGTTTTATTTGTTATTGTGTATGCGTTGTTTGTATTATATTTTACAGCTGATCAAGTGGATTTTCGAAAGGTAGGTCCGATGGTGCTGTACCGGCTCGCTGACCAGAATACTATGAAGCTTAAAGTTGAAAGGTGAATTGATATTGTTCTACTTTTCCTCGGTGGATTCACCTGTGCATATTTTTCTCGTGTAGGAATTGTGGTGGCGCCTATCATTTTAGACCTGTTTTCCGTTTATTAGGCCGTTGCCCTGTGTAATCTCGTGTTGGACCACTCCTCGCTCCACTCAAGTTTAGCCGGCAACTCTCTTGTAATGGGCTGGGCAGCGGTTCTATGTGAGTTACATTCCCGATTTTGTGAGTTATTGTACGCGTCCGTCGTCTAGCTTTATTGTGGCTTTTCGTAAATACCGTGTCGCACCGTTACAAACTGGCGCGTTGTCGTAATTGTCGTTTTAGCCCGTTACAGACTTGAGACTTAAGATCCTGATCCTGACCTCCAGTTTGTTCAGTGTTCCCCCTTTGGGAGCCTGACTTCTTTTCCCAATACTTTCCTGACCTAGCTCTGCCCTGTGGCGAGAACCCGTTTCGTAGAACTGTTTCTCCTAACCTGGTCTTGACAGAGTTCTGCCGTATGACGGGATCCCGTCTCGCTTCCAGCGACTCCGGCAAAACCAAGTTGTGAAAAAGCGGACTTCCCTTCAGGGGAACAGGCCTTGCTTAAGTAATTCCTGGGGCCCCCAACTTATACACCAAGAAAGCCCTGCGGTCTGCCTAGCTTAACACCCTAAGTACACACTTCACCAGCACCGTAAAACAAGTTATTCCATAAAATTGGGCAGCACACAAAAATCGTAAACAATCGCCATTTTCGGCGACATTACTAATAGCGCTTGTTTCAGACCAATCCTTTCTAAGTTCAAGTACATCGGAGTTCTACCTCATTCAAACTTTCTTGGAGATGATCCAGGGGAGCAACTGAACAGAACCGACGTGTAGTGAGTTGCCGACCGCCAAGTAGCATCGATCCAGATGGGTTATCAGAAGAAATTTTATGTTATAATTCTATGTATATATCCTTAGTAATTAAGATTTATTTTATACTTAGAAACGTTATACGATTTATTTCTAAACTGTTAATTCTTGTACTTATATATTTGAGTGGGCATCTGAGCATACCCGAGGCAAAAGTAAAATCGAGTAAATAAAAATCCCGAACAATTCATAGAACCATTGCAAACTCAGTTAATTTTTGAAGAGTTAATTAACCATATGTAGGGTCAGGAATGCATAAAATAGAGTACATAACTAGACATACCTTAAATTAAGTCAATCTGTTTTATAAGGGAATAACGTTTATTCAATCTTATATGAAAGTAGTTTTGATAACGACTACTTACTGATAAAAATATTAATCTTGATGAATTTCAACCGATTACAATTAATTTCTACAAGTCTTATCTTCATTTTCAATATTTACCTAGTGCATTTTAAAATCAGTATGTATGTATTATAATTTACCTATATTAAAATCCCATTTCGATCATATTCCTCAAATAAGTATCAAATTCAGACAGGTGTTAATGCAATGTATTTGGCATGCATGACAAACAAACTAAAGTATACCTGAAACTGTCGCTAAATATCACACACATTGACATCAAAAGTGTTTTGTGTAGTAAACAATGGCCTTAAGAAAATATAAGTGGCCACCGACGAAATCGTGATTTCCGCTTATTAAAATATCGTGGGTAAAGAATGGAACTACAATAAGAAATCAGTCTACGGTCGCAGCAGTCCACATATTTCCAGTAAATATTTCGAAAGCAGTATTGGGAAATCACTAATAACATGTCCATAGTAATTCCTGTTTCGTGAGAACAAATTTAAGGAGAAGGTACGAAGTGGTTTCTAATTAATAACCCGAATATAATATTCTCAATATTTGACTAGTTATAATTGTAAAAGCTTCTGTTACTTACATTAAATTCGAAGTTCTAAACAAAAGCAGGTTTTTTGTGTGTATCTTCGCTGGTCATACTTTACTGAACAGCCGTTCTAGTAGTTGGTTGCAGCCTTTATCTGATAGTGATGTCAGTTATTATTATGTCTGCTGAACATTGCTCATTCTAGTGTCGCAGAGGCGTTTCACGAAAACCCTGGCCGGGCCCATGAACCCAGGTGAAAAAACGAAAATGACCTTTGCGGATGCTGACAAGATAGAAAGCTGTTAGTATGTTAGTAAGCTACATTTAGATAAAACAAATTATAAGCTGCCGAAGAGATTAGCAAAGCTAAATATTACTAAGTATTAACTGTTTTAATGATTAATGTGTTTATAATTGCTAAGTAAAACGTTCTTTATAGCACACATTCTTCCTCTGTTTCTCTATAGCTAGGTACTTATTTTAATTTCAAATCTATAGTAGTTTAGATTAAATTGAATTACTCCAATTTTACTCTAATTTTCTTCACAGTCGAGACAACTAACCATAGACGAACTGGAACAACTAAAATAAATATAGCAGTCATCCAGAAATTATACTTCGCCATATCAGTTTGATAGAATAAGTGGATAGATAACACGTTTCCGACTTCGTTTTGGCGGAAGTAACATTAGTCATAGAAGAACTAGAACTACGAAAATAAATATAGCAGTCATTCAGGAACTATACATCACCATTTCAGTTTGATCAAGTGGGTGGATAGATACCATTGTCTACATCAATACACGTTTCCGAGCTTGTTTTGACGGAAGTGAAATTATCTTGGCGTTAAATGCACGCCATGTGACACCTTCGTCGTGCTGGAGCTCCACTATAAGTACAAGATCGTTTGTCATTGTTCTTGAGAGTTCCTGTTGACATTATTAACTTTTGCATGTCCACATGCTATGTGGAGCATAAAACTGTGTGATCCTATGTTAAATCACGATTGCTTTCAATAAATTAAATACTGGTAGCACGAGCGTTATATGGGCTTAATAAGAATTAGATACTCGACTAGGTTCATACGGTGTCAAAGAAGAGCATTATAATTTTTTAAATAATTTGAACAGTTCAGTATCATGTTTTTTTTAATATGTACCAGAAAAATGCATTTACAGAAGTTAATAAATTTGTACTACAATAAATACTATTTGCAAGCCTTAAAAAGCTACGCAAAACAATTGTGTTTAACAAATAGGTACAGCACTTTTACATTACCCACAGGTGGAAATTCAAAATCAATAAAAACGTTTTGTTTCTTATCAAAAACTAAACTTATGAATATGTTTTTTATAGAAACTAATAGTTATTTATGTATTAAGGGCGTAATAAATAGATTATAGCCCGAGGGAATGATTATAATCGTGATTAGGCACGTGATAGATACAAGGTTTTATCTTATTTTGGTTCTCAAAATGGACTTAATTCAAGGATTTAGTATTTTGGCTACAGACTACTGTGTCGTAGTTGTGCTGGCACTATAAATTTTTGGTGTGCTATGGTTTCTATGCAGATTGTTGGTGTTGCTATACTACATTGTTGGTGCTTGTTGTGCTACTTTATAAAGCCTCAGGCTATAAAATCCATATTACGCCCGCTATTGAGGGCCAATAAACAAGATTTCCAAAATTAAATAAAATAACATTAAACAGTTTATTTAATGAAAGCTTGCACATTATTTCTGTGACGTCAGAAATAAAAAACGTATGTCTTATATTACAGTAAAATTCAAAAAGATCATTTAGATCACAAGTAGTAGACTTCAGAAAAAATTTGACGTATACCTAACCTTTAATGCAAGGGATGCTCTAAATAGCACATTATTCAAGCCAAGACATTCTGACCTATGTAATCCGACGTTTCTCCTCTTCGAAGAAGTCCGCGACGCTTAAATTAAGATTTTAGTCTTGCTTGCTTGATTGTCATTGCATGTTATGTCCTTTTGGTCAAATTATAAAACAAGCCATACTTGTTTGTTTATTTGTTTGTTAATGGACAAGGTCTAGGCATGCAGACTACCAGGTAGACACCGACTGCTTTGGTCATATGGTCAAATTCCTACTTAGAATTTTGCAGAGACTAAACACCCGTATGCATAGTCGTTCGCCAGCGGCTCGCCGGCGACTGGCCGGAGTTTCGTTATGAATAGTATGTTGGTGACACCGTACGTCTATGTCAAATTCGAGGTTAGGAGGTTGGATGTTGTGTTAGTTTCTGTCAAAACTGACGGAAAACCTAACCTGATAACCTCGAATTTGACATAGACGTACAGTGCCGCCAACATACTATTCATAACGAAACTCCGGCGAGTCGCCGACTATGCATACGGGTCTAAGGAGTTCCAACCCTAGCAAGGGATCTTTTACATGCTACACATGGTAGTTACCTGGAACCCACGGCTTTACATCACTTCCGAATGATGGCATTCTGTAGAGGCTTTCATCTGCATTTTTTAAATTTTTGAAAACCTCATCGGGACCGTGAATCGAACTCGCGACCCTTAGAACAGTAGTCAGGATGCTTACCACTGAGCTATCGACCCCGGCAAGCCATACTTAATGCGGACCTGACCAAAATTTGCAGATTTTTTGTTTCGTCCAGTTCCTTATTGTTAAATAGAGAGAAAATTGTTACGTCACAGAAAAAGGGTAATGTGTAGACCTTACCTGCCACCATTTAAATTTGTAAGTTTGTTCATCAATTGATATTACCTTAAGGAATTGACTATTTATCGCATTACATAATAATATTATAGCATTATGAATAACATTTTCTAATAGATCAATTTCTTACTTTTTGGAAAAACGAAAGTTTATCTGAGAAATAACTGTTTCTTAAAAGTACTTAAATCCTTCCAACGGGCCACAAGTTTTGCATTCTCAGCAGTTTTTCGTCATAATATTTTGAGTACCTAAATAAAAATGTTTTTATCTACTTCCAAGGCCTTCTCGTTTTTTTAAAAAACAAAAATATACGGATAAACAAGCTAACCTGCATGACAGAGAAATGAAGATTAATAAAGACAAAAGTAGAATCATGAACATCACCAACGAAGACCAGGAAGAACATATTGAAAAAAGATTAAAAGGAAAGCAACTGGAAGTTGTCGATAAGTATGAATACTTGGGAACTATATCCCAAGGATGGAAATATGGATCAGGAAGTAAATAATAGAATAAGTAAAGTCAATATACATATTATCAGATCCATAACAGTATAATAGAAAAACAAGAAATATGCAGTAAAGCATAGATAGACCTGTACCAAACCATATACAATAATGCTAGTACATGGAACTGAATCATGGATCACGTTAGACAAACGGATGGAAAATTACAGCAACGACAATTAAATAGCATTAGAGGTGGACCTAAACTTGGCAGCTTGGCACCTTACTTAACAATGTAGAGACGCAGCAACTGAAACGATATAGCCATCTAGTTAGAATATATAACACATGAATTCCAAAATAGATACTTTTGGTTGAAAACAGAGGGAAAGAGACCACTGGAAATGCTAAGAAGGATGTGGAAGAAACATATAAAGGAATTAGCAAGCAAAAGAAGAAAAACCATCACAGAAACAAGAATATTAGCTACAGGCAGACAGGAACTATAGAAAATAAACAAAAAATCAAATTATAAGAAGACCAAAATCGAAAGTACAACACCAAAAGGTATAAGTGGGTTTAGATAAAGAAGAAGAAGAATATATTCAATTTTTTTATCATTTACACCTAGAATACTACTTTTCCGGAAACATTTTGGTTTATCATCACGAATCAAATATTTTCATCTTGCAATATCACATGCACCAGACTTTGCTCTACTATTTTAATTTTTAAGATATGGTAGAACAAGTATTATTTGTTCTCGCTCGCATGTGTAATTGCGTATTTAATGGTGGTACTAGCGTTTGCATGAAAATTAATTATTCTGGGCACACGCGGCAAGTTTTTCAAACAAACACAAATTACTTGAGACTCTTGTTTTCCACACCTAACCACTCAAGGTTTATAAAAAATAACACACAACATCAAGAGGTTCGTGGGTTCATGGATGTGGACAATAATGAAATTATTTGAGGATCGAAAAAATAAAACTTTGTTTTACTACTGACTCTTTCAAACACCTATTTTGCTAGCGTAATTATCAAAATGGAGCTCAGCATTACAATAAAATGCGCGAGCTAATTGAACACTTAGCACAGAATAATTTTACTACTCCGTTTCTTCACGCCACTGTTCTACTGCCTCCTAGATGACTCTAACATGGCCGTCGGCTAGAATTCGAACAGCCCAAACTTCTTGGAAGAAGTTGTATAAATGCACCAAAAGAGCATATATCAAATGCTAAGTTTGGATTAAGACGCCGTTCACAAATGCTATTTATTTTTACGTAACTAAATGTTTCACAACAATTACACCGACCTCAGGTCAAAATAATTAACTTAACCTCTAAAATGAGCAACTACGGAGCGAGGAAACCTCGCCAAATAAAAATTATGAAGCCTCCAGAATCTTGGAGTTCTTTCGTTTTATACCCACCGAAAAACAACAAAAGGTGAATACTTAAATTAATTGGCTGAAACTGGCATCATCCTTAGGAGTAAGCTACTTGTACAAAACTCTTACATCTAACCTCAAAATTAATTAGACCATCGTCTTCAGCGCATTTCGGTGCACAAATGTCCAGAATTTTACACCAGTCCAAGTTGATCACATGTCGAGCATTAGTCGGCCTTTACCCCAGAAAAAACCCAGATGTGATATCTGAAAGGTGGTTCCACAGCTCTACTGCAAGTGTATAAATGTTATCTACAAGGGGAAAATAGCATCAATGAAGATCTGCACATAGACTGACTTCACGTCGCGGAATCCCACAGCCCTGCCAGTGGATGAAGGTATCAATATTTCCAATCCTACCTCCTTTAAGTATGTATGCTGTATAAACTGCACGGGCCCCTATAAAGCATATTTGGTACAATAATTTGATTTGTTACAGCTCTCATATCACTGGTACGTAAGTTCATAGCTTTAATGTGAACAATATTCAATTTTCTCTGCCTGTAGGTCCCCAATTTGGACAGACACATTCTCTTCAGCTATGGCCTTTTAATTCTGCAACGGCGGCCCCAATTTTGTGTTGGCGAAAGCCCTCGGCTTCTATTGGAACTCAGGCCAGATCCGATTGCAATTCCAGCGCACACCAACGATTAAAACTGCTATTCCAATGCACCGAGTGTATGAGGTTCTGGTGTTCTGGCCCGGTTTTATACACACTTTCAATCGTAACTACACTGATTATCTTAGTTTTTATAAGCGTACTTTGACGCAACGTGAAACGCATACTGAAATAGCACGTAAGCGTGTCCAAAATGTTTTATTCTGTGCCTAATACTAAAATGTGGCCTTATACGTTTGCTGGCTCTTTGTGTGGCTAAAATGGGTTCTCCAAGTGTATTTTTACTTGGTTTTGTCAAACCATAACCCACATTTTGCCAGAAGACAATGAAATAATGCCGATCGTACTTGGTGTTGTATGAAACGTACCTTGCCTGTGTGCTTAACTTCAATTAAATATTAGTTACGGGGCTACCATATACAATAATCTCCTAAAGTTTACTTTTGAAACAACCTATGCCTTAAACGTGACTATTAGCAATGGTTGATAAATTTACGGCAAGCAAATCTGTTTTTTGCCAGCAAGTTTTATTGTGCAAATGAAACGTTGTTAGTTACTTATTACATTAACTTGTAACATCTCCAACATACAACAAATATCACAGCAATTACATGATCCGATCCTGGTAGCATATCTATACATGCTCCTAGATGTTGGTATCGGAGTGCTGAAATCTTTTAGTAATCGCAAAAAATACACCTTTACAGAAGTTAATGCATATTCACCTTTTTAGAGCGTTTTTGAACAAACAGTGGCACCCTGAAACCATAAGCGGACATCATATATTGTGGGAGTATACCTATTATTAATATTTTTAGAGAATTAGTCATCTTCTTTTGCTTCCTTTTTACCTAGACCTCTCTTACATTTCTCAAAAATAGTATTTTTTCCAAGACATGCAGTCTACTTTCTTGTCTTTTGATTAATATCCACGAATCGCTACATACGTACACTGATGTCGGTACAAAAATACCGCTATAGATTTTCACTAAAAAGTGGAAAGACCATTCTAATCACTTTTTAATGCAACAAAGATTTTAGCCTAAATACAGCTAAACAACGTCAACGTTTACATAGATAGAGAACCAATATACGTAGAAACTGAAACAGTAAAAACGGATACAATAAAGAAAATAAAAACTAAAACTTGGAGGAACTGATGACACCTTCTCACGATGAACTGAATAAGTAAGAACCGAATTCGAAAAAGTGACAGAAATAATCACCCCGTCAGTTAATAATATTTAGAAGACTAACCAATTTCAAAAGAGCAGAAAGTACAATTTAGGTTACGAAGACACACAAAGTAACCAACAAATACGTGAAAACTACAAAATAATAAATTGCCCGAGCAAGTTATGCCTGGACAAGATATTCGGTCTAGAAAAAAATAGCGACGTAAAAATGTATTTGTTTATAATCGGCCTCTCCATAGCATATGTTGTGGGAAGAAACAGCACTGTATTAAAAGAAAATAAAGGATAACTTACATCATAAACTCAAAAATAAAAATGTATCAACAAATATCCCAAGAATTTCCTGTAACAAAAGGATTTTACAGGTATGTCGCATTTCTCCAAAAATCTTTAAAATATATAGTGTGCACTCATTTATATCATTCTTCTCGAGTTATTTATCGACGTAGATCTCCTAATTTTCGTTCTATTGTAATTCATAGTCTGTTCTCTGTTCTCGCTTACGGTGAAATTTCATTTTTAATTTTAACAAAAATTAACGAATTTCGCTAGATGAAGAAGAACATGCATTTGGCGAATAGAAAAAGAAATGTAGAGGTAGTGTCCAAATAATGATAGCAAAATATACACCCCAGAATTTGCAGTTTGCTAGATGAATATCACCTGAGATATATGACAAAAAAGATGAAAGACAAATACGAGAAATTGCAACTATATATAAACTTGTCTAAAACACTTTTCTATGTGTCAGAGAAGTAGCAACCAACGTGAATTTAAATAAAACATTATAGGATAGGATGAGTAATAAATTTTCCGAACAACAAAATTAATAAAACAGTAAATATCTGCAGAATAATAATAAAAGCCATAAATCTTAAGGAACAAAAGGGAAGAAAATTACACAAACCGAAAAATTATAATAGATAAAATGAGCGTTTTACGAAGGTCAGGCACAGCTTCGAAAAGGGACAAAATTACAAACATAAGAATAGGAGAAGGTATACATCTGCCGGAGACAGTATTTCACGATATACGTAAAAAGCAACTTACCAGATACGGACACGTAAGAAGCCAGATTGTATGACTATATTATCACGAGTTGCGAATAGATACCATAGGAAAGTAAGAACAGAGAGCGACCAGAAGAAACTCAGGAAAGGTTCGAAAACGCGTATTAAAAGAAACGAAAAGCAATACACGAATAGAGAAATTTAGAAATCAAACATCATCGACCTATAATCCAAATAGATTTATTGACATATCTAGAATAAAACCAAGCGAAGAAGAACATTTATATGATTTTTGTTGACAAAGGTGATACGTTTAGATTGGTCTAAATTGGTCTAAAACTAGAATGATGTTTTTTCAATGGGTTTGTTTCTTTTATTGGGTAGCATTAATGTTTCACCACATACTGTTAGTCCTAAAGTAAATAGTATAGCTTTATTATATTACCGTTTTAGTTCAGAATCTTACATGTTGTCAATATATGAAAAGAAACATCATAGAAAACAAGGATGTGCAATATCCGGTTTTGTATGAATAATGTCAAAATAACAGCTTTTCTACTATAAAATGACCCTTATAAATTATATAAATAACTGTTATAAATAAAAACTTAATGCTATAAGTTTTACAGACGTATGTTGATTTAATATACTATGCATCTAACGAAAGAAGAACGCTGATCATCAATGCTGTTTGTGTGGTATAAGATTAAAAATTTCTAGTCAAATGAGCATCCATAGTTTGAGAATTAATTGACGTTTATAGAGTTGTCATGCAAGATCATTTCTTGAGGTTAGGTATACGCCTCTAGCATTCTGTTAAATTTTAATTAAAATTACACAAACAGCATTTTTTAAAATACAATAGTAAATACACTTTAGAAGTTTTTACCCTTAAAATAACATCATCCATTCGGAATTTAAATCAACTTAAGTATTATCAGGCTCCTAATTCAAATTAACAATAACATGTTTGAACTTGAATAGAAAGTTTTTAAGACGACGAAAGCAACGAAAATGGTACATGGATATCGGATGCTGGAACGTAGAGGAATTGAACACAGAAGAAAAGGAAGTATTCGATGAGCTGTTAAGATACAAAATGGATATAACCGCATTAAGCGATGAGGTCTGAAATTTGCTTGTTCACTGATAAGAGTGGGTGCTACGGTCTCTGCCAGTCTGTTGTTTATAATAGTGGCGATAATTTTATTATCATATTACGAAGAGCTATTCTTCGCCAATTTCGGCACTAGCCCTTCTTTAGCAGTTTGATAATGAGACGTTCTTCCACTCTGTAGGTATTCTTTCGATGTTCCAAACAGTCTGTATGACTGATCTATTTTTTGTTTTGTATAAATAACTCTTCATTTTTAGCAAATAATGTCAATATATGTAGTTATTTTTACTGTTTACTGATAAGTTCTTCATTTGATCTTGGGATTTATAATTAAGGTCGGCAACAACGCGTTTTATAGACACATACCGCACTAGTCAAATCCACTCCCAAAGACCCAGAGATTGTAATGCTATCCTTGTCACACTTGTAAATAACGAGAGTGACGCATAAAAGAAACAATTTCTGTGCCAACTTCGTTTAAAGATGACGCATGGCTCATTTTTAGCTGGATACATAATAGAATGTTTTACAAGAACTTGTCGATTCCAATTGAAAATTTAATGGCGTACATTATTATTTCCACCTTCTTTTAGCTATCTATTAGAGAAATTAACATTCTATAACATAAGTTGTGATTTAATATTTTGTAAACATATTTTCTCACCTCAACTCTAAAATAATCGAGAGTAGGCTATACCAGTGGTCTTCAAAACGAGGTACGCGAGTCAGTTCTTGGGGGTACGCAAAATGACAAAAACAACAAGTCCCGCACTATTGCCCAGAGAAGGAAAACTGCTTTTATTTTTATTTTTCGTAGCAAAGTCGGGCTTTATAAAAAGTGTTGCATCTTATAAAAATCATAGTGATATGAGGAAATGTAAAATTGATATACAGGGTGTTTAGAAATTAAGAAAATATGCAAAGAGCTAGAGAGGAGTACATTTAATTTTGATTTTAGAAAAAAATACTCAAAACTGTAACGCTAAATACAAAATTTCAGTTTAGGTAGTGATTATATTTTTATATAATTAATGAATTGTCCTGTATATCGAAAGGTAAAAGGGGCTAAAGATAATGGATGAATGAATAAATGAATGAATATTACAAAATCTATAAAAATTCTAATTTCTAATAAAGTCCATTCAGATATGACAATTGACAATTTATTTAGAGCATAGATTTGATTGGTTTGTTAAAATCTGACCTTATTATTTTCGTATTGTTTATAAGTAAAACACATAAGCTGCTAATATGAAACTAAACTTTTGTATTTAGACTTATTTTCTTGTTACAAAAGATTTTATTCTAACATTTTCCTTTAAAGTCATAATTAAAGCTACTTCTCGCTTTAGCTATTTGCATATTTTTTTTAATTTCTAAACATTCAAATTGGGTCCTATGCCCTCTGCACTTATTGTACATCAATTTTTACAGAATTATAAAATTCGTTTATTTAGGTAATGGCTTACATTTTTGCGAAAATCGTACACAAAATCATCAAAGAACCCAAAGCTAACGTATGGAAAGAAAAGACTGGCTTACAAACCAACTTCCTGCACATTTTAAACCCATTCCGATGCAGTTTAGGTAAATGATGAATAATCGTAAAATAATTGGCAAGATCGGATGTGCATTTTATATAAAATTAATATTTTCTAGGGTAAATATGGCAAAATACCTTCTAAAACTAATTACGGGTAACACTCTCTACTAGCAATGTACAAAACTTGTTCAACTATTATCAAACCACTCCAATAGTTTGATTCCGATAACCTCACTTATCACTTTTCTTTGAACTAGTGGTGAAATCTTTTACAATAAGAATTTTAGCTTGTTGGCATGCTAAGCCTTTTAAAACCTAACTTATTTCGGCTGGGTTGCTATAGAAATTATTGAATAATCTTATTAGAAATGCATCTAAAAGGTAGGTCACAACTTTGCGTGCGTGTAGTACATGTAAAGGTACGATAAAAAGTCTATATTAACACATGTCCTTAACCAAATGGTTACCGAGATGCAGCATGTTGAAATTTCATTTTTTTAACTTGAATTAATTTTCTCTGAATGAGGTCTGAGAAAGTTATTGAAATTTTGACATTCCAGTGGTGTAGACATAGAACAAGGTGACCCCTTCTTCAAGAATATTTGATACGCCTCTGCCATATTTTATAATGCCGATTAGATTTTTTACATTCAATTTGCCATAAAAGATACTCTTGCAAAATTATGATTGGATTTGCAGTATTCTTGTAATTTCAGATTTACAAGTCAACTGCGCTTGCAAGAAGCAAACTGATTTTCATGTAGATCATGGGTACGCACTATTACGTTTTTTCTGGCTTAGGGGTACTCGATCAAATAAGTTTGGAAACCACTGGTCTATATTCCTACAAGACGGTGTTATTAACTGCATTCTATAAAATGAGATGCGCGCATAAAAATATTGCAGGGAAAAGCGAAGAAAATCCAATAAAAGGTAGATAATGTAGATCAGCCATCGGCAGATCCGCTGAAAGGCGAAGGACGCGCGCGGTCACTAAATCATTTGAAAGCATCTCGCCTCATTCTTATTGCAACAACAACGTCCTTCTGGAGAACACACGAAGTAATTGCGCTTGGATGCGGCCCTGCCCAACATTCACTACTTTTACTCGATCGTTGAATAATCTTTACTTTCACTGCTACAGTTTGTCCTGTTACATTGTTTCTGTCTTTGATATGGAAATGCGTGCAAGCCATTTCCTAATTTTGTTTTGTTTAATTTTAATAGCTGCAATAAGCGGTACTACTTCCGCCTTCGAGTGAGTGTCGAGAAAAATGCTCCATATTACTTGACTTTTAGAAGAACATTTTTATCCATCGTATTATGGCACAATTACTTTGTATGTTTTTAACTAAGTTTTGGTGTCCTTTTCTGAAAAGGCCTAGTCTCAGCATGTATGCAAATGTATTTGTTAATAGTATATTACGCAAAAAGCTTAGAAAAGTGATGTTTTACTGAAAAAGTATGGTTGGTTTGAGTACGAGCGTAGCGAGTTCTTAAACTGCCATACGAGTTCAGTAAAAACACTTTTATAACATGTTGCGTATACTATTTTATCGCATTTCATAAGAAATGTAAAATATTAAATTTTTGCATAAAAGTGACATTTAAATGTCAAAACATAGCCAATTTGAGCACAACTCGTTTCTATGTACTAAAGCACAATAAGCAGCTCCAGTTGATGTTATGCATTTGGCAGTACTGAAGTGTATTGTTGGTAACACTGTAAGTCTATGTCAATTTCGAGGTTAGTAGGTTAGGTTTTGAGTCAGTCTGTGTCAAAACTGACGCAAAACCTAACCTGCTAACCTCGAATTTGACATAGACTTACAGTGCCACCAACAATACACTTCAGTACTGCCAAACTTAAAACGAATTGCCGTTGCTATGCACAAAAGTGTTGCGAATGCAGAAAAGCATCACATTTTAAATAAGTTTTAATGTAGAAATGTAGTACATTACCAAATGAAATGCGATAATAGTTATTTACTATACACGTGGGATAGGAGTATCATTAATATACGTGTGTGTAAACACACAAGTATATTAATGATGCATTATCACACATGTATTGTACAAAATTTTATCTACAACTGCCTAAAATTGAGAAAAGTGCATTAAGAGAAATGTCAGATCTGTCATTTTCAAAAATATTTTAGTAGGCAAATTTTATTTGACACTATTTCAGTTAGATAATGAAGCTATTACACTACTCAGTTAGGTGATGAAGCCATTACATAACTGAGTGGTGTAATGAGCTTCATTACCTAACGGAAATAGTGTCAAATAAGTGACGTAATAAGTTACTTATCCTACTGGAGTAGATAAAATATATATAATTAGTACAATTCAAATTGAGGCGTAAATTTCACCACAGATTAGTTCAAACTTTATTCTTTGACTGTCCTACATCAATTACTATTATAATTCTGAGAATGTATTAAGGTATAAACCACTTAACCTAATTTTATTGAATCAACAAAATAATTATTCTTATAGATAATAAATTAGTTAGTGCATCATTTGCCTGCGAAGTATGCAAATCTGAAATGTCACCATTACCAAATAGTATGTATTTATGTACCAAGGGAATAAAAAGATGTTTTATTTATTTATTTAAATCAAGGTGCATCCACCTATTAGGTTATTAGCACCAGTGTTACATTAGTATGTTACATGACATTGATTAATAAAGAATTTATATCTAGGTAGGACACTGTAAAAAAAATTTTTTTTTAAATTGGTTGTAGTGATCAAATTGATCTGTATTAGATTTGGGAAAACAGTTTGGAGTCTTTTAAAAAACGTATTAGCTTCTGTTCGTTACCTGCACTGTTGTCAAGTATTTCTGATATTTGCACTGGCATATCTACGTTCACTTTTATTTGTGTATACTTTTGGCACTCGACAAGTAGGTGTTTCACTGTGATTGGTTGATTGCATGTGTCGCAGAGGTCTGGTCGTGGAGAAGGGCTGGTGAAGAGATATATTGGTGAGTGATTCTCGTGTGGCCGATTCTTAATCTTGTGAGGCATTGCTGTTCTTTTTTGTTATTTGTATGTGTTACCCATGGTTTTGTTGTAGGTTTGATGTCCCTTAATTTACTGTTTATCGTGTTTTTCCATATTTCGCTCCACTCTTCTTGTAGTTTCTTTATTATTTCGGTCCTGAAGTCTTCCGGTAGTATGAAGTGTTTTATGGCGAGGGTTGTGTTGGTTGATGCTGCTTTTGCGGCTAGGTCTGCTTCTTCATTGCCAGAAAAGCCCATGTGTGAAGGTAGCCAGTACAATGTTACCATTTTCCTTTGTTCGTATATATTATTTAGTACTGCGTGTATCTTGTGTATCAGTGGATTTTTGGAAGACATGTTTGTTATGCTGTTGATTACACTAAGAGAATCGATGTATATCACAAATTGTGTATCACTATTTTGTTCAATAAATTTTAAACTTTGTAGAATGCTGTATAGTTCTGCTGTGTGGATGCTTGTTATTGGATGGAGTCTGAATTGGAAGGCCTGTTTATTTGATATAAAGGCTGAACCCACTCCACTGGCGCTCTTTGATGCATCCGTATATATGTCTACATATTCTGTCACTTGATTTTTTAATTCAAGGAATGTTTGTTTAAAGGTTGATGGGAGTGTATCGTCTTTGTTATAGTGTGTGAGGATTAGTATTAGATTTGATCTTTTGTATATCCAAGGGGGAATTGTACTGTGTATAGAGTGGACTAATCGTGGGATTGTGAGGTTTAGTTGCTCTTGGATGTTGTATAGTCTGATGTAGAAGTCTGGGGATAGTTTTTGGTTTACAATTGTGGCTTGGTGGTGTGGGATTGGTGTGCGATGGGTGGTTTCAGATGTATTTATTGCATATGTGAGGGTTAGTTGCTGTCTTCTTAGATATAGTGGTTTTTCTCCAATTTCTGCTAATGTACTGATTGTGGGGCTGGTTCTAAATGCTCCTCCAATTATTCTCATAGCTGAATGATGAACTGCGTCTAGAGATGCAAGTATGGTTTTACTTGCTGAGCCATAAGCCTGGCTTCCATAATCTATTTTAGTTCTTATTAGAGCTTTGTAAATACGCAAAAGCGTTTCTCTGTCAGTGTCCCAGTGATGATGACTTAAGGTTTTTAGTAGGTTTAGTCTTCTGTTACAATCTGATTTTAGTGATTGAATATGTTCTCTCCAGGAAAGTTTTATGTCAAAAGTCAGGCCTAGGAATTTAATCGGTATCACTGAGGGGTGTCGTCTTGTGAAGAGCATGCACTTAGTTTTTGTAGGTGAGAATTTAAATCCAGTTGTTTTTGTCCATTCTTCTAGTTTCGTTATGGAGTCTTGTATGTGTCCTTGGACGTTGTTTATGTTTTTCCCCCGGGAAAATATTGCTATATCGTCCACGTAGATAGATTGCTTTGTTGGTAGTGATATTATTTTCCCCACTCCATTTATGGCTATAAGAAATAAAGTTAGGCTTATTATGGATCCTTGTGGCACCCCGTTCATTTGTGTATGGCTTTTTGAGTACGTTCCTTCTATTTTCACTTTAAAGGATCTTTGTTTGAGAAAATTGCATATAAAGTGAGCAATGTTTCCAGTAAGTCCGTATTGTACTACCGTTTGTAATATGTGGTGTTTCCAAGCGGTGTCATACGCCTTTTCGAGATCAAAGAAGGTCGCTATGAGGAATTGTTTATTATTATACGCAGCTCGGATTTCTGTTTCCAGGGATAGTATATTGTCTATGGTACTGTGTCCTTGTCTGAAGCCAGTTTGTGAGGAATCGATAATATTGTTCTGTTCTAAATACCACATTAGCCGTTTATTTACCATATTTTCCATAAGTTTGAAGAGACAGCAAGTGAGTGTGACGGGGCGGTAGCTCGTTTGTTGGTTTTTCTGCTTGTTCGGTTTTAGAATAGGGATGATTATTGACGATCGCCATATATTTGGAAAGGTATGTTTTTTCCAGAGGTAGTTGTATATCTTTAGTAGATATATTTTTGATTTCTCGTCTAAGTTCTTTATTAATTGAAATGGGATATCGTCAGGGCCGGGGCTTTTATTTTTACAAGATGCTAGAGCTTCGTCAAATTCCCATTTCACGAAGGGCGTGTTAATTGGGTGGTGGTGTTGTTCCTCGAATTCGACATAGACTTACAGTGCCACCAACAATACACTTCAGTACTGCCAAACTTAAAACGAATTGCCGTTGCTATGCACAAAAGTGTTGCGAATGCAGAAAAGCATCACATTTTTAAATAAGTTTTAATGTAGAAATGTAGTACATTACCAAATGAAATGCGATAATAGTTATTTACTATACACGTGGGATAGGAGTATCATTAATATACGTGTGTGTAAACACACAAGTATATTAATGATGCATTATCATACATGTATTGTACAAAATTTTATCTACAACTGCCTAAAATTGAGAAAAGTGCATTAAGAAAAATGTCAGATTTGTCATTTTCAAAAATATTTTAGTAGCAAATTTCATTTGACACTATTTCAGTTAGATAATGAAGCTATTACACCACTCAGTTAGGTGATGAAGCCATTACATAACTGAGTGGTGTAATGAGTTTCATTACCAAACGGCAATAGTGTCAAATAAGTGACGTAATAAGTTACGTATCCTACTGGAGTAGATAAAATATATTTAATTAGTACAATTCAAATTGAGGCGTAAATTTCACCACAGATTAGTTCAAACTTTATTCTTTGACTGTCCTACATCAATTAGTATTATAATTCTGAGAATGTATTAAGGTATAAACCACTTAACCTAATTTTATTGAAGCAACAAAATAATTATTCGTATAGATAATAAATTACTTAGTGCATCATTTGCCTGGGAAGTATGCAAATCTGAAATGTCGCCATTACCAAATAGTATGTATTTATGTACCAAGGGAATAAAAAGATGTGTATGGCACGCCTTGGGCTCTAACACGACAAGGGTCATAAACATTGCTTTTGCACGAGGGACAGTCATGCTCACATAAATCTAGTACAAGCAAGTTAGATCTTGTTACGCAAATATCTAAAATTGTTTGTTGAACAACTGGCTTTTCATTACGTACAAAATAAAAGAAATAAAGGCAACTAATATCTTATTACTCCACCATTTGAGTCAATTACAGCCCTTAATCTCCTCAGCAAAACAAATGTGTTTTTACTAGATTTATGTGAGCATGACTGTACATACACCATTTTATGACCGGAATATTCACAATTAAAACAAGATTTATATTTTTTATAAATTCAGGGCAACTGCGATGTCACTAATTGTCATGGCTTCTCAAACTGACGAACAAGACACTAGGCGGACCGTAAAGTACTTTATGGCTCTTGGGCTGTAAAGTGACACATTACGCCCCCAAAAATAAAGTAGAAAATGACCAATTTCACCCTGTCGTACATAAATTTATTTTACGTCCTACTAGTACATTATTTGTTATTTCTATCGGTGATATAGAATATATAAACATATAAACGCATCTTTAGCGATCATTCACGTACCTCGATGCGTCGATGCCTACACAGCAATGGTTGATAATTCACTATTTATTTAAGTTATTAAAAACACTAGTGTGACATCAAATTTTGAATGCACATTGGCATGAAATTACTTGATATTTATGCCCGCGAACATAAACATTTTTTATAATACCCTTAGCACATAAATAACTATTCTCGACATAAAAATCAAGTTCAGGGCGTCAGTTAACAAGCTAAGAGTAGTTTGAAAACCACAAATAATGTCACAACAGCACTTACCTTCAAGCTAACTTAGAAACGGCTACAATTTTTAAAATCTATAATTGTTGGATATGCTTCAACAGAAAGTACCAAAGAAGCAAATCAACAATTTCTTGTCGCATCCTATTAAAATAAAACAGTTAAATGTGTACAAAGGAAGAAGAACATTAACAAATTATGATAATCCTTAACGGAACTAAGCGGTAAAAAATTAAAAATTGCATCAAATGTAGGTAAACAACCTCGCAGCAATTACCGCGATTTAATAGTTTGACAGGAACAGAAAGTAGTTCCTTTGTGCCACGAGACAATCTTCAGTAAAGACCCCACACAATGCAACTTTTAGTGCAGTTGTTGAAGTGTTTGTTGCGTTCGCTTAAAAAACGTTGATTACAATAATTTTACTTCTATGTACGAATATACGACTTATTTGACAACAGATTAATTTTGCCATGTATGTGTTATAGGGCCTACACCGAAACTTCTTTGAACTGCATATATACTCGGTTCAAAAATTTAACAACCACCCGCGTAGCATTCTCCTCGGTAATTACTATCGGCAACGATGTATAGTGGAAAATTTAGTGTGCCAAGTTTGACAATTCGTGTAAATTTCTTCGTAACATCGTCCAATAGACGTTTTCATACTGCGGTTAACAAATTTCTTTTCTGGGCATGTTTAAGCACAAATAACAAAAATTATCACCTAAAACGTGTAACTAATATGTCAACGAATTTGAATTTTATTTTAATTCAATAAAGGTCATAATCAGAGTTATGTCATAATTATTACTGTTGCGAATATATCATAAAAAATATATTATCTAGATTCTAGGGTTTTTATATTACCTACCTAATTCAACAGGTAGTTGTTTTTAAATTTTGAACTTATGAGTTTATGTAGTGTACAATTGCAGACAAAAAATGAAAACACTAATTTTTTATATTTTGTAAATACGAATTTTCTCATACGATGGAATCATAAGCACATCGCGGTTTTTATTGCAATAATTAATCGTTAATAATTTTCTTAAGTCAGGATGATGTGAAGGCGCGATTACCATGTTAAAAAATCGATAAAAAACGAGCATTAGATTCATGTTAGTGTTTCCATTTTTCTGTTTAATATAATTATATTTGATTTCATTTAATGTAAGGTATTACAGTATTACTTATTAAATTGCATTACAATTTAAAGTTAACCATGACATTTTCAGATAAGCATGTCTCCTGTTTTAGTTTATCATCAAGTACTTCTTTTTCTAAAGTTGGCCACAATTACTTCACTAATTTCTCGCTCATCTGCATATGTGACATATCCTTATAGATAACAACAGTTATTTACTCACATTTTCTAAATGTGAATTTAATGTGCAGTTTCTTCTATAAAATAAACATCACTATATTTTATTACAACAGCAAATTTAAATTGAAGACTAAAGAACGTTTTAATCAAGAACTCTGAATCAAGCAGTGAAGACACAAAACTTCCAATAAAAGGAATAAGAAAATTAAAGGTCTGGTGATTTAAAAAACAACCATTAAAGCAGTTAACGTTACTTTCAAAAAGAAATTCCCAAACCAATAAGAAGTTGAAATTGGTAAGCGCTGAGGTTACGAGAATGAGTTTCCCAAATATCCTGGGAGCGATTTTCATTTCTTTGCCCATAACCTAGCATCAACGGTGGCATTTACTACAGAAACAATTGCAACACCGGGTGACAGTAAGCAAAACAGATAAACAACGCTGACCGCGACCTTTCACTGTCAACGACCAGCTACTTGGATATTCTGCGAACCCGTGGCTTGCTATAATTTGCACGCAGCAATTTTATGCAGGCGTAATGGAATGCAAACTGCATTTCCCACTAACACAGTTTTATCAGGCACTGCCGTATCTGCTTGAGTTGAATGGCGGAATGGAAATTACAGAACAATTAGTTTGCTCCGTTGGCCAGCCGTGGCCCCAAGAATGCGAACAATTGACATGCAACGTTCACTTCCACTGCCACGATTTGTTTTCTTCAGTGCACACTTGCGTTCAGATATTCTAATTGAAAAACAAATGACAGAATAACCAATGGCTGCTTGTCTAGTGTGATGACTTATAGACAGTATGAAAATAAATTGCTCATGCTATTTTATACCTGCTAAGGGGTGTCTAAAAAATGGATCAAGAGTGCTTTAGAAAATTTTGCTAGCCTGTTTAGAGCAACAAGCTCTACCACCGAGCACCTCCACTGCTAAGGAAAAGATATAAAAACTAAAGGAGACTCTAAGCTTACTTCATGCAATTAATTTGACTTTATCTGTCAGAAGTGGAACATTAAAATATAGTTTCTGCAGTAACCGTAAACACTTACCAATTGCCTGATTAATTTCTATATATTCCTTTGTCTTGTGTGTTTAGTACTTGTATTAGTTTTAGATAACATACAGTTTCTGTACAGCATCTCACTTCGAAGGGGCATAATCAGCTACGCTGCCTGCCCCATGTATTCTAATAATAATAATAATAATAATATCAATATAATGAGTTTTATTTACTGTGTTTCACATTAAAGTCTTATTCCTTATTAAGAAACTGAAAATTAAAACTAATATATTTTCTTGAAATATCCACCTTGTTGAAGACACAAAATAATGCGTTTTTTTATGGTTTCTTGAACAAATGTTTCAGAAATGCTGTTTCTCAGTTTATAGTGTTTTTGAAGATGGTGTCTTAAGGTGAAAGAACAAAAAATAATCCACTGGGCCCAAGTTCGAAAATCTCGAAAGAAATTGTGCATCTCAACAGAAATTCAAGTACTTCTTTTTTGTATGGCAAGGTACTCCATTTTGCTGGAAGTGCCATCATGAAGTTGGTTTATGAAATCTTTAATGTTTCATCAGGTACCTTTAAGCCAATAGGCTTCCATAAAAAAATTGGACTAACTAAACGTCTTCTAAAAATAGCAACTCAAACATTTTCAGGTTTTCAAAATAATTGTATTGTGTCCCGTATCACGTAATAAAAAACAGCTGTCACAAAAACACATTAATAAACCGTTGTGGAACACCGCTTAAAGAAGCTCCAACTCATTCGCAATTGCTGAACAAACCATCCGAAAATGCGACTCCATCGTAAATTGTTGCGGGTCAAAAGTCATTCATAAATATCTACGTAAATAATTGCCCTATCACTGCTAAATCAAAAAAATATCTACAATATAATTTAAACTATAACTCAAGTTTTATATTTCAATGTAGTAATCTGTATAAGCAATGGCTACTATCAACTTTTATATATTGTAGCTGTTTGCAGGCCTTTTAGGCCCATAGCTTAATTATCTTCTTCCATTCATTTCTCTCATTAGCTTTGCTTTTCCAGTTTCTTACTTTCTTCACTCAAATCTTGTAGTACGGTCTCTCACCACCTTCGCGGTCTACCCCTTTTCTTCTTTAATCCTGGTTCCCTCCATGCAATTTTTTTCACTATTCGGTCTTCTGGCATTCGTTCCAGATGCCCTAACCACTGGAGTCGTCGTGCTTTAACCACCCCGTTGAGCTTTGACCTCTTATATAATTGGTACACTTCCTCATTCGTTCTTCTTCTGAATAAATCCCCTTCTTTTTCCTCTCCTAATACTTTCCTCAGTATTTTCCTTTCCCGTGCCCTTAGCCTCTCTTGTACTTTGTTGTTTAGGGTCTAAGTTTCTCACCCGTACAATGCTGTAGGTCTTACTATGGTTTTGTAGAGTCTTAGTTTTATGTTTATTGTTAGAGGCTTGGACCGTAGAAGGTGATTTATTGTCCCTACACTTCTGTTCGCTTTCAGTAGCCTCGCCTCAATTTCTTTTTCTTCGCGGCCGTTATTTGTCAGTAAGGCTCGCAGATATACAAATTCTTCTATCCCTTCACACTTTACCATTTTATTCCCAATCTTCCACTCTCTGACTTCTTCTCTTTTTGTTCCTATTCTCATAATTTTCGTTTTCCCATAATTTATCTCTAATCCCATTTTGTGTGCCTCTTTTGGTAATATTTTCGTTCATTCTTCTAGTTCCTTGATGCTTCTTGTTGCTAATGCAATCTCATCTGCGTACCCAATTACTTGATGACTTTTAGTAAGTATATGCCCTGTCCTATTTGATTTGCTTTCCCGTATAATAGCTTTTAGTGTTAAATTGAACAGTAACGTGGCTAGTGGGTCTTAGACCGTTTTTAATTTCAAAGTCTTCAGTATTTTCTCCGCCCACCCTTACATTGCTTTTTGTGTTATTGAGTATCATTTTGAGTAGTTTTAGTAGTTTTACTGGTATTTTGAATTCCCTCATTAAGCTCATCATCCTCCTTCTATTAACAGAATCGTACGCCCTTTTAAAATCCACAAAGAGTACTATTAGAGGAATTTGGAATTCGTAACCGGTTGTTAATAGCTTCTTCATAAATAAGATTTGATTCGTTGTCCCTCGGCCTTTCCTGAACCCTGTTTGGTACTCCCCAATTTGTGGTTCTACAATCTTCTCTACGCTCCTTTTAACTAAGCTTGCTAAAATCTTATTAGTAACGTCCAGTAACGAAATTCCTCGGTAATTGTTACAATCGGTGGTATCTCCCTTTTTTAAAAACGGCACTATGTTGCGTTTTCCCAGGCATTCTTTCTTGTCTCCATATCTCTAATATAATCTGGTATATTTTTCCCCTAAAGCTCTCTCCCTCGTACTTTATATTTTCTGCAGTGATCCCATTTGTTCCTGGGCTTTTATTGTTTCGTAGACTGTCTATTATATCCTCTATTTCTTCTCTTCTCGGCTCTTCAGTTTCTTCTGCCTTCCTTTGCCTCTCTTGTTCTTGTCTATCATCTTCTTTACCCTCCTCTTGTATTTCTCTTTCACCCTCGTTTAGCATCTCATAGAAGTACTCCCTCCACCTCTCTTCTATTTCTTCTTTGCCTCCTAGTAGATTTCGTTTCTTGTCTTTTATATACGTTATTTGGTTGGCTCTTTTTTTCCCTTCTTCACTTCTCTATAAAAATTTCTTATTTCTTTATTTTGGTACTGGCGTTTTATTTCTTTCACTCTTTGTTCCATGTACTCTCTTTTCTTTTTCCTGTTCAGCTTTTTGGTGTTTGATCTTTGCTCCCGGTAGGCATTCTCGACATCCTGGTTTTGTGCCTGAAATACTTTGAGTCTTAGTTTATTTCTCTTCTCCACTTCCCTTTTGCATTCTTTATCCCACCATGTGTTCCTTTTTACTTCCTTTTACTATAAAGGAAGTATTGGATTCACCCCAAAAATTCGAAATTGAGTTTTCAACGGATCTTCACGTTTTAGAGTCCCGTGATCCCAAAAAACATATTTTTTTTCATTGGTCTGTCTGTGTGTGTGTGTGTGTGTCTGTGTGTGTGTGTGTCTGTCTGTGAACAGAATATCTCAAAAACGGAAAGAGGTATGGCGTTGAAACTTCATATATAAGTTTTGTGTACTATGTAGATGAGACAGCAAGCTTTTGAAGAAAATCGCATAACCGGAAGTAGGTGTTTACTCTTGTGATTTTTCAGTTTTTTTCGATTTTTTCAAAAACGGCTCTAACGATTTTTTTTAAACTTTACATTTTTCTTACATTTTTAATGTGTATTGATGTGAGATAGGTGATTTTCCAGTCGAATACTTCTAAAGTGGGTTTCTTTTGTTTTTTTTTTCTATTTTTTTTATTAACTCCTATTTTAAATAAAACACCCGGTATATTATTACATTTTTGAATTCACCTTAAAATTCTAGAGAAAATTTGTCTCTTCAACTAACACTCGATTTTGTACCGTTTTTGTAGAATTTGTAATTTCTGAAAATTTTTAACAAATGGTTAAAAATTAAAAATGAAATTTTTGACTAATTATAAGATCACTGTAAAAGGAAGTTGTGTGAGTGTATCACACCAGATTTTTATTCTTTGCTTCAGTGTGATTGCCTTTTCCGTTACTTGTTTCACAACTTTCTCTACTTTTTTCCATTCTTGTTCACTATTTTGTGCATTTAGTCCTTTATTCTCTTCGTATTTACCCTTGATTTCTTTTTCATACTTTCTTTGAACATTCATGTCCTTCAGTGCCTGGTAATCATACTGCTTCTTCCATTTCTGAATCCTCTTCTTTTTCAGCTTCCTATTCACCTTCATGTCTATCCTAACCAAAAAGTGATCCGTGTCTGCATCAGCCCTCTACACGATTTAACATTTTTTTATAGTCTTACAGTGCTTCTTGTCTATCATTACGTGGTCAATTTGGGCGACATCCATATCTCTTTGTATATATTTTTTCATCAACTTTTATACTGATTCCTAAAAAATAAAATCCTAGAGAGTGTTCTGAATGCAAAACCATTGCACTCATGAGTCATGCAATCAAGATCTTCCTAAAGATGATTTATAAGAGGAACTATAGAAAACTAGAAGAGGGCACAAGTAATACACACTTCGGTTTGTGAAGGCCTGGGTACGAGAGCAGCGCTGTTCAGAATTAATGTTCTTTTTTAAAGATATTTAGATATGAATGAAGATGTGTTTGCGTGCTTCACCGACTTCCAGAAAGCATTCGACACAGTTAAACACGATAAATTACACTACTACTTAGAAAGTATATAGACCGGAGGGACGCCGAGATAATCACGAACTTATACTGCGGACAAAAGGCAACCGTGAAAGTTGAAAATGATTTTACTGAAGATGGAGAACTACGACGTCGCGTGAGACAAAGGTGCATTTTGTCTCCGCTACTGTTTAATATCTACAGTGAAGCCATCTTTGGAGAAGCCATATCGAAAGAGGCAACAGGTATAATTTTTTATTTTATTTTACTCCTCCAACAGCCGTAAGGCCAATTATAGGCGTCACTGTACAGAATGATAAATTGAGAGTTTATTAATAACATCAGATGCGCTGACGATATGGTGCTATTGGCGAGTAGTAAAACAGAACTGCAATACATGCTTGGAAAAGAATCAATCATCAATGCAAATAATATGGACTACAAATAAATCTGAAGAAAGCTAAATTCATGGTAGTCACTAAGTCCCATAACAACTACAACAATCTTGAAACCAGGCTGGGACAGACAGGAGATCAGACGGCTGAGATAAAAGCAAGATTAGATATAGCAAGATTAACGTTCGTAAAAATGAGAACATCACTCATGAGCCGAAATGTCAGTATCGAACTAAGAGTGAGAATACTTCGCTGCTACATGTTCTCCACTCTGCTGTATGGAGTCGACGCATGGACTCTAAAACAAATCCAAGTGAAAAGGTCAGAAGCATTGGAGATGTGGTGTTATCGCAGAATGTGGCGCATACCCTGGACAGATAGAGTCACTAACAACGTGGTCCTAGAGAAAATGAATAAGGAATGTGAAGTTGTATTTTCAATTAAGAGGGGAAAACTTGAATACCTAAGACATGTTATCAGAGGTCCGAAATATGTCCTCTTGCGACTCATTATGCAAGGTAAAATAAAGAGAAAGAGGAATGTTGGTAAATGTAGACATAGGGTGTCATGGCTGAAAAACCTGCGCGAGTGGTTTGGTTGCAGTAGCGCTGAACTATCCACAGCAGCTGTCAACAAGATGAAAATTATCATGTTGGTGTCCAAGAAGAAGAATCTATATAGATAATATGTTAAATTTCCTCTGGTCAAAAATAAATAAATTTTTAAAGAACGATTTCAGAAAAAAATGTGCATGAAAGTGTGTATGCTTGACTCGGATGCTTCACGTCCTCATATTCTTCAACAAGTTTCCTCATCTGCAAAGTATTACTTTCATGCCTTGTGATATAATATACTATTTTCTCCAAACGTCTCTAAACATGACGTTTATTGCTCCAACTGACAGCACTAAATTGCCATTTTTCTGCAAAGTTAAGAAAATTTTTTTACTTGACTAGTCAGCGAAAATACAGTTTATTTTCAAACGTTATAAAAATGACAGACTTGTCTAGGCATGAAACTGGTTACTTTTACGGCATCGGAGTAAAATTACCTCAAAACTTGATTAGCTTTCGAATATTTTTGACATTGGCCTTCTTGATAGTCGAGAACTGACGTAGACGTCAATTCACAATAATCGCAATTTTTGAAATATTATTGATATAGCATTGACTGTACTTTGCACTCCAATATTTATGTAATAGCTACACTGTAATTTTTAAAGGTTGAAAAAAGGTATAAATGAAATTGAGAGGTATTTTAACTTGCCTTCAGAGGTATAACACTTATTCGGAGGTGTAATAGAATGCCTTAAGGTACTTATTCCACCGTTTCAACCTCTTTTGGGTTAGTAAGGTATTTTGGTCTACTTCAAGACTGTAAGAAAGGTATAATAATATAACTTTCCCAGTTTTGTATTATACCTTGAGGTACCTTTAGGGTTTTCTATGTCAAGGTATAATTTTCTACCTTAGGGTATAATTATATTGGTTTCTACGAAGTAGAAAGTTTTGCTTCAAGGTGGTAAAAAAGGTATTTAAATAGCCTTGTAAGTTGTGTTATACCTTGAGGTAACTTTAGGGTTTTCTATGTCAAGGTATAATTTTCTGTCTTTCGGTATAATTATATTGGTTTCTGCGAGGTAGAAAGTTTTGCTTCAAGGTGGTAAGAAAGGTATAATAATAGCCTTCTAAGTTTTGTATTATACTTTAAGGTTCCTTTCGAGTTTTCTGACAAGGTATAAATTTCCACCTTACCTTTTAATTTTAGTGGTTTTCTTGAGGCGGTCAGAAAGGTATAATAATAGCCTTCTAAGATTTTCATTGTACTTTAAGGTACCAAGTAACTCGAAAACCGTAAGCGAGAAAGACGGTTAAGTTGGGACAACGCTATACATAATCGGACGCTTAATAATATGAGATCAAGTAATTTGAGTTTTTTCTTATGTTTCTGAAAATATCCGAAAAAACGAAATTTTGTATTTTTGTTTTTCTTGTTTTCTGGATTTATTATTAAAGATATTAAAAAACTTAAAGTACATTTTATTGCCACTTGTATTCTCTACAATCGTCAAATCATAATTATTTTACTATTTAGGGTAGAGCTGTTGAAAAAAAATTATTCGGTTATCTGGATACAGATTTGTATTCGAGGTATCCGTTTTATACGTATGCGGATCGAATATTTTATTATCCGGTTAATTGAAATTATTCGATTATTCGGGTATTGGGTTGCACCAACAGTAGTGTAGTTTTTAATGTAGAATAAGTCATAATGAAATTTTCTATTGTATAGTGCTTTCAATCAAGGTATAACTTTTGGAAAATTTGAAAGAACAACTTTTCTTACTTACGCTAAGCTAATTTTTCAAATTCCGATATAAATAAAGGGGTCGCCATTTAAAGAAACCAATCACGTCTTACCTTTTATGCGGATTTATTTGAAAAAATGCGCAAATAAAAATAAAAATCCATTACATTACGAAAAGTACTGTATAGTAATAAATAGTTTATAATCAACACTAGTTGTTATTTATTTGCCGACTGATGAAACTGCATTCATATTTGACTTTTAGTATAAAGCAGCACAAGTTAAGATAGGGCCAATAAAACACCACAAGAACAGTATATTATTTATACAGTATGTCCCCGGATTGAGTTTACAATAGGTATGATTGTCCAAAAATTTTCGAATTGGAATTTCATATTTTGGGATTCCGCCCTGCTTGGTGTGAAACGAATTTTAAGAATATTTTCAGTTTTTGAAAAACAAGTAGGCCTTGACAGGGAAGCGAAAACTATTTTATTTTCAGGTAAACTACCATTTTTGTTCATGATACGGCAAAATTTAATTAAGAAAAGTTGTTGATAATGATAAATTATGGCCCTATACCAAATTTCAGAAAGATCTGTCGACTTATAAAAAACTTATTTTTTAGAAAATTGAATTTTATTGTCAGGTAAACTACCCTTTTTGTTCATGATACGGAAAAATTGTATTAAGAAAAGTTGTTTATAATGATAAATTATGGCCCTATAACAAATTACAGAGAGTTCTGTCGACTTAGATTAAACCGTCATTTTTAATAAACGTAATTTGTTTAATCTAAAAAATAACGATTTAATCTAAGTCGCAAGATCTTTCTGAAATTTTGTATAGGATCATAATTTCTCATTGTAAAAAACTTTTCTTAATACAATTTTGCCGTATCATGAACAAAAAGGGTAGTTTACCGGACAATAAAATACAATAATTTTCTAAAAAATTAGTTTTTTGTAAGTCGACAAATCTTTCTGAAATTTGGTGTAGGGCCATAATTTATCGTTATCAACAACTTTTCTTAATAAAATTTTGCCGTATCATGAACAAAACGGGTAGTTTACCTGAAAATAAAATTGTTTTCGCATCCCTGTCTAGGCCTACTTGACTTTAAAAAATCGAAAGTAAACTAAAAAAAAAGTTTCATACCAAGCAGGGCAGAATCCCAAAATATGAAATTCCAATTCGAAAATTTTTGGTCAATCATACCTATTGTAAACTCAATCCGGGGACATACTGTATATACATAATATATAAAAAAGGGGAAGAAAACATATCTCATTTCATTTTTAATCTAATTTGATGCTTGGCACTGCATCGAAGAATTTTTTTTTATATGGGGCTCATAATTGGCCGTAGCCATACCTAAAGTTGACTCCAAACTTTCATTGGTCAATCGATTTCGATTTTTTTATTTGTCGATACTCATAACTGAAAAAATTTGCTCGCAAATGTACGTTGACCCAAACAAGTTTCCGCATTTCACAGCAAAACAGATGTTTTTCAGGTGCTATTGACCAGGGCCAATTTTGGAACCCCCGCGGCGCTCTGCACCCGTGGACATGTCATAAAATCCCATTTTATTGTGGCGTTGCGATATTTAAACCAATATTAAGAAGAACTTTATTAAAAAAATTAATGTATTTTTCGAAAAATTTAAATGCGGCCGTAGACCGCCTTCAAATCAACGAAGGGTTGCACGTGATCCGCGGTCAGTACATCCCTGGTATAAGGTGTATAGAAAGTTCCTCTTCTAAGAAACGTTCTGAAGCTTAAGATTATTGTTAAAACTGGAAATTTCAATCAACTTGGGCGAGGGTCTTAACGTCCTGTCCTGCTAAATACATCTATCTCTTTCCGTGATTACTACGTTATCACTTAAAACGGTTCTGACGTACTACATTTATTGAAGCGGTAGGTTTTACCACTTCTCCCGTTTGGCAAACATTTTGCTATAACGACACTTTTACCTCACAGGCTTCAAGTGAAAAACGGTGTACAGTACCATTATAAAGCGCCCCATTTACTTTCGGTTAGAGAAACAAACTGATAGTGCAGGTAAGTTTTAAACAATTATTATTATTACTATAAATATATTGCAAAAAAATTTTTTCATGATCATTTGACTGTACAAATGTATGAATCACACAGCATGTGTTTAAAATTTGTTTTGCATTTCAACAATTTCTTCAGTACATGAAATTTGAGTAGTCTCACTTAAAACATTGCAATATTGATGGTTTCCAAAATTTGTATCAGTTCTTCTGTTATTCACTGCTACCAAAATCACAAATTTCTTGTTCGGTCCTATCGAAAACGTCTTTCGACAAAAAATTAAAAGTACTGATGTCAGCTCAAGTATTTAAGTAACCCTCTTATAAATCAGGATGTTCATAATATTTTTGACTCTAATAGTATCCTGTCCTCTGATAATATTGATAGTGAAAATAAGGATTTTGCAAATGAATTTATTAACCAACTCTTACTACGTAAATTACAATTGAAACATGAGGTGTCGTTATTAACGGTTATAGCAAAGACAGTTTTTTGTGGGTTAAGGATTTGTTTAAAGTACTACCATCTCATATCGAAAAAAAATTTAGGGTAAAACGTAAGTTGTTGAATATTGATTCTCAACAAGACAGTGCAATTTTAAATTTGTTTGCCAATTTTAACATTATGTAAACAATGAGAATGTATGGAGAATTTACAACAGAAAAAGATATTCTAATATTTTAGATACCTACGAGAACGGCACACATTTTCAAAATCATGATCTATTCAAAAACATCCATCATATATAGGATTAAATTTTTATACGGAGGAATCCCAAATTTGTAATCGTATTGGAAGTCACAAAAAACTGCATAAGTTATGCGCGTTTTATTTCACAATTGGTAATATTGAAAACAATCATTTATTTGTCTTCATTACAAAGCATTCACCTCGCCTTGTTAATGAAATGGGTTTATATTGAAAAATATGGTTTGTTATTGTACTAAAACCGTTCTTAAAGATTTTAGAAACTGAAGGCATTAACATTAAATGGGTTGACAGTAAACTTTTTGGTGGAATTGTTACAATATCTGCGCATTACTATTTTCAGGTTCAGAAAATGATGACACAGCGCTGGTACTGCTGCCATTTTTTAAAGAGGACGCATTAGATCTAATAAAAAACGTAAGTTCGATAAAAAATTATTTCTTATTTGTCTTGATTTAATATTTTCACAAAACATTCGCTCTAGCCATGCAAACAATTTTAACAATTTTCTTCTTTTGAAGAAACCTGGATTGCTACCGACGATTAGCCCTGCAACGCCTGCAGATGCCTTGGACCCCTGGAGAATGATTTATATAAAGACAAATTGTACTACGTTTGTGTTGCACACATAAATGTCGGTCAAGTCGACAGTTTTAAAGAAGGGATTGAAGCAGTTTTATGCATTATATTTCCGCTTAATTTACAGTATCCTAAAAAATTGAGGAAAACCCTTAGTTTTTTGGGAAACTATTTATGTGGAATAGAAGAGCCACTAAAGCAATATGCATCGCAAATTGTGTACATGTGTGTAGTGTTAATTTATTTTTTGCACTACTAGTCTCAGAACGCATCCTTATTGGCCTATTTTTAGGTCGTGAAGTTGATTTTCTCCACCAAGGGAGAGAAAGTAAAATAAACAATTTTCACCGTGGTAACTGATAAATTGCTAAGTTACCAAATATGACTATTTTAATTTTGACGTTTTAAAGAGCTGTATTGTCAGGTTGACAGTTAAAATATTTTCGAAATTTGTTGGAAATTTAGGTATTAAGCTGTTTGGTAGTGCAAAAAATAGTATATACACCACGGTAGCGAATCGTCTTATAACCTTCGCGTTTTAGATACTTCGCGCTGCGCGCTCAGTATCTAATATGCGCTCAGGTTATAATACTGCGCTTCGCTACCTTGATGTATAATATACTATTTTGCACTACTAGTCTCAGATCGCACCGTTATTGGCCTATTTTTAGGTCGTGAAGTTGATTTTCTCCACCAAGGGAGCGAAAGTAAAATAAACAATTTTCACCGTAGAAACTAATAAATTGCTAAGTTACCAAATATGATTATTTTAATTTTGACGTTTTAAAGAGCTGTATTGTCAGGTTGACAGTTAAAATATTTTCGAAATTTGTTGGGAATTTAGGTATTAAGCCGTTTGGTAGTGCAAAAAATAGTATATACACCACGGTAGCGAATCGTCTTATAACCTTCGCGCTTTAGATACTTCGCGCTGCGCGCTCAGTATCTAATATGCGCTCTGGTTATAATACTGCGCTTCGCTACCTTGATGTATAATATACTATTATATAGGTATAGTATTTATGTATTTAGTATATATTATATTATTATTATTATTATATATTTATGTAATATTTAATTTTAGTTTTATTAAAGTAATTTAAAGTTCTAAATCCTGCTTACTTTTTTCCAAAACTTGTAAGGTATTGTTTTGTTTTCCAGCTGCTGCCTGAATGACTGTTGTGAATAATTGTTATGCCCGTTCTGTTAAAACAGAAAGCAATTACAAATACACCTTAGGCTTTGATTGAAAATAATTTTCAAACTTGCATAAAAGTGTATCAAACTATACGTTTTAGTTTGGTTATGGATACTTTTTAAACATACGTGAAGGTCTATTAAAATATGTACAGAAGTTTCTAAATACACCTTTAGGTTTAGTTAAAGATACCTTTTATACCCTACTAGGACGTCTATTAATATACCTTTGGGACAAAAGTAGGTAAAAGTATATTAATATACCTTTGGATGTAGTTGGGGATAATTGATAAACCCTATGAGGAGGTAGACCAAAGTAAGTGGGAGTATTTTAATATACCTTTGGGTTTAGTTGAGGATAGTTTTTATACCTTATGTAGAGGTAGAACAAAGAACGTAAAAGTATATTAATATACCTTTGGGTTTGGTTGAGGATAATTTATATACCTTATGTGGAGGTAGACCAAAGTAAGTGGAAGAATTTTAATATACCTAAATGTATCTTAACATACCTTAGGGTTTGGTTTTATACCTCTACACCAGCCATGATTTCCGTCCTTGAGGAATGTATTTATACCGCAAGGAGTAACATTTTATACCTTTACCTAAGGTATTACATTCTATGTAAGGTATAACGTTTGCGTTATACCTCACTGCAAGATATTTATAAAATACCTTAAGGTTGCACATAGCTAATACCTCTAAAGGTAGAATATTCTACTTGTAAAAATTACAGTGTACTGTTTTTTTAACTATTCCTGTTTATCCAAATTTAAACCTTTTAAATAAAATATTTGCCGTAATTCAAAATTACTTAATCAAACTATTTTTTTAATAGCTCAGGTAACAGAACAATCTCTCTTATCTCAGGTAAGTTCTTGCGTTAGAAAAATCTATCACATTACTTGTAAAATTGTTTGGTTAATGAAAACTTATTTCAGAATTATTTGAGAACTCTCAATTGTCTCTGCCAAACTATTAATATGATACTAGCAACCAGTGAGACAAATGTCTCATTTAAAAAAACAAAAAAGACCGTTTTGCAAATAGAACGCGTATTCACCACACGTACGTATATGACGTCATTGTTGGTAGCAAACTACCAGTCGCATTCGCCTTGATAAAATTTGCCTAGAATCTAACCTAAAAAGTTAGGATTAGGATAATTAAGATAATAATTAGTGTTAGAGACTGAAATTCGGTTCCTGACCTGACATGACCATTCCAAACATATAACTTTCATAACTTTTTTCTCTATCTCTTACGGTTTGGCTGCTGAAACCGCGTCCCGGACAAGTCTATTATATATATATAGATTTAAACTGAATTCATATTCAATCAATACATGTTAGTTCAAATATGTTAACAAACGTAAGTATTTATGCACGTAACTTATTATTTCACTGTTGAAATTGATTAATGTTTATTTAGTACATATACCTGGTTATCTTCTCTAAATTGAATTGATCCAATTCTCCTGTCGAAAAAGTACAAATGCAACCAGCTTATTCTGTTACACGTGTTTCTATATCCAACCAGAATTCCTACTTCAATTTGAATCCACGGTGTGACAGTGGATAGGACACTATTAAAGTCTCTTACACCAACCTCAACAACCAACTAGCTCTTCTAGATGGTAAATCCAACAGCAATGCCAAGATGTCTTCCCCTCTAGAGCAACCAATTCAAATCCAATTCACAGATGTATTCACCATAACCGCGGCGACTCGTATGAACTCCAACCAGCAATCCCAGGCCCAGGTTTCAGTTACTCCAATAATAACTTTATGACAGCATACCCATTCAAATCAGTTACAGATATCTGCGTCTTGACAGGAACTCACAATGTAGATCTTCCAATCACTCCAGATTGCACGAACTCACCTCACCAATTCCAATATTCTTAATTCTTCCTTAATAATTAAATGGTCTCCTTCTTCGTGTTAAAGTTTGTTTCATTTTTAAATTCTTACTTATTCCTTTTATTTTTAATTAGTTTAGTCCTTTGCACTCCATTAATAAAATATTGACTATAAAAAGGTTTATTTCGTAAAATTCATCGATACAAAATGAATTATGTCTACATTTTAGAAATAAAAAATAAGTTGTTATTTTTAATAATATTTTATTATAGTAATTCCTCATTTTATACAAATGTTTTAAATCTAACATCCTGGATTATTTTTAACTACGAGTACATACAGTATACCTTTGTTCTGACAGTCTTATACGTAACTTATTCAAATATGAGCTCAGCTCAGAATTTTATATCTTTTCAACATACTTATAGTTTGCAGTAACTATTAATTACTTTTTAATTATAAATTACTTTCTGTTAATATCAACAACCCTTCATATAACTCCAAAGATGAGAACTTTAATTTATATTTTAGAGCCTTATTTTGAATAGTTTATCTGTTATTTTGCTTAACTTCACTCTTGTATTTTTTAATAATTAAATAGTTTTTCTATCCATATATACTTTTCTATCTAGAAATTTACTTTTAAAAATAAGTCAGCAGTTCTGATGTATAACATCACAATATTTATTTATATTAGTTCGGTAGTTTGAAAATAAAATAGTATATTATGTTATTATGCCTCGCCCGAACTTGTCTGGGTCGTTTACGCTCGTCAGTCAAACGCGTTCGGTCTCGCCACACGAAGTATCACTTTTGCTCCTAATAAGACAATATAGCGTATGTTTAAAACAAACTCATTCGCAGCATGCCATGATCCAATTGAAATTTGCCATAACTTGATACATACCCATTGAAGCAAATGAACTACCGTAAGACAGAAATAACTAAATTACATCTTAATCTTGAACTATTTTCCTAAAAATATCCAAAACGCTTATAAACAATTTTTATTGACTGTTATGATTAATACACTCCTTGTTGTTGTGTAAATTCCATCTTATTTTCATTTTTGCTTGATATAAGTAAACTTAATCCACTGTAAACTTTTTCCTGTCACAGTGACAGATGTTTTCATAAACAAAATGCAATCTGACATTTACCTACAGATCTACGTTAAGACATTACTAGATTTTTTACCTTTTTTGCCAAGGCCTGCCCAAAATACTTTTTTTTAACACACAATACTATTGTATTGTTGGTTTTGTGTGAAATCTATAGTAACAATTGTCCATTACATTCTGTACAGCTCAAAATAATTATAATGTTTAATTTAAAGTAGCTATTTCCACCTTTGGAGAAAAAATAGCATACTTTATTCGGAGCTAAAGCACTTTTCACGACTAATCTGTAGTTCTCAGTCACTTCGTTCGTCCGAAATAGCTCCTGATAAAATAATATACTATTACTCAGCTTTTCCAGGAAATCAACTAATCCTAAAATCTAGAAGCCGATTTATATGAACACGGAAACTCATTTTAAAATATCATCGTTATGATCTTCATAAATTTCCCTACGGCTTTCATTTATAACAAAATTTCTCTTTCTTGGCCTTTAAGGAATTCATAAATTACATTTGATATAAATTATGTTGCATATATGGCGAAAATTGCATATCACGATATAATGAAAACATCTACCTTAATTAATTTGTAATTATACAATGTACTACAAAATATAGCTATCTGTGTTTGATTTATTACTTTTCCCATAAACACACATGCTGTTAAATTTTAATGGATGTTTCTGTCGGTAATGATATCTTATTTCTTTTTATAACGATTTAATCTTCAAAAGAAATTGTTTCCTGCATATTTTCTCAGTAATTTTATAGCATCAAAATGATTTAAGTGGCACAACTTTATTTATGGCAAATATAAACATCATTAATCTGTATGTGAGCTTTTGCAAAATAATCTGCGAATTTAAAAATATCAACATTTTTTTTATTTAAACGATTACAAATACAACATTAGGCAATTTTATAAATGATATATTACAGTTATTTTTATTACGTGTTATTAGTACATTATTGTCTCTTAATAACTGGGATACAAGGCATATTATGGGGTGCATAATATTCTTGCGGATATTAGAGTTACTGTGGTACCTGAATGGTCAGAAATGACAAACATCAAATTTCTGACCAATCACGTACCTCGAGGTGTCAATGCGTTTACAGCAATAGTTGATCATCCAATATAAGCTTTCTAATCCATTATTTAGGTTATTCAAAAACACTGATAAGAGAAAAGTTTGTATGCACCACGGGCATTACTTGATGTTTATACCTTCGGGTGACCCTCGAGCCAGAGACCTCGGGCTTGTAAACTTGTCACCCTCGAGCGGGCATAAATATCTTCATAATGCTGTTGGTACATAAATAACTGTTAAACCCATATTACTTGCTATACAAATATTTTATTTGCATTAAAAACAGTTCTCGTTTCCCACACACAGTGCACGCATTTATAACATTTAATTATTTGCATTCTCAATTATTATCGGGATAAACCTTCCAGAAGCTTTTGGCAGAGAAAAAATACTGTATTCATTCATGCTATTGCATACTTTTTTCTTTTTTTTTGCAAAAGATGAAAAAATCGAGAATATGTTAACTGCTAATAAGCAATCGGATCTTGGAATTGATGAGACAAAGCACACTTGTTTATAATAGACTCGGATATTGTCTGACTTATAAACATTTTTAAATGAATGATCTTCCTTCTTAAAAAAATTAGTAAACGGATTGGCACGGAACTTTCCTCGCGTGAGTGACATCAATTTACAAACTAAAGAAATGTAGTCCCTGGCTCCAGGCTCGCTGCCACTCGTTCGCTTACTATGCCGCTTTCACCGCTAAATCACGTTGGGAGAGCTGATGGGTCTCTTCTGGCTCTATATAACGCGCTATTACTGCATACCTTGATCCATTTTGCGATATTTATCTTGCATCTGTTGGATTCCATTTTCAAGGATACACTAGGTCCTTACAGGCGGATACTTGCGAATCTGGGACTGGAAAATTTCCAAGGATACAACAGGTGCAACAGGTGCTTACAGGAGGATCCGGTACTGAAAATTTCCTACGGATGGACATTTGGATTGTCTCGGAAGGTCCGTAGTATCTTCGGCCATTTGCGGATCTGTTATTGGAAAACTTCCACGGACGGACATCTGGATTGTCCCGGGCGGTCAGTGGTCGGAGTCTTCCGCCATCTGCTGGGGTACCTCGGGGTCGCTAGGCCCAGTACTGAAGAATAGTACTGGTTCCTGAGGGAGAATTTCCTGGACTAGACGGGAAAATCTTATCTGGACGGGGAAGGACGTGGACGAGGATCTCGGAATTTATGGACTCTGGTACATTTTCCTGGACTGCTATGCTGTAACAGGTTTTGTACATTATTCATGCAACTTACAACATTTACTGGTTCTGTTTTTTCAGGGTTTACTCGGACGCCAACTGGATAATCTGGATACTGGAATACTGGAATATCGGAACGGCGGAGCTTTTATTCAGTTTCTTTCCTGGTTACAAGCTTGAGTTATTGTCCCTGCTCGAGGTTGCCCTTTTGTAACCGGTTCTGGCTGTCTTAATTTAATTTAGTGTAATTAAAATGTTTGCTACAATCGCCGGAGTGAAGCCGGCCCTCAGGTAGCTCAGAAAAGTATCGCTTATTAGTCTCAAGCTTGTTACCCAAGAAAAGAAAAGAGAATAACTTTTCTAAGCATATAATAAGTTTTAACTATATACAACTCAAATTAAATTGTATTCAAAATCAGAAAATAAATTATAATAACGTTTATTACTCAAATCGTTCTCTTCTGGTAGTAGGTCTCGCTCGCTGGGATTGGGGCCCTGTCAGCTATTTATGGAGCAGATTATGTATCGAGTAGTTCACGTGACTCGTAGGCAGATCGTCGATCTTGAAAACTGCAATGTCAGTTGATTAGTGAAACCGCCATTGACAGCTGCATGTAAACACAAATCTCGACTCTGAACTTTTAAACGTGCGAAAGTGCAGGAAAAATAATATTAGATAACGTGCATACCTTGTATGTGACGAACTCGTGGGCGGTCGGGCCGAGGATGTCAGTTTTTCTCCGCCGGGACCTTGGAGCTCCAGCTAAGCTGTGTTGTAATTAAATTTAACCTCGGGCCTCGTAGTCGGCGACTTGCCGGGAAATGTGAATTTTGGCCCCAGATTGGCGCTAATATGCGACGTGAAAATGGAACGAAAATAGGATTTGCAAAATTATTGATGCAGCCTCGCCTGGATGTCGTACTTTCGTTGCGTCCACCTACAGAGTGGACTTTCTGCGGTGAACTTCGGGCCGCTCTCGCGTTACGCCCCCCAAGTGGTAATTAGTAAATTAATGCGGCGTTTAGACTAGAGCAAATTAGTTTCTCGGCTCTAAAGTGTTCACCGAGTGGTCGGATCCTGGGGAATTACTCGAGGTAGTTTGATCTGTAAAATCTGTGGAAGTTTCAGCAGGAACTTCTTGCCGAATAGCGCACAATTTGGAACCCTCCTGGCAAGACGGAACAAAGGGGGTAATTACAGGTTTGAGAGGCTTCTTTCCGGATAGCGCACAATTCGGAACCCTCCTGGGAAGACGGAACGAAGGGGGTAGTTTTATAGGTTAGACAGGCTTCTTGCCGGATAGCGCACAATTCGGAACCCTCCCGGCAAGACTAGGTGGAGGAGAAGGAACAGGTAAAATTTTCTGGGAAAATTCTCGAAAGGCCTGGAGGCCCTCCTGAGCGGAGTCAGGTGAGGAAGAGGTTCGGGAAAAATTCTGTCTTAAAATAGCTTCGTTTTCTCTTTATATACTCTAGGCTGGTGTAATCAGCAGTTCAAACCGGCTCGTTTGGAGAAGGGGATTCTCACTCTAGGTGAGCGGAGAAATCCCTACCTCTGCCCACGATGACGTCGCTTATCGTCTTTCGCCCGGACTAAAGATGTAGCGCTCCGATTTATAACGTGAATTACGCCAGAGAGAATGCGCGAATTAATATTTAATTACGAAATCGCGTTCGCGCTGGGCGAAACGTTACATGTTGATATTCCCATAACCACAACTGAGGTAAGAAACAGGTTTTATGCATTGACGACTGAGTTATCTAAAAAACAAAGAGCAACTAAATTTAAACTAAGTAGGAGAGGGACAAACGCTGTGTTACAGCACTCTCCATTGGATAAAGTTTATTTTTCTGTTTTTGCTGATATTAGGTTTTACTTGAATGATGTTGATAATCGAATTTAAAAGTTAACTCAGTGACATTTACCAGTAGTGGATTTTTTAACTGCTCAGACATAACCAAGGTGTCCATTTATTTGTGAAGTGTGCAGATTTTTTTCCTGGTTATTGTTGAGGAGATTTAAAACCAAAGTATTGAGCTGCTGAGATGCATATTTAGCTAAACTGCGTACTTTTCGGTACCTATATGTATTTTTGGATTTATTCTTGCACCCATGTTACATGGAGATCGTTGCGTAGTGTCATATTACTAATATACCACGGGGTATCCGTTATCATCCTTAAAGCTTTATTTTGAAAACGTTGGTGGGTAGAAGTAGACATAATCATATATTTGCCTTGGGGTACGTCAGCTGCATAACTTAGATATAACGTCGCATCCGACCTTGGGGAATTCCTGCTCCTATAGTGTGATATTTAGATAAAGCATCTTTAAATTTCACTTTAAAAAGGCGTTCTTTGAGATATGATTTAAATAGCAGGTAGTATTGATGGAGCAAGAATTTTATACAGCAAACCGCTGTCCCAGATATGACCAAATGCTTGTTCGACATTTAAAAAGAATGCGGAACAGTAGCTGGGAAATTGTTTGTCATTAATAATTTTATTTCATCTCGATTTTTTTCGAGAGCGAGGTATTTGATGGGTAAAGACAATTGCAATAGATTAGTATTTGCATTTTTGTTGTCATGGTCGTCGTCTGCGGAAGGATACACTTAGAGAACTGCAAGCAAGTGCTCAGCAGATACTTTAGCTTTACTAGCATTATCTCTGTCTCTGTCTCTGTCTGTTTTCCACAAGAAGTCCCGCTGAGTACGATGACAGATTAACTATTACAATCTTGGAATATTTCGTTTTTGATCTTGTTTAATTAGTTATTTTCAATTGAAACCCACATTCTCTTTGTGTATCGTTAACGTTTTCTTTGTAATCTGGATTAGGACCTTGTATCCATTCATTGAAGCATATGATAAACATGGCCGTTTCCTGTTCGGCCAGGTTTTCGGGTCACATATTTTTGAAATACCACTCAGTACTTTCAATTGAAATGGAGCTATCTGAACTGAATACGTGGACTAGTGCAGTTTTCCAAATTTTTAGGAAAGAATTTCTCGAAACTAATCTGAAAGTCCAATAATGTATTTGTAGTTTCACAATATCAAGGAATTTTCAAATATTGGTTGTACAAAACACATAACGTAAAGAATTGTAATCCCAGTCAGCTAATTATTATTTTCTTTTTCAACTACTGGCCTTTTATGGATATTTATAATAATTGCATAAAGTTAGTGAACCGCTCAGGCGGTAGAATAATTCTGAATAATTTTTTTATTAAAAATGTAAGTTGGCAATATGAGGGTTAAAGAATAGTACAGTCAGACCTCACCGTTTGCGGCTTTGCGGTTCGCTGATTTGATTTTACGCGGGACACCCTTGTGCTCCCTTTTCATTACCGTTCGCGGATATTTGCTTTGCCGTTAGCGGATGTAATTGCTAATTGTTCCAACTTTCAGACACTAATGGCCGGTCTTATGAAGGCCACTAATCTGACGTTAACTTTCTGTAATGACTCTTTTATCGGTGAGTTCAGACGACAGTAACACTTTACAGGCACCTGACCTGTAAAGACTCATTTACCGAGTCAGTTCAGACGACAGTAATGACCGTTTAACAAGTCAAGTGTAAATAAACACACTTATCGAGCCTATTTCTTTGAATCTCTTCCAAATCGGACCTAACATAAATTGTACAATTATAACTTGAATAAACAAATGGACATTCGAGCTCTAGATTCAAGTAGCAGACTTATGTTACCTATGGAATTTTAGATTGTATACGCACGTTTATGTATTGCGCATCGCGGTTTTGCGGTTCGCGGCATTCTTCTGGAACGTAACCCTCTCGAACGGCGAGGTCTGACTGTATATTACGTAACCAGTTTAGAAAAGTGACGTGTTACTGAACAAGTATGGCTGGTTTGAGTATGAGCGTCAGCGAATACTAAACAGCCATACGAATTCAGTAAGAGCACTTTTCTAACGTGTTTCGTATATTATTTTATTACACTTCATCTAGAAATATGAAATACTATAAAATGTTTATATAAAAGTGACATTAAATGTCAAAACATAACCAGGCCCATCAAAACTTGTTTTAATGTACTGAAACACAATAAATAGCTCCAGCTGATGTTATGTGTTTGGCACCTCGTTTTACCTTGCGGTGTCGAGGCTGGTGCTTTATATAACAAATAAAATAACTAAGTTCATAATTTATGGTTTTCAACTGTTGGTCTAAACCAAACAAAAACAAATCTGGTGTGATACACTCACACAACTTCTTTTTACAGTGATCTTATAATTAGTCAAAAATTTAATTTTTAATTTTTAACCATTTGTCAAAAATTTTCAAAAATTACAAATTCTACAAAAACGGTACAAAATAGAGCGTTAGTTGAAGAGACAAATTTTCTCTAGAATTTTAAGGTGAATTCAAAAGTATAATAATATACCGGGTGTTTTATTTAAAATAGGAGTTAATAACAAAATAGAAAAAAAAACAAAAGAAACCAACTTTATAAGTATTCAACTGGAAAATCACCTATCTCACATCAATACACATTAAAAATGTAATAAAAATGTAAAGTTTAAAAAAAATCGTTAGAGCCGTTTTTGAAAAAATCGAAAAAAACTGAAAAATCACAAGAGTAAACACCTACTTCCGGTTATGCGATTTTCTTCAAAAGCTTGCTGTCTCATCTACATAGTACACAAAACTTATATATGAAGTTTCAACGCCATACCTCTTTTCGTTTTTGAGATATTCTGTTCACAGACAGACAGACAGACAGACTGACACACACACAGACAGACCAATGAAAAAAAATATGTTTTTTGGGTTCAGGGGACTCTAAAACGTGAAGATCTGTTGAAAACTCAATTTCGAATTTTTGGGGTGAATCCAATACTTCCTTTATAGTAAAAGGAAGTAATTAAGAAGTTTGAAGCTCACAGGGACAATTTTAAGGCACTGTAGATTTGCATTCATTTAACCGAATTCCCATCTGTTACAGTATAGGACAACTTAATGTTGCATATCCCGTATATATTTTTACAGAATGTAGAATTGGCTCACGTACCATGGACATTTCAATGGCGGATCCTTAATGTGTTTGTTTACATACGTATATTATCAATCCAACATGGTTGAAATTTGTTTCACTGTAAAAAGCATTATAGTTAAGAATGTATACGCTGGTAATGGTATTAACTTGCAAGATGTCCGATAATACTCTCAAATCATAATCAGTATATTAATAATGTATTACTATTTACGAAAATTACCTATATATTTTTTAAATACTTCGTATGTTCAACTAAATTAAACTAAAGTATATTTTGGTTTTCTTTAGATCCTTATCTAGAATGGTGTTTTACTATAGTTTCAGTTTTTTTATTTTTCTAATTAAAAACTGACATTACTGTGACCGCGACAAAAACTTTGAACCCTACATTTTGGATAAATTTCACGTTTGGTTTATAACTAAATTTGTACACTGTTAAATAAAGCATTCAGAAAGTGTTACTTGTAATCCACTTCATAAATTCAAATTCACAAAGGGTAAATTGTAATTCAAATAGTAAATTACAATTCAAAAAATGTAACTTGTAATTCAGATTAGTAAATTGTAATTCAGAAAGTGTAACTTGTATTTCACAAAGTGTAAATTGCAATTCAGAAAACGTTAATTGATATTCAGAAACCAGAGGGCGACCTTCAGGAAGATTTACGTAGATACATACATACAGAAGTGTGTAAAGTTTGCAATACAGTTAATATTTATTGTTAAAATCGGAGGGTATAAAAGGCAGTTAGCAACAGCATACAACAACGACGTGAAGTCTATGATGAACAATTTTAAAGTTAATTTATTTTAAACCAAAAGATGACAAACAAAAATTAAAGTAGATCTGTCCGAAGATTTTTTTTACAATCAACGGTGCAAAAAATGTTAAATTTGTTGCAAACTTTACACGCATCCAGTATGTATGTATCTACATAGTAATCTATACAGGGTGTTATGGAAATGAGTGCAAATATTTTAATCAGTGATAGAGCTCACCAAAATGAACAACTTTTCTATGTATCGTTTTTAATTTAATCGCATATTTTTTCAATAATTTATCTCCCCTAAATTTGACGAGCCGATTGGTCAGCAAATCTAAGTTAAAGGTGAACGCCACAAGGTATATTACAACCGCAAAGTTCTTGCACAAAAAACATGCGGTCAATAACTTATCTACCTCAATTGATAAGGAACGTTGGTGACCAGATGTGAACTATAGGTTTTATCAGTGTGCGTTTAAATTAAAATATTATTCCATAGGCGGGTATGCATTTTTAGATGAAAACTGTTTTGAATTTTAACTCAGTTTTGGGGGCGTTTTCGAAAAAATGATAAATGGAGAAGTTGTCCAGTTTAGCGAGTTCTATTACGGGTTAAAATATTTGCACTCATTTCCATAGTAACACCCTGTATATATAAAAATGAAAGTCCTGACTCACTCATCAATGCCCAGCTCAAACCCTTGGACCTAGAAATCTGAAATTTTGAACAGAGGTTTCCTTTATGATGTATACAAGGAATAAGGAAGGATATTTCGAAATTCAACCCCTAAAGGGGTAAAAGGGGGGTTTCAATTTTATATGGAAAAATAATATTAAATAGACATTTCGACTTGAAACTTCGTAGGAGTACTCCTAAAAACAAATAATCAAACACGTATTTCGTGATTTTACGAAAATCAACCCCTTAGGGGGTGAAATAGGGTAAATAAGCCTAAAATACGATATGGGTGTCGTTATTGAGGTTTTTTGGGACATTGATTGCGAAAATAGCATTTTAAATTTGGTAGGCAGATTTCTCATAGGGAGTAGGCATCCGCTATAAGAGGATTTTTGAAAATTCAACCCCCAAAGGGGTAAAAAAGGGGTTGGAATATTGTAAGATCAAATTTTGAACTAAGTCATTCAAAGTTTTTGGAAATTTGTCCCGTGAAGGTGAAAATAGGAGATGACGAAACGGGTCGGGGCGGGACGGGATGGGACGGGACTGGACTGGACTGGACGGGAAGGGATGGGATGGGAGGGGAGGGAACGGGGCGGGACGGGACGGCACGGGACGGGGCCGGAGTCGGGGAAAGGGACGGGGTCAGGGAAAGGGACGGGATGGGATGGGATGGGATGACAGAAATAGTCATTATTTAACACACAAATAACGAACCTGGCGCGTACGACGTCGCGGGTAACAGCTAGTTCTTCATAAAGGTCGTCTCTTCGTTTCTAAATTACAAATAATGTTTTCTGGATATCAATTAAAGCTTTTTGAATTACAATTTACACTTTCTGAATTGCAATCTACGGCTAAATACAGAATCGAGGGCCAATAACCCTCCTTTTATGTGCTTCTTTTATAATTTTAGTTACGGTTACTCGAGAAACACGGTTAATAATAATTAATATTAACAACATGAGCGGAATTTTTCCCGGATTCTGCAGTTTTCCCCAATTTATTAATCTGAATTAGAAGTTCCACTTTCTGAATTACAATTCACTAATCTAAATTACATTTGACATTTTCTGAATTACAATTTATTAATCTGAATTGCATGTTGCGCTTTCTGAATTGCAAATTGAAAAGATGTAGTAATCATACAAAAACCTTAATTTAAGAGTTATTCTAACGTAACGATTGTCCACACATTAATGAAAGGAACTATTGTTGCTCATTAAGTCGTTGTTTAGATTTAAAAATAGCATATTGTTATTTAACTCCAACATTAAAGTGCTAATTTGTACAGAAACGTTAAGATTACTTGTACTATTGTGTTAGAGATTTCAATGCATCTACTAATGATAAATTAAATAAGAAAGAATATTTTTAAAATAAACTGGTAATATACCGGATGGATTTAAAAAACGTCTCCAAGTTGGGCACAGCTGCCCTGCTAAATCAGCTAATGAAGTGAATCCCGGGATCATTGTCGAAGAAACATTGTAAAATATAGATGCTAAGTCTCACACAAGTTTGTTGAAAAATACAGGAACAGGGAACTGATTTTCGAAAATGCTTTTGTCGCGGACTCTTATGTTTGGTTTTGAACACACTAAATCTAGTAGCTGAGGAATGGCCACCAAATTCACCTGATGTAAATCCATTGGATTACTCTATCTGGGACGCACTTGAAGAACTGGTTTATTTCCAGCGTAAACACGGTTTGAAAGACTGGACGATTTGCAGGCAAATATAGAAGAATCTCGGGACGAAATATCTTTAGATTTACGAAATTAGAAAATCAATTTTGCATTTTGCAGATTTTTAAATAAGTTGAAGTAGTTTCTATACCTAGATTTTAACTAGTTAAATACGCTTGTAAAAGCATTTTTTCAATGTAATTTTTAGAAAGTTATGGTTTTGTAATCTTTTTAAATAAAGGATTTAAATGTTATGTACATAATTTTTCATTCTTCTTTTACTAGCTTTGAAAATCTCAAACCTGTATCTCTACTATAACATGAGACCTCAAACAGAGGTCGTTTTTTTATCCATCCAGTATAGAGTTTTTAAAGTATAATAAGATATCGATAATTAAATTCCGATCGTGTAAATATACACGGCAATACAAAATTTAATATTTTTCATTTTGCAGTAAAACACTTGTTAATGACGCAGCTTTCACGTTATTTTTACAAATTTGCATATCTACTACTGCAACGCCAGGCACAATTAAAACAAAAATTTAAATCCAACTACCTCATTTGAATATCTATTCATTAACCAAAGAGCCAATTACAAGATTAATGAAAAACATGGAAACAGCCACCGAGCAGGAACTAAAAAGATATTTATGACTACATTTTACAAGCTCAAGATTTTTGAGCAAATATGCAAATTTCTCTAATTATTATGGCGAGCTGTTTCGGTTTGTTGCTCAAGCAATTCTGGCATTTTTGCAGCCTGTTCTATTCCTTTCTCCGTCATCTCATAGGCAAAGATTTATACAAGTATACTGATTATCTAAAACAGCTTGTAGACAGTTCTAAATTATATGTAAACTTGCTGACAACAAATCTTTTGCTTTCACATTACTAAGTATGATACTAAATACACGTATTTAGCAAGTAATGCGGAAATAAGGCATGGCGACAACGAAAATTTAGAATAAATAATCGCAGCTTCTTAGATGAAAGTTGAGATAAAAACACAATCACATGTGTAGGCACTCAATTGAGCAGTTGAGCGTTGCAAAATATCCTAAAAAGCTTTAAAGTTTAGAAAACATTTATAAGTTATTTTATGAAATTTATCATTAGTCCAAACAGGAAATTTATTTGGCAGCTTCGAATTTACGCCAAGAACAAACCTCTTGCGTTTTCTAAACGGCAATATTTGTTAGTAAAACGAAAGCTTAAGCCGATAAACTGCATAGTAGATCCTACATAAAATGTGTACTTTAGCTTAATTTATTGCTTATTGCTTTTAGAAGTTTCTTAGCGGTCCTCCCTATTTTACGTTTTTTATTTTTAAGAAAGCTACATCAATTATTATTATGTTATTACTTACATTTACAAATTCATTTAATTAAAGCTTTTATAAGAAATATATAAATAAACACTGGCTAAATAGTTCACATTCTAATGTTGTCAATGTTTAGGAATATTTACTTCAAACATTCTAATACACATTTTTAGAAACTTAGTTATCTGATATTTAAAAAAATTATAGCCAAGGGGGGATTTTGATTTTAAATTTCCAAAACTGTTAGGAGATAATACGGAAGTATACATAAAAATGTTAAAATAGCAAATAATAATATATTATCTTTAAATAGCGTTATTTCCATTCAAAATTGATATAGGTAAAGAATAACATCAATCAATAAAGAGAAATGACAATCATAATTAACGCGCAATACGTAATCTTTAATCCAACCCCTAAGTATATGCACAACTCCTTTGTTCCAGAACTGTATACATTTGTGTTTGGACATTGTTATTAATTACTAAAATGTGCAATTATGTGCTTATGAGATAATTTATGGCTAATAATTGTTATACAGATTATCAAATTACCACAGTATCGGTAATATAGTACTTATCGAATGGATGAACATTATACCTACCATTTTAATTCTTTTTTAAAATTTATAAATGGAAATTACAAATTATTTAATTTTAATTAATCAATTTAGCAAATAGAATAACTTAAAAAAATTCAAATCTTTCTAAAAAACCGCACAACCGTTACTAGATCAACAAAATCGGGCCAACCTTAAATTGGCTCACTAATTTAAACACACGGGGCAAAAACTCGGAACTCGCAATTTGGAAAACCCAGAGTAAACGTGCATTGTTACAATTCTGAAGAAAGGACGCATGTAGGTAAAATAATCTCGTTTTTGCCATTTCTAACTTTCTTCCGACATCAAACGCGGACTCGCTCAAACTGTGCATAAATTATTGCTGTAATCCAACACTTAGGAATACAACGATAGGTTCAGTTAATAAGTGAAACACCCATTCACTTTCATCTAATAGTAACAGTTTCCTACTGACCATCAGATATCAAATAGAAATTATTCTGTATTCTCGGTCGATTGCAAAGACCTTTTAAATTTGTTCGAAATAGGCGAGTGTCGGTCAAAAAGTTCAAAAATGCCACGCGGAAGGAACTGCGGAAATTACAAGCACATTTTACTGTGTTACCACGTTCGAGGTCTTGTAAGAATTAGCGATTCACGGTACGTGAAGCCCAATTTATTCTGCGCCGATTATGATAAAATCCCCAAGTGACCATCCGACCGAGCGGCTGCCATTCACTTAAGCAGTTTACTGCAATAATTAGCGACGATAAAAAGATTAAAATTAATGCTGTGAAAGAAGTATGACTGGTTTTCGTTGGCCAATTTTAAGTGCGACTACCAGAGCATGGAAATCCCGGAGCCTCCAACTACAGTTTTCCTAGATCCACAAAAGTAATTGGTCAGCAGCTCATTAAGAATGGCGACATCTTAATCTAATTAACACTCCGTGATGTCCATTTATACAAATCCGCATTAAATTTATAGCTTTCTCACTTTTACTCTAGTAATCAAATATTGTTGTTTGACAAATTTCGATTAAAAGTCGATTTGCTGATTCTACAGTGCGTTTGTTGCTCAAAATAGGAATGTATAGAAATTTCTAAATGCATTTTAACAATCCATATGGTATTTTAGTACAGGGCGATCAAAAATAAAATTGATCGCGGAGTCCATGAAATATATGCCCACTGTCTACACTGCACTTTATAATGCTACATTTGAACTACAATTAACTGTGTTATTAGTTCATGTGTTTTTAACGCAGTCTAATAGGCTACACAAATATGCAAAAATATGTATTTAAACCAAATTTATAGATCAAATTGATAAGTGACATTAAAACAACACGTGGATAGTTAAGCAACAATTCGAAAATGAATTTTAAACTTTAAAAAATGACATTTCTATGTCAACAAAAAGCATGCTACAGATTAGGTAAGTTTTATTGTTTTCAATAACTCCCGCGATCAAGTTTATTTTTTATCTCTCTGTAGAAGATAACAATATGACGCTTTTCAATTGGCAACAAATCATTTAATTCATTAACTTTTCATAAACAAACATCTTTCTATTCACTTTAGCATAAGCCGCTCATCACCATGTTCTTTATAGATTAAGAAATTAGGTTTTGCACTTGTTTCTATTTCTTTTCATATTTTCTTTGGTGTGCCTCCTTGCCACCAACTTCGGGGTAGAAAATTATTTTACTAAAAACTAAACAATTTTGGACCCAAGCCCCAAACCAAATTTCTCACAAACTTACATGCTACATGGAAATATCGGAGGGCCGACTAGCTACAGTGAAGATAGTATGCGGTTATTTTTCTATAAATAGCAAAGAGTATTCAACGAGGGGGCGCCAAAGAGTCTTTTGTATAACCGATAAGTCCATTACCTTACGAGAACTCTTAAACTCACTAAGGTACTATACATAGACATTTCGCTACAACCTGAAACAGACTTCAGAAGAAATCGATGCCTTAATAGCTTGTATTAGCCATACACACTATCATAGTACACATGAACAGAATTTTGTTTAGAGTTACAATACATATTGTAATGGTCTTTAGTATAAGGGTTTAATATCAGATTAAAAAGGTAAAAAGAATACAGTATTCAATAACAAAGATGAATTTAAGTATGAGAAGGATATCGAAATTATTAAAATGTATTTGGTAAAGAAATGAAATAGAATTTAAAATTCAATTGAATGATGCTATACGAGTATAAGAAACAGTAAGATTCTAACCTAATTTAATTATTATCTGAAATGAGGTGGAGGATTAATGGCAAATACTTATTCGAGAATTATCATTCAACATAGTGGGTGTTAGATAAATATCCTAAAGTTTATATAGAGTGTTGGACTATAAAATATATGCTAAAATAAATCACTGAAAAGATAAAAATATTTATGAGTACCTATGTAAAAATAATTTGGTACAAAAACATGTAATACAATTCTAAGCGGTTAAAATTATGAAAATAAACCCTTTATAAAAGTTATAAGTTGTTTGGTATATAAAAGAGTTGCGAATTAACTACAATTGGCGTGGTGAAAATAAAAAGTAAACGTTAAAAGATTAAAAGATATGAAGACGATAAAATGGAAGAAAATGATTGTGGGAATGGTTTTTACTGGAAGTGCGGATCCAGGTGTTTGGTGGAGTTCGTACTAGGATTTGTTTGGACCTTGGGAGATCTCTGTGAGATTGCTGGATGCGTTTGGCTTGGTAAAGGAGAGTATCGAGGTACATGAATAGGTGACGGAATACAGGTATTTAAGTAAAAACTGAAAGAAAAATATAGGAAGAGTGAAGTGAGGTAACTTGAAAGAGGGGAGTAATTACTATTTGATATTGTTGAATGACAAGTAATGTAATGAGAAGGTATTTGTAATTGATTTTGCACTTGCATAATTTGAAGTGAAAGGTAACAGACGTACAAGTTGTCATGAAATAAAAGAATCAAATTTCAGAAATAAAATCAGTCTAGATTATGAACGAATCCGACCTGTGTTTAACTTAAGAGTTAAATTTTTTCTACCGGAGCTGTAGTTTTTAATAATATTGATAATCCATAATTATAAAAGGGCAAATGAGTTACTTAAAATTCAATTTAAAAAAAAAGAATTGATTGAAAATAAACTAAAGTGTAGTAAAAGTAAAATGTAATAGCTAAAATAATTATTATTGTTATAACATAAAACCATTTTCATACATAAAGACCATTATAACATAGTCAATTATAACATAAAATAGGCGCCACAACGTGGAGCCAGTATGGGCCGAAAGTTGGAAGCGCGGTGCACATTATTGTGCCCATTGATTAAGGAGTTCCAACTTTAAATAATACCAAATTACATTGATGTTGCAGGTAAGCAAAACAAAATATTTTAATTACAAAGTTACGGTGATCTTGAAGGTAAGCAAATTATAGGATGCTAATTACAAAATTACGGACATAGAAATTTAAAATGATCTATATATGCGCCAGTAATTACTATCGAACTCGGAGATAATGCAACAGTAACCGGCGATTCCAATCTTTCGGTGCGGTTAATGCAGACATTTGTTTTTACCTTCACAACAGAAGATAGTGTTTTAATAATCCCTGCAATGATACAAAACGGCACCGGAATGCAAACACCATCGATCAGCCACCAGAAAAGTTATCAGAAGCAAGCAAAGACACAACAAGGGCCTCGACAAACAGCTCCGAATCTACAGTACTTTCAACTAACAACGAGACTTCAGCAATGGTCCCAAAAACACAGTTGCTAAGCTAGTAGTACAAACTAGCTGCTCATGTTGTAACGACTCCACAGTCGGCCCTCCAGCTTACAGCTCCAAGACGTAAATCACGACGTCAGACAATTCTGCAATCAAATGCGATGGGTAATTAAGACCCAAATATATTCGATGAATATGAGCCAAAAGGCTCCGCGACACGCAAGTGAATCAAGAGGACATCAATCTTGCCCATATCAATCAGTAATGAACAGTCTCAAACACAGGCTAGGGTCACACTACAACAGTACGCTTGCGATCGGATCAAAACGAGCAACCAAAAACATCACCGCAGGTACACGCACACAGTTGAATGATTATTGGCCTCGTTACACATGACAACGGGTCGATAATTTTCTCTCACCACTGAAGGCCATTCAAATCGAGTTCGGGGACTTCGATTACTGTAAAATACCGAGCGCTCAGACAGGGGTAGCCAAAATGCATAAAACGGATGGTACAGTTAATGGGCCATAAAAACGTAACGCTTTTTACATATAACAACCTTTTTTCTCGCGGATTACATTTTAATGTTTTCTTTGAAAGCCCTTCTTTCTCCATCCTTGCGAGATGATCTACTCATTTTTCTTATATTCTAGTCTTTTATCTGTTGAAGAATATATGTTTAGGTCTTCTCTGATTTATTCGTTGCGTAGCCTATCTTCTCTTGTGGCTACTCTACATATCGTACGCATTTCATTTCCGCTGGTTTAATATCATTGTAGATGTCGCCATCGCCAAGAAGTTTGTTTTTTAATGTATATCTTATTGTTCTACGAATGCTTGCAACTTGTCTATTTTGTATCTTGAGTTCTGGTCTTGGTTATAAGAGATTTCTTGGCGAAGGTAATTAAAGTGTGAAATTTGTTCTAATGTTTTATTGTTTGTGACAATTTTGGATCTTATCGAGGATTTTTTTCCGAGGAATGCCATCACCTTAATTTTCGAGGTTGATATTTTCATATTGTGTTCTTTGAATATAATATCTCACAGCCGTCACAATTTAGTTGGAAAAAGTCAGGGAATCAATATTTTCCTACTATGAGTTTGCTTCCGTGTGGACCAGAATCGACAATGCAGCTAGTACTATGTGGTTGAAACAAAGGACGGTGTGCTGTAAATTGCAGATGTTAAGCATAGTCTATAAGGTGTACAGAACTACATGTTGAAAAATGAAAAGATATGTGATAACAATGATTATGTAGACGATGAACACGAACTGTTGAACTCAAAAGATGACCTTTAAAGTCATAATTTTTCTCTTCCTATGTATAAAAGATATTTTAGTATTAATAAATAGTGCTTTTTACAGATAGATAATCTATTTCATGGTTACTAAATTAGTTCTGATACACTCAGTGGTTTCCTAAAGTAGCAATACAGGAAATCTTGAAGAGATATAACAAAATCTATAACAACCTTTTTATTTCTTCTTTTACTGGGAACAAAAAGTGTTCATACCGGAAGTGCAATAGAGCCTACCTAAGATGAGTTACACAGAAAAAAGATATAAGTGTCATTTGGTACGGTCATCTTGAAATTATGAAGCTACACAGGTTGTCGCGCATAGATTCAGAAAAAACACCTGGTAGTACATGACTGTGTGATTCATAAGCTGAGCAATCTGAGCATCCTCACTAGTCATACTATTCCTTCATTCAAAATCCCACAGAATTACATATGCCCCTCGACTAATTCTATAAGGACATCCGAATGCGATAGTCAACCACTTGACAGCAGAACCAGAAGTTAGAAGATTAAAACTAAAGTGGCCGATAGATTTAACAAATTTAATTAGGGATGACACCAGTGGGTGCCTTTTCCATATGTCCTTAATTAAGATTATGACATTAGCTCGAAGAATTACGGTTGTTATTCTGATTGGTGATCAATCTTAAAATTTAATCAGTCTAATTGCATAACTTCCTCCTATAGCTTCCCCGAATGTGCGACGCCCTCGAAATAAAAAATATTTGAAGAGGGTTCGTCAGCTACCGTAATGTTAGTTTTTTATTTATTGAAAAACGTTTTTGTTTCTATTTTTCTTAACAGTTTTCCACAAGAATTCACCAGAGGCTAAATTTAACTCCAAAATGATTAATAAGTTATGCGCTATAGTACTATGAGTTGTACATGGACTCGAGAAGCAAAAATGTATTTTTCACCTTTATTGTTTTCCTTCGGATTATGCCTGTGCTTATTTTTATCAATGGAGAATCCCAACGTACACATTCTTGTTTGGTAAGATGGTTCAAGGAAGATATCAAAATTCCATTACAATAATAATTTTTGTTTATGATGTATCCTAGGAGGTAGCGTGGCTCAGTGGCTTAGCGCGCTGAGATACTGATCCACGTTCCTCTAGGTGGCCAGGTTCGAATCTCGCTGGGGCCGTGCACTTTAGCGTTTTTCGAGCCTAAAAACAGTCGTGGAAGGCAACGGGATACCACCACGATGCTGCCGAGTCTATCCCCAGGATGTTTCTTCACCATCCAAGAGTGGAAATCGTCAACGTGCTATATTTACATTTCCCACTAGTGCCACCTTCCATGGAGTAGCAGCACCAAGACAAAACAATGGAGGTTTAAGGCTCTACTGGCGCTAGGGATGGGCGCGTGACGTGAAAACAGTCGTGTCACGTCGTGTCACGGCGTGCCACGTCGTGAACGTGACTAATATTTGAAAATCGTGACGTGAACGTGAGTGAACTTGAGTGAAAATTTTCAAGGCGTGATTCACGTTTCACGTTAATTTCACGTTAAATATTTAGCAACGAATAAAAAACTGCAGAGTGCAGCAACTTTTAAATTCATTAAATCACAAATTGTGCCAAACAAGTTACATTATGTGGCTTTATTTTTGGACCCTAATTATAAATCCTTAAAATTCATTCCTTCACATAAAAGAGAAGATTATAATGCAAATAAAACTATAGATGATAATGATGAAATACATAGCAAACGACTCAAAACTGGTACACTTAGAGATAGCTCTGACGATGACACATGTAATTAGGATGATGTCGAAACAGAACTAAATTACTATGTTAAATTAAAATTCGGAAATGTAGATGACATTTTAGGATTTTGGAAAAACAGTGTAAATACGCCACTGTTAAAAAAACTTGAGAAATGTTAAACATACCGGCAAGTTCCGCTACAAGCGAAAGAGTATTTTCTACAGCTGGGCGAATTTTAGAAGAGCACAGAATTCGACTTAACGCTGAAAATGTTGATTACATATTATTTCATCATTTTAATGTTTAGATGTGTAGATGAACTTATTATTCTAATAAAAGTAATAGTTTGTTTTTTATACTCGGCTAACGCTGAAAATGTTAATTACGTTTTATTATTAAACCAAAAATGTATTGTGTAGATGTGTAGATGAACCTATTTTTAGAAAAGTCCCTAATGTTGTGTTTTGTGTGCTCGACTTAACACTGAAAATGTTGATTAAGTTTTATTTTTAAACCAATTTATTGTGTACTTGTGTAGTTGAACTTATTATTCTAATAAAAGTAATGTTTTTTTGTATACTCGCCTTAACGCTGAAAATGTTGATCCTTGTACGTAATAGTATATTGTATGTTAAGAGCTGAAAGTGCATTCTTGCCGCTTGCGCATGAATATTGCTGGTTGAGACGAAGTCGAAACCAGCAATCATGCAAAAGCGGCAAGCGCACTTTTAGCTCGAAACATACATACAATTTTTTCGACGACTGAGCATATTATTAAAGGAAAATATCAAATTTCATTTTATCGCAAAAATTAATTGACAATCAAGTTAACATTACTCGCGCAGTCTATTAGACATGTGACGCGATTATTTCGACAAACGACGGGCATTGTCAAGGAAACATTCGGACGTAGCTACCTATTTTGTTCACGCGGAAACCCAAAACGCTCGGCGAGCGGCAAAATGATGAAAACGCACGCTCAGCGGCAAATGTCAACTTTCTGTTGTCAAATGACAGTGAGAAAAATCTACTTTCGATGTCAGTCGTCGAAAAAAGTACTTTCAAACCTACTTAAAAGTGTTGCCTAGCAACATAATAGCTTCTGTACTCATACCAATAACGGAAACGTCAATTCCAATGACAGCTTTTAGTATTAAAAGTAATGTCTTTGAAGACAGCTGCAAGAAATATATTTGCGAGAAATCAGTTATTGTAGTAAATTTTCATTTTTTTTCTTTTTATGTCAACTATTAGGATTGCAACATATCACGTAAATTATGTCAGGTGCAAAACATATTTTTAGTTCTCTTTAGGGTTTTTTATTGGTTTTAAATTTGAACATTCTGTTCTATCTGAATTTAAATAAAAGCTGCGTGTCACGTCGTGAGTGGCGTGTCACGCCGTGAACGTGAGTAAACGTGAGTGAACGTGAGCGTGAACGTGCGTGAACGTGACTGTTTAAAGCCAGCGTGAAACGTGCGTGACGTGAGCGAAAAATCACTCACGCGCCCATCTCTAACTGGCGCTATATACTATATATCTATATACTATATATGAACATAATATAATAACACAGTATGTAAAACCAATGTAAAAATGTAAATAAAAAGCATAAGACACTTTAAGAAGAGATGATGTATCCTAATTTTGCTAGTAACTGTTTCTGATTTAGGGTAAGCAGTCTTGAAATTTAGGCAATACACAATTTCGTCATGCTTAATCAACAATTTCTTAACCTCTTCAAATAGCGTTGATCCTCCAGATCAAACCCTGTAGAATTTTTACCAGAACAATGTTTCAGATGTCAATAACACTTTCAAACTAACAATTGTCACTGAAGATGAAGTTGATAGAGTCCTTAAGTCTATAAAATCCACACACAAGCTAGATCAAATTAACTCCACGATGCTGAATTATTGTATTACACATTTACTGCCTTATATCACACATATTATAAATTACTGGATAACAAATTCGATATTTCCAATGATTGAATAGAAGCACTTGTCATTCCTATTGTTAAAGTTAGTTCACCGTCGGAGCTCAAGTAGGTACCTTAGGCCTATCAGTATTTTACCCACACAACCCATTTATTTGAGAAAATTATAGAATCCCAACTATGGAATAATTTGTTAGAATCGAGTCTTTTACCTAATTATCAATCAGGATTCAGAAAAAATCACAGCTGCTCAACTACCTTACTGCATGGCATTGATGACATATTTCAAGCCGTTGGTAACGACAATTGAACAGTACTATTACTAATTGACTACAGTAAAGCATTTGATCTCTTAAAGCACGATCTGCTATAAGCAATCTTACATTATGTAGGTATTATAGCAATGCGCAATGGTGCAATTAATTTATTTAGTTCATATCTAAACAAAGACAACCAATAGTAATTTACGATAGAAGTGCGTAAAGCGAGTCTTTAGTCACGAGTGGGGCAGAGTCAAAACGCGAATGAGTGAGCATTTTAAGCCCCGCGAGTGACTAAAGATGCTTTACGCATGTGTATCGTAAAATATTTTATCTACGATAGAATCTAGAAATCACGGGAAATATAAAAAACTAAATGTAAATTTGGATTACCAGCAACCGGTCGTAATTTTGCGTGGTTACAAAATTTAAAACACGTTGCTACTGACGACGTGACTAATTAAATCATTTTAAACACGTTGCTACTAACGGCGTGAATTAATGAAAACATGTTATTAAACAGTCATTTTACAAACTTAAAACTGCCAACTAAAAGTCAATTTTACATACTGTCGTAGATAATAGCTGTTTATGCAACAAGTGCTAAAAGTTGAGGTTTATGCACGAGACATAAAAATTATGAAACGAAGCCGAAGGCTGAGTTTCATAACATGTCTCGTGCATAAACCACTTTTAGCACGAGTGGCATACAATATTTTTTCTACGACCTTAAATTTACTATTATTAATCCATAAATATCGATTTAACAAAGGTTTGCATCTACGACAGTTATAATTGATGTCATAATAAACAGTAAGCCTTGACGCGCAGGTGAATGTTTGTGGAGCCAGTACTGTCAAAGTCAGTTATCAAATGTAATTATTAATACTACACATCTGACTGTATTCATTACATAACGCTTTAATTGTTTAAAAAACACCTTACCTCTAATTCAAGAAGTAACTAGAATAACTTTACAACTTCACTTCCAGTTCGAAATTGTGGTTTATAACCTCACTTCACTTTATACCATACATGCGCTAACACGCTAAATTATAAAACGTCACTTTTAGTGAAACAGGCTAGTGCTAAAGGGCCTACTTTTAGTAGTGGTCTTAGAAAAAAGTAATTTTTAATAATCTGGGTTTTCCATATCTCGAATTAACCTCAGGTATACCGCAAGGCTCTGTTTCAGGTTCTCTACTGTATTTCCACGAGTAAATTTGTTTCTCTTGTTTCACTGACTGCTGAGTATCACCTATATGGAGATGATACTCAGTTATATTATTCATTTGCGCTTAGTAATATCGACTATGCAATACCTACATTAAATAATGGTATAAAAAATTTACTAGACGTTTAAAAAAACACCGCTTAAAAATTAATGCGTTCAAAACTGCTGGTTTACTTTTTGACAAAATAAAATCTAGAAATGCGGCACATCATTCCATTAAAATCTACATAGACGATGAATTAATTCCAGTTGTTAATTCTGTCAGGAATTTGGGACTTATACTCGATAGTAACTTAAGATTCAAGTAGTATATAAAGAAACTGATACAGGGAGCTTTTGGAAAACTAAAAGTATGTATAACCGACGACTTCTACATTCCTCGTGTTTATTTCACAAAATTATAAAAAGTAAACTACCTGGGTATTTGTTTGACATGTTAACTTTTAGAATCGATATACGGTCCAACTTTAGTATAAGGTTTTGCCTATTGCGCATGTCCGTCAGTCAACCGTTTGATTGGTCAGTGGGGCTCACCTAAATTCGCACCAATGAAGAAGCAGTGGTTCCAAACAAGCTACCAAAAATGTGCTGTGTGTTTGTCGTCCCATTAAATGCTGTGTGTCGTTCTAGCTTGTTTAGGTTAGTTGCAGCCTTTGCTTAACTTTAAATTTAATGCCCCATCAGATTGTTTTCCAACCGCTGATCATATTCATGCCTGACAATTTGATTTTTGATCATGCCCAATAGGCAAGAGCTTATTCTAAAGTTTTACTCCGATGTACATAATTTCAAAAACTTATCAAAGTCCACTTTTAAAACTCACGTCCGTAAGTTCTTACTTAACCGTCAACTGTCTAATGTAATTAATTAAGTCAACTTTACCATTTGTTTATTATCTTTTACAACCTGCTGTTTTTCATCACTGACATCGGTATCGACATTGCTGAAGCTGCTTAGGTTTCAGGTTTTAGATTTTAGGTTGGGTACCCTGAGTCGATCAGCTTTCCCATTTGGCAGCAATTATAATTAAAATAATATTGTTTTCTTTTGTAGCTGTATAATAAAAGACAGTTGAAAATGTCTGTTGCAACAGCAGACACTTTTAATAGTTTGTGTTTATGTTCGTTTTCTCTGAATATCTACTCTACTGAAACTATTTTCATTAATATTTTACGTGTTACCAAAATATGCTCTGTGGTGTTACCTTTTGGTTCACATATACTGCAATGACTCAGTGCTGCGGCATATAATATTAAATACATAATTATATGAAAAGATAGAGATAGATACCTTATTTAAATTTGCTAGCTCAATAAGAATACAATTTTAGATTATTTGGTTTATTATTGATAAATGAAACTAACAATGAAAATCTTGATTACCATGGCACTAAAATTACAGTTTCTTTTAATTGGAAAGTGACAATGAGCCACTTTACCTTCTGTTCATTCTCACAACGGTAGATAGTTTGTGAAGCAATAAAGGCATGTACAAACAGTATGACCTGCATTTAAATAACTTATATAAGACATAAGTAAAGTAATTAAGGAAAATTTTAGAATGGAATTTAGTTGGGTAAGGGTGCAGCAGAAGCGAGGGAAGATGCAGTTTTGGCATATAGACATTTGGATGTTAAGTAACAAACAGCTTCCGGGATTGGATTCTGTCATTATTGAGGTAGAAGAATTCTTCGAAAGTAGTTTGCTACTTAATGACAATGGCCGCGAAAGCCTCCAAAATCGACTTTTGGATGTGCAATAATGTGTCGATTTGTGGGCGTTCTTGGAAGATGTGAAGTATTTATTTAGATGATTTGTGTTCTGATATTTAAAAAGATAAAAGTGTAATAATGTCAAATTTAATTAATTTAGGTTAAAAATTTACCAGTTAATGGAAATATTATGTAACTAGACTAGGTGCTAGCGAAGTTTTAGTATTAAAAATAACAGTGTGTAACTTTCGATAAAATGAATTACACACATATCTGCAATGTAAAGATAAATTAAGTGGTATTGAATCGAATAAGATTGAATAACTATCCCATTAAATTGCTATGTAAAATAAAACATGTATTTTTAATTGGCATATACCAAATAATGGAGTGTTCTCATAGAATGAAAAGTACACGAAGGATGTTGCTGTAAACTGGTTGGGGTTCAATTGGCTGTAGTGCAAAACTACCTGATTGATGCGAGGTGGTACCAGAGGGGGTTTTTAAAAAGATTAGACTAGACACCACAACCTTTAATATTAACAAATAGTTGCATAACTTACAAAATATATAATGTAAATGTTGAATTAATATAACGCTGAAGAAGGTTCCTATATAGGAATCGAAATATATGTAAGAAATATTTCTAAAAAATTCCTTTTTTAACATTCTTGAACGATAAACTAAAACGGATTAATAACATGTATGCAAACTTGGTTTCTAAGTAACGCTAATTAGGCGCTCGAGGCGAGTTCACTGGGGGGTGCATGACCGGCTGAAGAGCTGTGGTGATGATGCTTTACATCATGAATGTCAGGAAGCCAAGTACGAAGGGCCCATAAGCGACTAATGTACATAATTATTACAGAAACTTTTGTTTTGGTGCACAAGGCACACAAAGTCAGAGATTTGTGGGTGTTGGTTGAACTACGAAGACGACGCAGTCGTCTAAAAAAAATTTATTTCGATCATTTAAGAGTTGTTTTATAAATAAACATTTTCATATATTTTTTTTAAAGAATTACAACCACAAAATCATGCAATGATTTAAACTTGTTCTATGATCTCATTAATATCCGTTTTGAAATATTAAAAAATATGATTTGTTCACAAGATTTCCTTATATTCTCTCCAACTAGGTTAGAGACAAGTGTTTAGTAATGATAAAATATTAAGCTCTGCTGCCACAAATGCAATGCTTGATTGTCTGTAAACTTGTTACAGCTTTTATGCAGGATGCCCCGCAATAGGATATATGTTAAGTATGTGTTCTTGACGTTGTTTTAAGTCGGAGAGTTCCAATAAACATGTGGCTTAAAATCAATCGTTTCAATTTTATTTACACTTTTAAGTACGAAAAATGACACTGGGCAAGTAAAAAATTCGATTTTATTAATTTAAATGCAGTTCGTCCAGGGAATATTTTTCCTGATGTTATGTGCGTACGAAACAATCACGGAAATTGTCTAAATTTGTGTTTGCATTTATTTTCCCTTGTAAGCAGAATAAGACATTTTAGATAATTTGCGTATTTGTTCAATTCTCGCATAACGCAAAGGAAAATATCTTTGAAAAAAAATTCTCATGCCAATTTCTACCTCAAACTTTAAAAATGACCTGCTCGATTAGCTAGACAATCTATCTTATACATCTTTTGAACGTACATAGGATAATTCAAATGGGAATAACTTTGTAACCATTGATATTCAACTTAAAAAAGCGTCAGAAACAAATACTTAAGCTATGTGCAACCCATTGAGGGACACCCTGTATATTATTTTCAATTAGGCGAACATCTAATTATTTTAATAATAATAATAATAACAATATGTGTTTTATTTTAAAAACTAATTTACATTTTTTATCAATATTAAATAATTGAATGGAAAAGCAAATGCATAATATACAAGTTGTAACAGACCGAAGCTTGACAAAGAAATCTACGGTGATGTAACTCAAAATGAAGAACACCATCCTCCAACAAATGCTACGACAAAGGGCTTTTAAAAATCAAAATCAAACAACCGAACAAATCTGGAAAAATCTTAAAACTACCCTTATAGACACTGTAAATAAGGTAATACCCAAGCGAACAAAAAACAACCATAGATGTTTGATGAGACTCTTAAACTTTGCATATCCAGACGAAATATCAAACAAGACGGTCTTGATGTTTCTGATAAACAGGAAGCTTATAAATCACTCAGCAAACGCATACAAAGAGAGTGCAAAAAGATAAAGCGACTTACTATGCAAACATATGTAATAAAATAGAGTCCCATTCAAATACCAACCAAACCAGAGATCTTTTCAGAAAAATTAAGTCAATTACACGTAGCTTTAAGCGCAAATCATATGCGTTGAAGAACAAAAATGGCGAGTTTCAAACGGAATTGGACCAGGCCCTTGAAGTATGGAGGCGAAAAACTGTATGAAGACGACATCACTCTCCGTTGTAAAACAACCAGTAAGAGCCAGATATTTTGAAATCCGAGGTTGCAAAGCTGGATCGTATTCCTGCTGAAATATGGAAGTCCTTGAATGAAAGTTGCTTCAGACCATATGGAAAACTGGCCAATGGCCCAAGAATTGGTGTACATCCGTGATAATTCCTCTCCATAAAAAGGAGATACTAAAAATTGTGATAACTATCGACTGATCGCATTAATATCACGTGCCAGCAAGATTATGCTTCATATTATTCGATCTGAAAAAGAGTTACAAAAAAATTATTGACGTGACAAGACTTAAAGACCAAGATACACAAACAAAGGCAAAAAAACGAATAAATGAAGACTTCGCAACAATAAAGTCAACTACAACATCTGATACGAATACAGAAAATGTCTGGGATCGGATTAAACATGCAGTAGTTAAAGCAGAACAAGAAGAAATAGGATATTCCAAGCCAAAGACCAAGAAAGAATGGGTAACAGAGGAAATTTTACTGATGATGGACAACAGGAGAGTGCATAAGAATAAAAACATTGAAAAGTACAAAGAAATAAATAAGGAAATAAGAAAGATAATCAGAATAGCAAAAGAAAGGTGGATGAAAGAAAGATGCGAAGAAATTGAGCTTCTTCAGAATAAACATGACAGCCACGGAGTTCATAGGAAAATAAAAGAAGTAACACATTCAAACAAAAATCAACCCGTATTAGGCATACTAAATGAAAACAACGAAATAGTAACAGAAGAACAGGAACTATTAAAAGTATGGCAAACATATATACGGACGACATTCGCTAGCGATACTCCACGTACATACGATAGAAATAATGATTGTGAACAGGCCGCAAAAATTCTAAAATCAGAAGTAATGAAAGCACTTAAACTCAGTAAAAACGGGAAAGCAATGGGTCCGGACAAAATCCACATATAAATGCTAAAACTGTTAGAAGGAGAAAACCTGGACCCACTGGTCCAGTTGCTACAGAGAGTCCATGAAACAGGTAATATCCCAAAAGACTGGCTAACTTCTGTATTTATTCCCCTCCCTAAAAAATCAAATGCCAAAAAATGTGATGAATTTAGACTGATAAGCTTGATGAGCCAAGTGCTTAAAAACTCAGTCATATGTAAAGTTACAAAATCAAAATTGATAAAACTGAAGGTTTTGAAAGTAAATTTTTTCAATTATCAACATTTAATGATTTCTTTCTATTAATTTTGTTTTTGTAGTATTCTAAGGAAGAAAAGCAAATAGGGAATGTAATTGCTACTTCGAAAAAAGTGTTAGAGAAGATTTAACCCTCGACTAGGTTAATTTGAAAATAATTATACGCAAATTACAGGTGCAATGCCGGAGTTTACAAATTACTGTCATAAGGTTTACTCTGTAAAGCATTGGAAAGCTTAACAAATTTACTGGAAGTAATTTATAGGCACCACTGACAAATAGTCGTGTACAGCATTTCTACGGAATCACACATTAAATTGATTCTAGGCGATTTATTTCTAGCTAAATTTCATGGGTTTATACCAAAATTGTTAGCACAGAATGAACTGCCATTACAGCAAATTGCGAATAAAATAACAGAGTGGTGTTTTAGAAACTACGACTTGTATGGCAATATTTTATGAAAATATTAAGGAAAGCAAAATATGGAAATATAAAAGTGTACTTATTTTCAAGAACCATTTCATGATAATCTCCCTTTGAAAATCGATCAAGATACGCATCAGACATGTACAAATGATGTTAGAGGTGCAAAAAAAGAAAGAATTTGCAGTAACCGTTTAGAAGTCCGAATCAAATAAAAAAGTAAAAGAGCTGCTCTATTAATATTTAACGAATCAAGTCCTTATTATTACCGAATTCTTTTTTCTTATTTCTATTCAGTGAAATTCGTTACACTTTGCGGTTACATTCGCATTGCAGGAATTTAATCCTATTGACCTACTCAATGCTGAATTATTTTGTTTGAATGAAAAATATACGTAGATTAGAGAATTTTTTGAGCTGAAATGTACTTTCATAATTATTCTGCTTGAATGTTGTTGTTGTTGTTCTTTCTTATGAACAAGGTTTACACATGGAGAATAACATGTACTTCACATACTGACAGCTATTACCATGGCCAAAGTACTATTGAAATTTTTCCGAAACTAAGCAGTTATAACCCTACTAGTATACCTGCCGTCGGGATACAAAGTGTCATATACCGGCCTGTCTGGATTGTCAGTTAGGTGGTTAGGAAGATAAGTGATTAATTCTACGTTATTACTTTTAACTTTTTCCATCATAATACTGAACCAAACCACCATATTTTAAAAAATATATAACACAAAGAATATTTAATACCGCAACATTGAGTTAATCTGCCATTTTTGCAACACCCTGTATATAAACGCGTGTTGTGCTTGCCTAGCTGCCTGCCTGCCTGCATGTATCACCTTTTCATCGGCAGTGATCGGGCGAAGTTCTTCGGCCATCGGTCCTTTCGTCCGCGTGTCCCTTGTAATGCAACGATAAGCAAGTACGCTAGGCAATTAAACTTAGCTGAGTAATCGAATTCCGCATTGGAGCACAGGTTCGAAGCCCACCGACTGCGATGTTCTTTTTTTCGTTACGAATTAATGTAATTCGCATTAGAAAGTGTTTTCTTCTACCATTTCAGTATTACTACAAACATTAACAAATTTTTATCCCTTTCGTACCAAATTTTGAACGCTTTCAACCGATATTTCATCTAGTAAAAGTTGTTTTTCTTGCGGTGCGCTTTCTTTGCACAGACGTTAAAAACATTTTCTTCTGTAAACTCTTCATTTAAAATTTAATTTAAAAATGCAAAAATTGTTTTAATCGTAATAAGGCCACCTATGTGGTAGGCTAGTTTATATAATAATAATAATAATAATAATAATATATTTTATTGATACAGCAAAAAAATACAAAGAAAATTTACAAAATAAAAATATCTTTCTCTTGATCTTAAATATCTTTTTATAATTTTTAACTCGGAAAATTATCTTTCAAAATCGATAAGTGTGGGAATGTGCTCAAAAATCTACCTATTTCTTTTGCTGCACGTGACGTCACACTATCACGTTATCTTATTGGTTACAACGGTTTGTCTCCACCAATAAGCGGGAAACTCTATTTCGAATTTGACAAAATTAGTAACATAACCAAAGTCTAACTACCGCGCCCCTAGGCTCTGCCGTCCGGGTGCCGTACACCCCTTGTACCCTCGCTTAAGAGACCCCTTGGCGAAGGCTGGCATTCTGTAAAGACCTTTATTCTTCTTTTTCTGTGTTTCAAAATCTTGTCGAAACCTGGGATTGAACTCACAACCCTTGTATCAGTAGTCAAAATCCTTAACCACTGAGCCACCGTGTCCGGCTGTTTGAATGTTAAAATAACACCAATATTTTATAGTTAGACTGGGTTAACTGATTTAGGTATCTATTTTTCTATTTAAGTGCATATTTAAGACTGAGATCTTTATAAAAAAAGTTGCTTTAAAAAGCATTATTTTGGAGTTTGAAATCAATATTAAAAAATCTGTAAAAGATTTACACGGAACTTTCCTCGCGCGAATTACATCAATTTGCAAATAAAAACAATGTAGTCTGCTGAGATTCGAACTTCGCGCTCTCAAGCGAATGAGATTAATATTTCGAAGCCCAATTTCTAGCCCGTCGCTTGAGTACGCCAGTTGCGACCGTTTGAACAACTGAGTTTCTGCTGCGTTATAAATACTATTCTATCCCATTTGTGATGTTTACCCTCTATCTGTTAGGTTTCAGGTTGCTCGGTTTCATGCCAGGTAGACATATAATCTGCATGCAAAATATCCTCCAACAAATCGTTTTTGAGTTATACCGGCAACAAGCAGACAGACAGACAGGCGGAATTGAGAAAACCGGTTTTTCGTCATCTAGGGACCCTAAAACGTGAAGATCTGAACAAATCTGAAAGTGATTTTTTACGATTACAATACTTCCTTCGTCTTTTAGACGAAGGAAGTAAAAATTGTGACCAAATATTCCGTGAATCTAAGAAGTTTCTGCATGGGTTTCGACAATATCGAAATATTTTTAAACTAATATGTACTGTTATAAAAGAATTTATTTACATTTTCATGTAGGGCATGTAATAGTCTATGGTAATAGTAACAAACATAACAATATCCTACGTGGAGGATAAGATGGAGGATTCGGCTCTGGGATACATTCGGCATTTACATGTATCAACCTTCTGATTCAAATTCGCCGCTCAAAACTATTGCAAATGTCGCTAATATAGTAACCCATTTTGTATTGTCATCCACGAAAGAGGGTACACGTGTTTACAGTCGTGAACTGCACACATATCGTTGCAATCGACGTGGATGCGCCGAAAATTGCTGCGGAAGCATCCTCAAAAAGGCAGCAAATACGCCGAACCCAGCAGGTGTCGAAAATGCGATAAGGCAAGCGCCTTGGCCTCCGAGATAAACTCGTGGTTGGAATTGGTAATTAAGTCAAATTACGTACGCTCAACCAATTTTTATGAGCATTGTGTTTCCTAAGGGCTGATTATGACCAGGTACGATGGCGCTTTTTTGTTTTGTTATTCGCATAGTAATTACATTTTTTCTTAGCTCTTAATTACCAATTTCAACCACGAGTTTATCTCGGAGGCCAAGGCGCTTGCCTTATCGCATTTTCGACACCTGCTGGGTTCGGCGTATTTGCTGCCTTTTTGAGGATGCTTCCGCAGCAATTTTCGGCGCATCCACGTCGATTTCAACGATATGTGTGCAGTTCACGACCACCTTATGTTACACCGAAGGGTGTAGTTACCCCGGCCGGCGTTTGCCTGTTTGCCGTTTGTGAGCGTTGGAGATGCGAGGTTAGTTTGTGCTATTCCGGGATTTATCGTATCTTTAATACCTGGATTTTACATTTATACAGTTTAAACCCGTCAATATTTAAAATTTAAATGCATACGTTCCGTAATTATTAATATGTAATGTTCAATTTCATACATGCTCTTGTTTTAATATTTAAATTTTTATGCTTATATTTAATTATGCTCATTATTTAAAAGTTACTATTTTGATGTGTATTGACCCTCTGTAAAAGGTACAGTCACGCTTTTTTATTTTCAATAGCCTAAACAGAAGCATTTATTAAATGACTGTGATAAGCTTATCCCTCGAATGATTTGTTGGTAAAGTTTTAAAATAACCCGAAAGGGGTTCTTGATTTTATGCGTGTCGCAACCTTCAGTTAACGTACGCAACTTTGTTATCACATGATTTGCATTTTAATTGTCCTGATTATTTACTACTGACACTTCAAAACTTTGTATTACTTATTAATTAAACGTTAGCCACTAGCAGTTTACTTCTTCTTATTATTTGAAATCTTTTGATTTCTGGCGCCCATTTCCTTTCCTTTTTTTTGAAGACATTCCAGGGTACACAGCTGGTGATTTGAACCTACGATCCAAGGCCGCCGAAATTTGAGTTAGCTAGGGCCATCGCGGTGAGTAAAGAGTTTTCAGAGCTGCCGTGGTTATAAACTGTAGGGGGGTTGATCTGCGATTTTTTACTACCATCGATTATTTTAATTAGTTAATCGCAGGTCGGCTTCTTTATTGTTGGGCCCCAGTGAAACAATAAAGAAGCCGACCTGCGATTAATTAATAAAATTTATCGATGGTAGTAAAAATCGCAGATCAACCCCCCTACAGTTTATACACCACGGCAACTCTGAAAACTCTTTACTCACAGCGATGGCCCTAAGAAACATACACTGCTCATTGGATTAATTGAGCGCACGTAATTTGACTTAATTAAAATCCAGCCTTAGCCGCGCCGATGACGGCGAGCTTAGGTTAAGACAGCAAGTGCCTCGGCCGAAAATTTCGTGCCCAAAAAAAGACTCGCACTCTGATAAAAGATAGCGCGGGTCGAGAGGGCATCGCGCAAACGAAAGGAACTTGATGCAGGTACAAAATACGCTGCTTTAAAAAATTTATGAATTTGAAATGCAAAGGATTTATAATTCAAATAAAATTATACAGGTTACGCCTGAAGTAAATTGGTAAATGGCGAAACAATTAAGCGAAGCCAAAAAATTGTTTCAATCAGCCAACGGGGACCATGCATTTTTTGAAAATCGACCAATCCGGAACTGATTACCTGATAAGCGCCAGTGGGCTGCTTACCTAAGGTCACTAAATACATAAAGGTACCGCCATTCCATTCCAAGATTTCGTTCCCCCATATTAAAAAGGACAGAACATTGTAAGAAAGTGAGAGTGCGAGTGAGACACTACTGACATGAACCCCAAATTAAAAGAGACAAAAGATATATGTTTGCACAGTTGGCGGTACCTTTATGATTTAGTAACCTTAGCTTACCAAGCGATAAGCTTCCTAGGGATGATTATCGACCGCGTGGATGGTGTCATAATTAGAAATAGAAATGCAAGAAACAAGCAATTTGAATTTTTTGGCAGTTTTAGATCAATTTTAAATCATAATTCGTATACGGATTTTGTGTAATAATCTTCAAAATATAAACGCGGGCGACACACTTATAAATACATATAATTTTGTCCGTGCCAAGAGTCACCGTGCTGGTTGCCCTTAGAAAACTGCCCTCGGGCAAGCCCTCGGGACAGTTTTCGTTGCAACCAGCACTCGACCCTTGGCGTGTGCAAAATTATCGGTAAGTATGTTTCGCCCTTGTTATATTACTATTGATAAGTCTGGTTAGATGACGTGAGACATTTTCCTGTTATTTTAAAGCACATTGTCAAATTTACACAGTGCAGTCTAGCAAAAAATTGCTATTATTAGATAAGCATGTTATTTTCAGAAGTCGGAAACTAGACTAGCCTTTTCTGATTACTATTTTCTACTAAGCTGCTTAATAGACAAACGCCACATTCTGAACCATCAACATCGACTGAACCATCAAAATTAGCTATTAACAAACAGCTTGAATTTGCCAAATGATATGAAACGAATGTTTCTTGAAAATTTTCAGCCATTACCTCAAGCTGAAAAAATAAGATTAAACTTAAGCGTGTACATACAGACACACCAGAAGAAAATTTGGAAATAGAGAAGCAAAGAAAAGGTCAAGTAAATAAAGCAAAAGAAGTTAAAAAGCCATTTTTGTAGAAGCAGCTGCAAAGAAAAAAACCATACACAAGTTTGATTATGAGTAACAGTGATTCGGATATATCTTGCAACTCAGCAGATTCTTCTGATGGCCAAGAATATGTTTCTAATGAAACACCTCCACCTACATATATGTTAGACAAGAACAGTATTGATGAGGGACAATTTGTTCTAGTAAAATGTCTATGGAAAAAACCTTTTGGTTATTTTATTGGAAAAGTGAAGGAAATTGTTACCGGCGAAGTTAAATGCAGTTTCCTACATCAAGAGGAACCTGCATTTGTGTTTCCTAATATTGAGAACATTGGCATCATCGAGATGTGTGACATTGTTCATAGATTACCGACCCCAGATATGTCGGAAACTGCTATAAATCCTGTTATAAATTTAGTGCAAACTTCTTATAATACAATATTGAGTAGATGTTAGCTGTATTTAATAGTTTTATTTATCTCTTGTATTACCATGTTTTTCTTGTCAACAATTTGCAGTTGCTTTAAACACTATTAAAAGCACTTTTTCTCAGTTTTCTCAATACAACGAATGTACCTCACCACTGGATTTGCATAGTTTATAAAAATACCTGGTTTAAATTTGTTTAAAACAAATTATAAATTAATGGCGACAAAAACAAAGTACTAAATAGGATAGTGTAACTATATAGTACTGAATAATTTTTGCATGAAATTGTTTTATTTATTCTCCATGAAAAAAATATGCTTCTTATTATAAAACAAGACTAATGAACAAATTTAAACATTATGTAAGAAATTATCACAAAACAATAAATTGATATGTACATACTAACATTGAGAAAATCTTCTGGATTAACAAAACCATCAAATATTTAACGAGCTACGACCACAAAAGCAGAACAATTTACTTTGAAAAGCACCTTCCTCGTACCAAACTACGAACAAAATGCAACGTCAAACGTCAGCCCGCTCTATTAAAGGAGAAAAAATGGAGCAACAACTGGTTCGAAAGGAAACTTTAGAATGTACAGACATTCACATTAAAATTCTTCTTGTGCTCTAGACAAAACCGCTAAATGAGTTAAACCAGGACCAGACAAGTTTAATTAATTCGACTAATTTTATTTTTCGAGCATTTCGCCAATGCATCTCGAACAGTAACCTTAATAAGTCAATTGAAAGTAAAGCAACGTGACGTTGCGGACACGCCTGCGACCGAAATAGAGGAAGCGCCATTCAAACTCTTAAATTCTGCTGTGGCAAGTTCAAGGCATTTCCGTCTTTTACTTACGTAAAATAAACGGAAGCCTGCGATCTTGATCCTTGACCATGGTTTGGTGCCTTCCCGATTGAGGCCAAGTTTCTGCATTGCATTTGGCTCGAGCTGCTAACCGATTGGCTTAATTTGGAATGCCACATGATGCAGTTTTAAGTATTTTCTCATGTGCCAATGTGATCAGAATTGATGAAGCCAGTTAATTATCTAACTGTTGCCAATCATAAATTGTGATATACCAAACAATGCAAGGTTTGAAAGACAGGTGTAACACACAAGTAGGCCAGTTATCAGTTATGATTTCTTGTACGTACGATGAAACTGCACATTTCGGTCACTAAGGATATGAATAAAAAAGTATTAGTTGAATGGATAGAAAGGTCCGTAGATAAAATAATATCCGGAACCCAATGGTCTAATTATATACTTATCTCATGAACTACAATTTTTGTTACCACTTATTAAACTCAATACACAAATTATACATATTTATTATTTTATTCTAATCAATTTTTATAGTTACAAAGTTAACATTTAGTTAATAAGAACCATCTATTCAGAAGCTTCAAGGTTCAAGGGAAACAGTTTGTCTACGTTAAATACAATTAACTAAAAAGTTTTAATTTTATAATTAGTTTCTCTCCAAAAATTTATTATTTCTTTGTTGCTAGCAGGTTTAATATACTATTGCGAGAAATTCAATCAATCCGGAAATTCATCTATTTCATGGTCTAATAAGAACAACGTGCATTTCTAGAATGCTTTTAGTACAGTCGAAAAGGAAGAAAATGGGGGTCAATGACATATGTATAAAAAAGTTTGCCACTAAGTTATCTAATATATCAATCTAGTTATCGACAGCTAATCCTGTTCTTTCCCCTTTTAGGGGAGTGGAAATGGGACAAAATTGACATATATAACTATCTCAGAAGCTGTAAGTCTAATGAAAAAATCTTTAACGTTACAAAACGTAATTTTTGCATTTTTTTCGAGAAATCGTTGAATAATAATAACTAAAGCTGATATTATATGGCAAATACATATTTTGTATAATTGATATTCCGGCGAAACTCTTTGCATATGTATACCAATTATGTGAAAACAAATCGTTTAAGCCACGTTTCATTTTGCATATTTTGCATATTTATACGTTTTTGAGCATACTTTCTGGATTTTGCATATTTGGTTATATTTTGCAATAATTTGTAATGTATGAACTGCTATCTGAGATTTTTTTGTAAAATTTACTCTTTCATTAAATTTATTAATAAAATTTTTGTGTGCAACTGAGATACATACTTTCACTTTTTGCCGCTGGAGTGCAAGGCGCGTATTGAAATAAGCAGAGGAAAGGGGAAGTTCCTGTTAAAATCTTTGACTATATAAACATAGACTGCCAGCAACCCCCAATTTTCCCATAGAAGCAATGTATAAGGAATCAGCCAACATAGAATCCATTTCAAGAGTGTTGGGTGAATAATAGTTTGGCGGGGTTAGGGGAAATGTCATTTTTATATTGCTTTCAACGTGAAGTTGGCCTTGGCAGTCCATGTTTATATAGTCAAACTTTAAAATGAATACGTCTTTGAATAAAAATTAGAGAAATAAATATACTCATACAAAATAATTAAAATTTTTACATTATTTAGAATACTCTCCTCATTATTTAAAAAAAATATAGCATGTACGTGCATATATTATAACTTTGGGCGCATATACTCAACAATATGTATGCATACATATGCGCATATTTTCGTACATTTGAGTGCATATAATTATCAGCTTTAATAATAACCATTGTAACTTTGTTATATTTTATCGTAGAAAAACTAAAATAATACAATTTTAAAGGAAATTTAATGGGCTACAACAAATAAGATTCCTTATTAGACTTGCAGTTTCTGAAATAGTTATTTGTATGTTAATTTTGCCCTATTCCCACACCCCTAAAAGAGGAAGAACAAGATTAGGTATCGGTAACTCGATTAATCTGTAAGATAATCTAGTTATGAACCTTTGTAGTCCGCCTTTAGGGCTACAAATTAAGTTCTTAGGAATTCGTAACAATATATTTTCTCCAACTTACACACGTTGCAAGCAAAGATAAAATAGTTACAACAGGAACATTTTACATATTACATGAGTATACTATACGTATATCAGTAAATAAAATTTTCCGTTGATCGTTTATTTATGGGTTTCATTAATGTATAGAGAATAGTCTATTAATAACCCTTATTAATGAATGTTTATGTTGGTGGCACTGTAAGTCTATGTCAACTAAGTCAACATAAATAGTGCCAACCTAAGAAAAAAAATCACAACCATTTATTGTCACCTGGTACCATTAATGTCAAAACTTTAAGTATCAAATCCTTTTCCTGGAATAAAATTAGATTTTCTTCAGATTAATAAGATACGATCAACAGAAAAATATTGTAACTAACTCGTGTGTTAATCGGCGATTAATAATCTCTACAATTAACGCGCGAGCGCTAGCGATTATCAATCGCTCTCATTAACATACTTGTTTGTTAAATAACTACCCCAACTCTGTATTAATGATTACAATGTTTTCAACATATAAGAACATTTGATGATTATAGCTTCAAAAATAATTTATCTCAAACGGAGACAATGTCCAAATGAAATAAAAGGAACAAATTTCTGGTTAGCTAAGAGACGAAAGAGCTTTTTACTTCTACCCAGTATAGCGTAATGTGAACTATAAATCACTTATAATAATGCAGAAGACTAAAAGCCGTGTTTACACAACTAAAAGTACTATGGTTGCGTTCCACCATTTCTATTTTCGGGTTTTTGTAAACAAACTTCCCTTAACTTTTAATAGCGATATTATCACAAAAAACAATTATTTATTATGGCTATCTCTTGTGTTTTTTAAAACTATGCAGGCAGCTTCAAACGGATGTCAAATTTCTTTAATAGCCATATCTCGTCATTGAATGCTGCCAAACACTCAAACAAAGAGCCTTGCGTTTTAACATAGTGTAAAAGCAACTCCAATGCTTACGCTACATAACCTAACCTTCGGTGCAACTGTGAGCTAAGTGTTGTTTTATTATAATTAATAGAAAAGATGATGTGCTTCGCCACCGATTGCAAACATTATAATGAAAAACATACGTGCAAGTTTTTTACGTTCCCAAAAGAACCTAATCAGCGGCGACGGTGGATAAAATGAATTAGGTAAGAATAAGGTTATGTTATGGTTTTTGTTTAATAAGGGCGTTTTAAGAAAACTAATATCTATTTTATATTTTTAGGAGACCAAATGCCGTCCAAAAGAATGGGTGCGTTCAGCCGGCGTAGCGCTGATTTAATCCATTAGTGCAATTAATGCCGTTGTTAGAAAATAACGGAAACTTATTGCAGTTGATTGATTTGGACGCAGAAAAGAATGATGAGGCTGTTCATAATGTCAACTACTTTGAGGAAGTGGTACCACGTTATTCACCGCAGGAGTTTTGTGAACATTTTAGAATGTCCAGAAATGTTATGGAGGTATCTATCTAGCAATATTAGTACAATTTTGCTTACTTAAAAAATACAGTGCAACTGTATTAATTTGTATATATGAAATGCATGTAATTAGGTATTTATAAACATTTTACAATTATTTGTTTATTTCAGATGCTTGTGGTGGACATAGGCAATAGAGTAGACATCGAAGGCAGAATCGATCTTGGAAAAAAGACTCTGTTTACCATATGGATGTTGGCTAAACCGGAATCGTATTTGGCATGCTGCGATCGCTTTGGAATGTCGAAAGGCACCGGTCATCTAATTTTTTATCAAATTTGCAATATTTTGTTGCAAATGATGCCACAAGAAATACGATGGCCTACTAACGAGCAGGCGATTATGACAGCCAACACATTTCATGCACGAACAGGCTTTCCTGGAATTGTGGGGGCTATAGACGGTTGCCACATCCCTATAAAAGCCCCAGCTCAACGCCGTTGATTCCTTGGTGATAGTGCATATCCATTAATGAAAAATGTAATGGTGCCATTTAGGGATACAGGCCATTTTTTTCTAAAAGTGGCAAATATTTAAATGTACGATAAATTGTAAATATGTATATATACAGTATGTCCCCGGATTGAGTTTACAATAGGTATGATTGACCAAAAATTTTCGAATTGGAATTTCATATTTTGGGATTCCGCCCTGCTTGGTGTGAAACGAATTTTAAGAATATTTTCAGTTTTTGAAAAACAAGTAGGCCTTGACAAGGAAGCGAAAAATATTTTATTGTCAGGTAAACTACCCTTTTTGTTTATGATACGGCAAAATTGTATTAAGAAAAGTTGTTTATAATGAGAAATTATGATCCTATACAAAATTTCAGAAAGATCTTGCGACTTAGATTAAACCGTTATTTTTTAGATTAAACAAATTGCATTTATTAAAAATGACGGTTTAATCTAAGTCGACAGAGCTTTCTGAAATTTGTTATAGGGCCATAATTTATGATTATAAACAACTTTTCTTAATACAATTTTTCCGTATCATGAACAAAAAGGGTAGTTTACCTGACAATAAAATACAATTTTCTAAAAACTAACAGTTTTTTATAAGTCGACAAATCGTTCTGAAATTTGGTATAGGGTCATAATTTATCATTATCAACAACTTTTCTTAATTAAATTTTGCCGTATCATGAACAAAAAGGGTAGTTTACCTGAAAATAAAATATTTTTCGCTTCCTTGTCAAGGCCTACTTGTTTTTCAAAAACTGAAAATATTCTTAAAATTCGTTTCACACCAAGCAGGGCGGAATCCCAAAATATGAAATTCCAATTCGAAAATTTTTGGTCAATCATACCTATTGTAAACTCAATCCGGGGACATACTGTATACAGGCTGATTTTTTTATCATGTAACAACTTATAAGCAACCCATTATGCAGAAGCATACATAATGCATGCTTCTGCATAATGGGTTGCCTACAAGTTGGTATGCATGCTTCTGCATAATGGGTTGCCTACAAGTTGTTACACGATAAAAAAATCAGCCTGTATATATATATGTAGTTGATATTTTGTAAATATATTTTATAAAATTAGAATGTTTTTGTTGTGTAAGTGTAAACATAGTCAAAGGGTCATTCATGCAGCAGCAGAATTACAAAACAATTAGGCATCCTTTTTAGAGATCTTCTCTCGGCATTTTAATTAACAACTTTGAAAAGGGTTACATACAGGGTCCGGCAAACGGCAAGATTTCGTAAATACTTTTATTGTTGAAAAATTATTTTTTTTATAATTATTAATACATTAATGGGAAATAAAAGAGTAGCCATTTGATTTACAATGTTAAAAAAAATTTTTGAATACTACATCTGCCAAATGTCCTCCGTTGACATTAAATTTATGCATTCTTGGAGTCGAGCCTGAAAGTTTTGCATCACTCTTCGCAGCATATCAACAGGTATTGTTGCAATCTCGTCACGAATTCGTTGTTTGAGGGCCGGGATTGTCCTGGGTGGATCAGTTGCAAACACTTTTGTTTTTAGGTAACCCCACGAAGAGTGATGCAAAACTTTCAGGCTCGACTCCCAAGAATGCATAAATGTCAACGGAGGATATTTGGCAGATGTAGTATACAAAAAAAAATTTTTTTTAACATTGTAAATCAAATGGCTACTCTTTTATTTCCCATTAATGTATTCATAATTATAAAAAAAATAATTTTGCAACAATAAAATTATTTACGAAATCTTCCCGTTTCATTGCCGGACCCTGTACAATGCAATAAATGCTAAAATACCAGATCAAAAACCATCAAAATACTACGGTGAATATTGTTACGCCATGCCATGTGTAAATGCGTTTATTTTAAAATGCAATATATGAACCGTAATTTTATTGAAAAAGAAGCATGAGAAAGAACAGGGCATGTAATAACCCACATACTTGCTGTAAACTGAAGTCTTTCTACTATTTGATCAACAGAATTCCTTCCCCCGTACAATATATTATGTTTTTACATACTCAGTAACGTTTCCATATTGCATTTTAAAATAAACGCATTTACACATATTGCGCGATATAATAAACTCCCTGTCTAATAAAAAATCAGACTATACACCGATGTCAAAATATATTTATTACAAAACTTCTTACTCATTACAATATTAAGTGAATCAAATAAAAAAATATATACATTTAAATATAATTATACATAAAATAATGATACAATTTTAAAACTAATTATTTTTATTATTTGTATTTTTAACTAACTCTAACAGTTGTCGCAAAATATCATTTCGCTCCTTTTGCGTTTGGAGTTGCTCCTTGTACACATTTTTAATTTCTTGCAGCTCTCTAATTTTCTGCTCTTCGGAGAGCAGCATTTGCTTTTGAAATTCTTCTAACTCTCTATTTTTACGTTTGGTACCTCGAGTATCACTGGCAGCAGTATTCAAACTGGGAATTCTAGACGGTGTGGATGACAGGCTTAATAACGATTCCACGGGTGGAGTTGGTGATGAAGAATTCGATGTTGAAGAGGCAAGGGATGATGAATTTGAAGGTATTGGGGGTGGCAAAGCTGACGAAGAGGGTGCAGGTATATATGCTGGGATTAAGGACGACTGAGTAGATGTAGAGGGCTGGTTTAGCACAGATAAGGGAAGCTTAGGTTGTGGAATGGACGATATTAAGTGTGGAGGATTAATGGTGGCATCAGTATGAAGCAGGTCATCCATCACGTCGAAATATTCCCAAGTTTGTCTACCTCTGCCAGTTTTTCTTTTGGTATCTTTTATTCCTTTATAAGTGCTCTTCAAATTTCTAAATTTTCTGTCACACATGTCCGGTGTCACATGGTAACAATTTTTTTTCATATTTTCGGCAATGAACAGAAGTGTACAAATTAGGGAAGAGCTAGAAACACAGTCAACACTAGAGTATATCGAAACAAGACAACTAAGTTGGTGGGGCCATCTACAAAGGATGAACCACAATAGACAAGTCAGACAAGTATAGGAGGCCAAAATACTATTAAGAAGAAACCGAGGAAGACCACGACAGACATGGGATGGAGTTATTGGAGAAATACTGAAGAAAAAAGGAAAAACCTGGACAGAAGCAAAAGTGATAGCTAGAAATAAAAAACATTGGTGGAAATTTGTGCACAGTAAATAAAGTGTAGTGTAAACAAAACACCCGACACCATTCTATGGTAAAAGGGATCTGATTATATATATATATATATTTTCGGCAATTCTCCCCCACAACAGACTATTTTTCATTTTGGGGTTTCTGAAGTTGCAGCATTCTGAGCGGTAGTGCTCAATCAACAACATGGTCGATTTCTGTGACCAAACAAACCGCTCGGCAGCTGAATCGTCTGCAGGCTCATCTGTTCTTTCCGGTACCATGCGTTGCTGCATAATTTGATTTATAACATCATTCTTGATCGTCTCGTCGATAAGAAAAATAAAATCTTAGACTTAATTTAATCAACAGTAGGTAGTTTCAAAAGATCAATGGAAATGTAACTTAGTTCGAACGAAATTCTAGTAATATTAAGAAGCAATACATACCATCAAAAATAGCTTGTACCATATGTGATGGGACTTCCGCCGCTACAGTTTCTCCGTTAACATTAAACTGCAGCAGGGTCGTTTCAGAAACCATGATTTTCGCGCCTTTCTAGGTTATATTTACAAATTAGCCCAAACACCGTGTTCTGCTGAGTGGTCAAGCGGAAATGAAGCGACAATGGAGCGAAAATAAATTCGCTCCCAAAAATGGCGACTGCTGCAGAAGCGAAACCGAAGCGCTGTCGGTCAGCGAAGCGTTCAACGCAGTCGCTACCTCAGCGCTATGCCGGCTGAACGCACCCAATGACACAAGCAGCAGTGTCTTAACCGAAGCTGAAAACATGCTATTGAAGCAGCCGTTTGGACATTGCTACAAAGAAATTAGAGAAGCTGGAAATGTCTTTCAGCTTTACGCATACCAGATAACTAGATAGCCTTTCTTTTTATGTACTAACAAGTGCAATGCACCCTGTATTTGGTGAAAATATTCATGGTTTTCATTTACCCCAAACTGTTGCAGTACCTTATCGTAAGAACAAATATAGCCTTTATCATGTGATTCCATCAAGTTGGAATTGCGATATTTAAATGGACATTTAACTTCCACAAGCTCTTCCTACAAGGCCATCTGGGATGGCCCCAAGGTATCCAAACTGATGGAGCCATAGTCCAGCAGATGTCACAGAAAGTCCAGTTGCTGCCCCAAATGTTTCAATTGCATTATTTTCATGTTCTCGCCCCTCACCGAATGGCCTTTACTCCATCTAAGTTATATGTTCCTGCATAATAACAGAACTTTATGAAAAATGTGAAAAATATTTTGCAAAGCAAACCTGTTAGTTTTTTGAAAAGCGATGCAGAGTAACGATTTCTTTTGCAAGCTGCTAGCACCGTACCAAACAAACTGGCTGTTAAACGAAACCTGCGAATAATTAATCACAAGGGATTTTTTTACTGCCCTATGGTTTTCTCAAATATAGTTATTACTTGGTCTTGAGAAACATTCACTTTTTGTTCAAAATAACTAATTTTTTCAGATATATTTTGATATTCTGCGAAGAAAATTATATAACTAATCTGCGGAACAATAATATCTTCCTGTGCAGTAAGTTTAGGTGCTAGAAGCCAACTGAATCCTACCAGCCCTCCAAACGAAGCCAATTTTTCTCTAAGCGTTTCGATCACTTTCTTGGTAACACTTCTCTTTGAAGCTCAATATTCCTTAGACGGCAAAAACAATTCATCGATTGTTTTCAAGTTTTCATCAAGTGCTTTAGATTGTTTACGCACTGACCAGCTACATGACTGGTCCGTAACTGATATATTATAATGGGCAAATAGTGCCAGTGCAGCAACATGGTGACATGAAACTTGTCCACGAGGACATGTGCAAGAAGTTGAGGTTATGTTTTTGTCTTCATCGAGGAAGATCTACAAAGTAAAAATATATACTTAGTATTCGTTACTGCTTAGAATCCATCTGAAGCAGCAATCAGTATTTTAAATAATTATACTTTTTAAGCTAAAATGTATCTTACCTCAACATATGCTCTTTGGTATCGCTTATCTTTCATGCTTGCGTGTACTGTACCATTTACCATTTAATACTGAACAGAAAAAGAAGACACTATTCAATTCAGCAGTATTGGCCGTATCCAATATGAAAGAAAGTTGCCCGGAGGCTATCCAAGAATGTCCATAAAACGCTCTCCAGAGGCGAGCGTTCCCTTTCCAGGAACTTTCCATTTGAAAATATCGTCCTAGATTTTAAATGCGGCATTTGCCGCGGGTTTCAGCTAGTACCTTACAATATGACATGATCGAATTAATCCTAGACATTTTCATATTAAGTGCAAAGCGGAAACAGCTTGTTTACTATTGTTCTTTAATTTTATCTGTAATATTAGAGCAACCTAATTTTTTTTAGGAAACAGGGACGTAACTGTGCAACCTTAAATTATTTAAATTCAACCATTTTTAAACGCACATATTACCTTGTTTTGGAATACAAGGTTTTGAAGATGCTAGCAGTTTTTTAATAATTGATAGACATTATCTTTTCCTAGACAGACCTGCACATCAAGAAAATAAATCATGGAAAAGTTAGACAAATTATTTTCTAATTTCTTTAACCTTTCACCGTTGCAGAACATTGTAAAAACACCGTACCTTAACAGTCTAACCAAGTATCGATCTCTTTTGTGCAGCAGATAATGTAGTTGTGAAACAAATTGTTTTTATTTCAGTGCGAAAGATAGGTGGATAATCAATATCGCTGATGGAGCAAGAGAGACAACAACTCGAATAAAAGTTATCCAATGAACGCATTTTACGGCTGAAAGATTTCATGATTTATGGTCCAATCCACCCTGTCATATTATGTCAAAATAAGAATACAAAAGTGTGAGTGTTCTTCCCCATTCTAAACACAGAGGGATGTGGAGGAGCAGGTTTCGGAAACGCCGTGATTTAAGATAAGCAAAAGACGAGGAAAAGTTCGCCCATCAAGTGCTTTGTGTAAAGCAAAGTGTTCCGGTGCAAAAATATTTTGCATATGCAAGACGTCTGCTTAATTTCAACCGCAATATAATCTCAGTTTACTAGGATAAACTTTCATAAAAGCAGTTACGTTAACGACGAACCTTACAAAGTTAGACGGGCTCACTTTAAAGCATAAAACATCTTTACCGCGTCTTGTAAAATATTTACGACCGTGTTTTAATTATCCCAAAATAATTTCGTGATTAGCTTGAATTATGTGATTTTCAAAGTTTTTAATTGACTTAAGATAATAAAAAAGTTTGAAATATTTCTCCAACAAACTGGGCGCCTCAAAGATATGATGGAAGAATTATTTACAACCAAATTCTGAATATCTTATTGGCTAAAAAGCGCTTTTTATCTTCTCGTGGCTTTCTTTGTGTTTTTATCGTTCCATCTGACAAAAATAATAAAAACACAGCGCCGCTGCAGCAGGAATTGAGACAGAAGGCAGAATAATAATAAAAGGAAGTGAGGGTAAACTTTGGCGAGAACTTAACAACATATAAAATGAGCGCTTCCCCGTATTTTTAATTTTAATAAAATGGAAAAGTTGTTTTTAATTTTGACTTAGTTTATCTTTTAGGGTTAATTTTGTAATCATATTTTTGTGCCTTTTATTGCGTTAGTTTAAGAGAATTCGTCTTGCATCAGCTCGAAAGTCTCAGCGCTTAACCTGCACTGCATTTTATTTTTTTTAATCAACGTATTAGTTAGTTGCAAATTAGTTTCTCTATCATAACTTCTCTCATAAGATTATTTCTTATTTATGAAATATAATCGCTCAACATATCTACATTTTTATAGTTTCGTTATTCAAAAAGACCATTATAAGAAGGAAATTTTAACTTCAAAATAATTTGATCTGTCCCCCTCGTCTTAAGATGAATTTCACAGCTATGTTATTTACAAAGCTCTAGCTGCGAACTATCGTTACCTTATATAGGGTGTCCCTAAAATGTTCGGAAATACATTATCCACATATAGTACAACTCAAAATAAGTAGATTTAACCCAAATTACCTATGCAGAAGTGCACCTTGCTCAGTTATAGCTATCTGAAAATGATAATAATGTTTTATTTTGTGATGGCTCTTGTATCAAATTACAATAATAGGTAGGTTTCGAAAAAAATATTATTTGTTTTGAGAACTGTCTTCATTTTCGTTTACTAAATGTACTATTCCTACAAACAAAAACTACGTTTTTTAGCTATGCGAACCTGCATTTTCAATTGGGAACTGAGATGTGAATAACTTTCAAATTATTTCCAAATATCACCGCCAATCATTCTTAAGTAAGTTCAGTTTCAAAAACTAGGATTAATTCTTGTTTAGAAAATAGTGCAACTATTCAGAAGAGTGCACATTTACTTAGTTTTCAATTTTTTTTTATATTGTAGCTTTTACCATTAAAATTTTATATGAGATGTGAATAATTCTAACCTGTCATATGACAGTTAGTTATTTGTTTGTTTGTTTATTAATGGACAAGGTCTAAACATGCAAAGTACCAGGTACCTTAGACACCGACTGCTATGGTCATGGTCAAATTCCTACTTAGAATTTTGCCGACACTAAGAAGTTCCAACCCTAGCAAGGGATGCTAAACATCGTAGTGATATGGGACCCACGGCTTTACATCATTTCCGAATGATGGCATTCAGTAGAGGCTTTTATCTGCATTTTTTATTTTTAAAAACCTCACCGGACCGGAGATCGAACTCGCTACCTTAGTTCAGTAGGCAAAATGCTTAACCACTGATCTATCGACCCCGGTTAAAGTTATTTAAACAGCTAATAGTATATTAAAGTATGAGTGGATAACAAGGTCTTTAAAACACGCGCGAGTTTTCGAGCACGACGGCGTAGCCGGAGTGCTCGAAATAGAGCAAGTGTTTTAACGACCAGTTATCCACGAATACTTTACGCTATTTTTTATTATACCTGCAATACTGGAAATAAATTACGCACTAAAAACTTATAAATAATTTTTGTCGTGATAAATCGAGAGGGCATAATAGTATTGCTACTATAGTTACGAGAATTATTTACGTTTTTGTCGCGTCCATGTCCGTTGTTGCATTCAGTCGTTTCCTTGACAACCTTTAAAGCTCGGCGAGCTTTAATCGCCTGTTTTTGCACGCTCAGGCGTGCTTTAAACGGCGATTTTGAGGCAGGTATAATAAAAAATAATAAACATTTATGGCCAATGGATTTAGAAGCTGCCCTATTTTTTTGTGGTATCAATAGTATAGTTTTGGCTTCTTGAATATATAAATTTTCGTTAATGAAAAAAGTAAGAAATTGCAATTCCTTACACTTTTAGTAAAATTACAGATATGCTTTGATCGCTAGGTGAGTACATAGGAAATTGTTTAGCAGTAATACGACGTTATGGATAAAAATACCCAAATCGAGGAATACCCAATAGAAAAACGTTCGCTGAAATTGAACGACGTCTTCGGGAGACAGAAATGTTCTGTCCTGCTGATTATGGTCGCCCCGTACAGTTTGTCTTCCGCAAGTAGAAGAAGAAATTTTGTATCCGTGGACTAAGATAATTCTATCAGTATTAAACGCATATCGTACAGATTAAACGTTTCTAAATCTGTAGCGCATCGTAGGTACTCTATAGGACTGTTACTGTCTCTCTTCCCAGACTTGATTTTTGTGCGTGGCTAACTAATTATCTAGCGCATCATTTTAAATTGGTTACTTATGACTAACGCTTTAACCGAAACGGTGTCACATATTTTCACAACTTGCAATACTGGGCAAATGAAAATCCGCATACAATACAAGAAATACATTTTCAGCTGTTCGCCAGATCTAATTTTGTTTTTGTAGGGAGATTTAAAAGCACAAATATAATCCACAGCAATAAATATACGTCAAAAACTTTGGTATCGAATATAAAATGCAACAGACAATACCCATATACGACTTGGAATACCCTACAGGGAAGGATCCGCTTATGCATTACTGACGGAAAATAGTGGACATTTCGAACATCTGTTGTAGCCTTTCATTTACTGGGTTGCTTAAGATGTTCTTTAAAATCAAATTTATATTTTCAAAACCTACATGCTATTTCAATTGGTGATATAGTACTACATGTGTTTAATTTATTTTCACACCTTTTAGAGACACCCTGTGTAATTAAATCCATCATCATGATTCTACATCAAAGCAATTGCTCTCGCAATGTAAGTCGTCTATAGAAATAATGTAGATCAAAGTACAGATTTTGAAATGGTAACTTAAGTCGTAGAGCAGTGGAAATTCAATAGAAAGCAGAGTATACAATATGTATTGCAACCTACTCTCAGTATTAGCCTCTCTTAAACTATGAAACCCAATACCTCTCAACATGTTGCAACAGCTAGGCCATCTGAATAAATACAGATCAAACTTAGAGCAGCAGATCTAGTAGCCACTAGCAAAGTAAGAACTGGCAATATTCCGTAGGAAAAGCAGACCTCACAATATCAAACACTGTCCAGATTAATGTAGAGAGGCTGTAGAAGAAATTAACCACAGTATTATGAAAACCTATAGGGAGATATAAAAGTTTATGCGAACATAATCGGACCAGAGTTTTTTTTTTCAAAAGATTAAAGCACTTACGGGCATCTTTAGTTCAAGATTTTAAGTTATGACTGATAATAATGGTGCTAAAAACAGATTTAGATCAAGTACTGGATCGTAACAGAAACTTAGTTCGGTGACACTTTTTTCGTCACATTGTTTTAGACCAGAGATGAGCAACCCGCGCCCCGCGGGCCGCATGCGGCCCACCAAGCTTTCTCGTGCGGCCCTTCAAAGATTTTACATTTTGATTTTTAAAAATTCATACAGTGTCCCGCAGCCTCATTGTACCCTAGGCCTTTTAACTGAATTTTGGAAAATGGTGCCGACATCATAGATAGGCTCTGATACCATCATTTCCAAAAATTAAGCATCGGCATTTCTTGATATGAAATTTTACGCCGGGCGGCTTCGTTTGACGCTAAGCATATCTGCCGCAAATGCTGCATCGGCAAGGTGCTTAAAGTCAAAGCCCAAAGGGCATTTGAACTCCTTCAGAAACCTGAAAATATGCCCAGCATTTACAAAAATTAATAATGGAATTTGAATCGCGATTAAAAATATTTAGATCTGAAAAAACCGATTTAACCTATTTTTTTCACCATTTCATATAGAAGTGGAAACAGTTTCGGATGAGTTACAAATGGAATTAATAGATTTACAAAACTACACAAACTTAAGAAATAAATTTCAAAATGTTGGCACACATAATTTCTATCAAAATTACATGAATTTAGAAAACTTCCCGCGATTAAGCGCAGATGCACAGCACATAATGACACTTTTTGGAGTCACCTACGTTTCCGAACAATTATTTTCAGCAATGAAAATCATTAAAGGCGATCACCGATCTAGATTAACTGATTTAGGGTTAGAAAGCTGAGTGCGAGTTGCTGTGTCCGTCTATATCTGCAAATATAGACTAATTGATGGCGAAGAAGCAATGTTAAATTTCTCATTAAATAATCTTTTTCCACATATATCTTTCGCCGTTTTTTTAAATAGTATTTCTATTATTGAGTGTTTTATTTCTATAATTTTTTATACTACGTTTATTTCGTTAATAAAGAGATAATTCAGTATTTGTATTGTCATAAGTTTCTTACATGCTGCCCGCACAACATTTCTAAATTTGTAGCTGGCCCGTTGTAAAAAAAAGGTTGCTCATCCCTGTTTTAGACATTCAAGGTTATGTTTTTTTTTTTTTTTTTATTTTAATAAGTATAATTACAATTTCCAGCGAAATAATAAGTAATTGTTGTGACAAAATTATGACATGAATTGGGCATTGTCCAGTGACAGTGCTCCAGATGATACAATTAATGGCTGGTATATATGTACCTATAGTGTTACAAACTAACATAAAACATGTTATGTTTGAGTGGTTTAGAATCGATCTGGAAGATCTAACGGGCTGATTCTTTTCAGTCTATATTGGGAAGCACTGTTGTCCAATAGATTGATGGCCAGAGTGTTTGGGTGTTTCTCCAGCCTTTGGAGATAGCTGGAGCTACTAGTTTGGATTACTTCCTTGACTGTGGCTATGTTGAGATCTCGGTGAATAACTGCGTTTCGTACGTACCATGGGGCATCTGTGATTACTCTAAGTGCTTTTGATTGAAATCTCTGCAGAATCTCTATATTTGAAGTACTTGCTGTACCCCAGAGTTCGATGCCGTACGTCCAAGTCGGCTTTAAGATTGTTTTATATATGAGGACTTTGTTGTCCAGGGACAGTTTTGACTTTTTACCTAGTAACCAGTACATTTTGTTTAGTTGGATATTAAGGTGTTTCCTTTTTGTCCATATATGAGTCCGCCAGGTTAGCCGGCGATCGATATGCATACCGAGGTATTTCACAGATTCTGCTTGCGGTAGGGGCTTGCTGTTTAGAGAAACATGGGGACATGTTTGTCTTCTATTGGTATATGTTACATGCGTGGATTTATTTTCATTGGCTTTAATTCTCCATTTTTTGAGCCAGCTTTGCATTTCATTTAGATGGTCCTGTAGAATCTGTGATGCTTCCATCGGGTTGTCATGGGAGGCCAGTATTGCCGTGTCATCGGCAAATGTAGCTGTTATAGTCTTTTCATTTGTCGGCAGATCTGCTGTGTATAGCAGGTACAGCACTGGTCCCAGGACACTGCCTTGGGGCACTCCTGCATTTATGGGTGTAACTGCTGATTTTACATTTGAGAACTTCACTTGGAATAAGCGATCAGTGATGTATGACTTTAGCACTATGGTAAACGGATGAGGTAACATGTGTTTGATTTTAAAGTAAAGGCCTTCATGCCATACTTTATCGAAAGCCTTCGTGATATCCAGGAAAGCTGCAGAGCAGTATTTACCGTCATGCAGGGCTTGATCGATGGTAGCTGCAACTCTATGAATTTGTTCTATCGTGGAATGCTTGTTTTGAAATCCGAATTGGTGAGCTGGTATCAACTTGTTCTGTAGAAGGATCGGTTGTAGCCTTTTTAGCAGCAGTTTTTCAAAAACTTTTGAAATCACTGGTAGGAGGCTAATTGGTCGGTACGATTCAACTTCAGTAGGGGGCTTTCCCGGTTTGAGGATCACAATAATCTGTGCTAATTTCCATTGAGGCGGATAAGAACCTAATCGTAGGATTGCATTGAAAATTGCCGTCATAAGAGCTATTGCTCGGATCGGGAGTTCTCTAAGAACCTCGCATGTAATGAGGTCATAACCGGGTGCTTTCCGGAGTGCCAGTTTTTTATGGATAGTGTATAGTACTTCTTTAGGAGAGAAGGCGTTGATTGGTGGCGACATTTGAAACGGGGTTTCCAGAAATTGATGTATTTGATTAATGTTATACGGTGTGTCTTCAGAGGGATTTGGTGTAAACACTTGGGACAGGTGATTTGCGAAGACTTGAGCTTTTTCGTCGTCGGTTCTGGCCCAGGTTCCATTGTCCTTGCGGATTGGAGGAATAGTGGGTTGTGGTTGTTTGATCTTCCTGGTTGCTTTCCATAGGGAGTAATTCCTTTCTTTTGATGGTGATAAGTTTTGGAGATACGTCTGTATGGTTTCGTTTTTTAGTTTGTGTAATAGTCTTTTGAGTTTGTTGGTTGCATTGTTCAGTGAATTCTTATCCCGATGATTTCTAGTTGTTTGCCAGATTCTTCGAAGTCGTCTCTTCTCTGTAATAAGTTGATGGACGTTCGGAGGTAAAGAAGATTCATTTTTCTTTATCAGCAGATTGGTAGTGGCATTGATAGCTGCAATTTGTATGTTTTGATTAAGGTACTCTACTGCTAAGTATATGTCTCTTTCAGTTTTTAGTGGGATTTGAGTAGTGAGTATTTTCGTTAGCTGCTCTCTAAAATACTCCCAGTCAGTGTGCTGATTATATAAGGTTTGTGGTTTTTGTTTCTCAATTAGTACTGAACTTAGCGTTATAACTACCGAAGTGTGATCGGAGGATAATTCTAAACTTGGTTCTGCTATACTGTATCCCGGCGCTAGTCCTTTTGTCACGCAGAAGTCTAATAAGTCGGGGATTTTGTTATTGTCGGTTGGCCAGTATGTAGGATGGCCGTTTGTAATTTGATTTAGGTTGTTTTGCATCATGGTTTTATAGAGCGTTCTCCCTCTTGGGTTTACGAGTCTGGAACCCCAGTACTGATGCTTCGCATTATAATCGCCACCTGCGATGAACCTGTTTCCAAGAGTGTTAAAGTAGTCTTCGAACTGGGAACTTGAAATTGAGTGTCTCGGTGGACAGTACAGTGCTGATAGTGTAATAGGTCCGTTCCAGTCCTCAATTACAATACTTGTTGCCTGGAGATGATTTTCGGTATACTTATTTAGTTCGTGATGTTTGATGCTATTTCTGATAATAATTGCAGTACCCCCATGTGCGGTACCATCCGGGTGAGGTGTGTCGTAGATTTGATAACCAGGAATTTTTAAGTAACTTCGATTGGTAAAATGTGTCTCAGAGATTAGCATGAGATCTAATTGGTATTTTTTGATAAAAACTTTGACTTCTTCTGCATGCTGGCATAGCCCGTTAGCGTTCCATAACACTATTTTATATGTATTAGCCATTAATTCATTTTGTTGACGATTGTAGTGAGTAAGGTTAGCATTGTTCTTAAGTCTTCCGCAAGTTTTGTTTGCATTTCAGCTTGTTTGACTAGTAGTTGTTCCAGTTTTTCGAACGATTGCTGTTGGGAAGGTGGTGACTGCTGCCAAATTCCATTGTTGCGATTTGGGTGGCTATTATTTGCTACTATGTGTGAGTACGGGAGGACTGGTATTTGTTGCTGGTGGGTTATACTTGCCGATGTTTGTAGTTGATTATTTGTAGTGGATATTTTTCGTTCTCTTAGAGGTGGGAACCTGGTTTTATATAATTCCTTATATTTCGGACAGCCTTTATAGTTCGCCGTATGGGGTCCATTGCATAAGGCACATGTGGGATTCGTGGTTTTGAGTTTGTTACACGCTGATGTTGGGTGCTCTTGCCCACACTTAACGCATCTAAACGGTCTACGACAGTACTTTTTAGTGTGACCTAGGTTCTGGCAGCGGGCGCATTGTACAATTTCTTTTCTTCTATGTGGCGGTTCGAAGGTTACTCGACAGTTGAGTAGGCCGTTGACGTTATATATTTCTTTATTGTTTGTATTTGGCTCTAGGTCTACATAAAACATTGATAGTGGATCTTTGTTGACTCTACTCTTCATGTTATGTACGTTTCTGACCTTATGTCCGGCAGCTTCAATTGCTGCCTTAATGTCTTGCGGTGATGTGGAATAGTGAATATTTTTAAGCACTACTCTAAAGCTTCTGTTTTCTTTCATTTGAAATGTGTTAAAACATATTTTATTAAGTTCTAAACTTTTAACTACATTTCGGTAGGCTTCTGCTGTTTTAGTTGAGACTTTTAGTACGTCCTTTCCGATTATTTTGCAGTCGTAATTTCCCGCAGCGGTTTTTTCAATTATATCCATGATTGGTTTTATAAGTTGCACTTCTGGAATGTGCAACGGTGGCGGTTTGACTTCATTAGTTACTTCATTCTCATTTTCAGTTTCACTTATTTCCACTTCTTGGGTTTCTTGATAAGCTAGTGCTTGGAATTTATTTTGTGTAGTAATTAGCTGTAGAGTATTTCGTTTGGCTTGTTGAGGACTGCCGTTGGGTTCAGCTGTTCTTTTAGTTTTTCGTGATGTTTGTTGTATACGCCAATCGTATTGTGACGTATTTGGGGAATTCACGGGAAAATGATTTGAATATTGATGTTGCTGCTGTTGGAATTGTTGTTGTGAATTTTGGTATTCACTATTAAACTGCCCTGGTGCTAGGTGATACACAGGCATTGTTGGCGGTTGTATTGATGGTTGTTGTGAATAATACATAAAATTGGTAGCATTATTTTCTCCTACCTGCATTGGCTGGGGCTGATAAGCAGATGGATTCGGCTGGGAGAAGGCCGTTGGATGGTTGAAATTCATTTCCAAATTGTTTGTTGAAATTAAAAGGATAATCTGCGTCCGCACGTGCCTCGATAAGGACACGAGCGGAGCGTAAAAATAGCACTTGCAACGAACTAAGGAAGAGATAACAGAGCACTACACCACACAACTGGTCAGTTTCGCTGCTTCACAGCGACTAGGTTATGTTGACATTCAAATTTACGCAAAGCGTGTTTTAATATAGTATTAAAACACGCCACCAATGACAACGTGCGAAAAAGACGTAATTCGGACGCTAATATTAGGGAGTTTTTGCATAACGTTACGTTAAAATCGAAAGATTTAATTTTGATTGGCTGTATCGTGGACGTTGCTATGCAAAAACTCCCTATTAGGGAGTTTTTGCACAACGTTACGTTAAAATAACGTTACGTTAAAACCGAAACATTCGATTTGGATTGGCTGTATCGTTGACGTTGCTAGGTAACATATGCTTTAACGGGCCGTTATTTCCACGGAACGTTATGCAAAAACACCCTATTATGAGTGCTACAAACGTCACTTTTGACACTAGAAACTGTGCAAAAAGTTGTCATTTTGACACGATCGTAGAAAAAATACAACCTTCAAACCGCTATTTTTACTTCCCTCGTCGAAGATAAAGTATTTTAATCGGAAAAATCGCCCAGCGATTTCTTCATATCTTCACGTTTCAAGGACTCTAGATGACAAAAACAATGTTTTCACAATACAGCCCGTCCGTCTGTCTGCCCGTCTGTTTCTCTGTACGCCTGTCTATCTGTTCGTCTGCTTGTTGGCGACATAACTCAAAAAGTATTTGTTGGAGAAAGACGATATTTTGTCAAATATCTACAGGGTGAGCACCTAAAAAATCCAACCGCTGTGGCTGCGTGGCCTTGCGGTTAAAAGGACGGGTTCCACCTGAATTAGCGCCTGAGTTGCAAAGTGTTTTTTTATTTGCATTTTGCACTTTGCAAATTGATCAAATTCTGGCTTGAAAAGTTCCGTGTAAACCCCTTTAGAAATCATTCTTTTTTTATATTTTCAAAATTGTTAGTTTCAAAACTTCCAATTGCGAAATATGTTCTGAGTAATTTCCTTTAGATATATTTTATCTGATAATAATGAAACTTGGCATCCGATGTATTACTTAGTTAATCGCGACCTTTTCGTCATTTGCTGTATAAGAGTTTGGCATATAGATCTCCACCTGGCTCGGGCAGCATTCACTTGTCTCACTTGTCCTAATTCATTCCTCTTAGTTGTAAACTGTTTTGAATCACATCGTTTCAAGTTGTTCGAGGTAGTCATCTCTGTTTTTCCATCTTGGCTTTCTACACTTGCTTAGTGAAACTGCTCTGATTCATCCTCTCCATACCACCTTAGTTGCCCTTCTTCTAGTATCATTTTTCTGTGTGCCACTTCTAATTTTTCCCTTATTGTATTATTTTGGTATTCGGTTCAGTCTCGTGCACCCCTTAATTTTACTTAAACATAATTTATTTGCTCGGTTTGTGGCTATTTTTTCTGCCCCACTGATAGGACCCACGTTTCACTACTGTACATGAGAGTCGGTAAAAATACTGAATTGTGCTCCTTCTTAATTAAAATTTTATTATTTAGAACATAAAACAATCCTTTGCTAGCACTCAATCTGTTGCTTATTTCACAGTCGAAAAAGCCATCGGTACTTATCACTTATCACCCCAAATAATTAAAAGTGACTAGCCTAAAACTGCACCATCTTACCTAATCCTTACTGCATGTGGTTGTTCGGTAATAACCATTGATTTCGTTTTTTCATTGTTTATTTTAAGGTTCCTGGCTTTCAAGGCTTTGGCCCAGGTGTGCAAGTTTCTTTGCAGTTCTGCCGCACTAACTGCTATCAACATTAAATCATTCGCATATGCGAGGTGTGCCACCTTAACCAGACCCATGCTTAGGTATCCTACTTTAGCAAGTAACACCGTGTAGCATTGACACATCTTTACAAATTTTAATTTTTCTCAGTTATGGTCGTCGGTAGAAATTAGAAAACTTGGGTTGGGCTTAAGCACTATAGCGTGCATATACAGGATGAGTTGGGAGGAACGCGCCAAATTCCAGTTGTGTATTCTACGCGTAAAAATAATGTAAAAAGCTCAAACATTGTTATTCGATTTTTATTTGTTTTGAAGTTATAGCATTATAAAAAAATACTTTTTATGGAGAAATTAACTGAGCTTTTGTAAAAAATCGATATTTTTATTGATTTAAGACGTAATACTTTGAAAACGATGGAGAAATGCACTAAGGCTAAAATGAAAATAATGATCTTGGGGATTTTTTTATGACGTTATAACTTGAAATTAAATAAAAATCGGATAACAACATTTAAGTTTTTTAAATTTATTTTTACACGTAGAATACACGACTGGAATTTGGCGCGTTCCTGCCGACTTACCATGTATATTATGTAGCAGTTTTGAGATTGAATTGGTTTTCGAAATAAAATTTAAAAAAAAATACTTCAAAGTGTCAATTTTACCCTCATTTTGGCTAACACTGACTCCCCTTTTAAAGTGAATGTCACTGTTTGCTAACCTGACATAAAATAAGATATTTACAATCTTAAAAAAAATTATTTGAACAAAATGCAGCAAATAACTTTGTTATAATATTGATATTGCAAAAGAAAAAAATTATCTATGACCAAAAAAGAATTACATTTCCGCATTGCAAAGATGTGAAATCGGTGTTAAATGAATGCATTCCCCGACTAATGGTAAGTTATGGAAGAGCCCTTACTACATCTGCAGGACTCTTTGGAGGCGCCATACTATGTGAAAAAGTATAATACTGATTGACACAATACAATAGGGTAATATATTGTAATGATATACAGAGGGGTATTAAAATAAATTTTAGAAAGGATTAAGGGAGTACAATGGTTGAAAATAAACAAGATCTATTCAAATATGAATTGGGATTGTGAATAATTATTATGCAAGTAGAAAGTAAAAGAGAATTTGTAATTGAATGGACCATGGCTGTTTGAAAGGCAGATGGATTCAAAAATAATACAATATTTTAAAAATTAAGGTTTGAAGGGAATGACAAATACTTAATTGTAATAAATTATTATTTTTTTTTTATTAGACATTTACCAGTTCAACAAATTGATTGTTATTCATGGTAGCGTTAATTCATATATACCAATACATGATAAAAATCAGAATAACAGAAAGGTTAATATCACCTCTTAGAAATACAAGTTAAAATAGTTAATTTATACACATTATACACAGTATGGTAGATGAAATAAGTCAGTTAATCACCATCAGAATCACTTGATAGTAGATAAATATCTTGAGGTAATTTGCGCTTCAATCGCGTGTGTATTTGTTTTTGACCAAGTTTATAATACACTGCACCATTACAATTGTCAATATTGTCGTGGAATCTTTGAGTTAACTGTTTAATATGTTCATGAATTGTAGATATGCCGAGTTCAGAGTGAAGTTGATAGTTGGTAATGAACCATGGGGCATCGACTGAGATCCTGAGGATTTTGTTTTGCAGGGCTTGGATTTTATTTAAGTTTGTTTTTGATGTGCTCCCCCAGATGACAGAGCCATAGAGAACTAGTGGCCGAATTAAAGATTTATAGAGTAGGGTAGCACATTCAATTTTGAGTGAAGATTTTCTGTTAATTAGTGGATATAACTGTACTAGTCTCGTATGGCCCTCATTTAGTTTTTTAATTATGTGAAGTCTCCAAGTTAGGCGGGTGTCCAAGTACAGACCTAAGTATTTTACTGCTTCCGTTTTAGGATTCCAGATAATAGGATTGTTGTTGATTGAGACTGGTGGTGGGTCAATGATGCGTTTAAGTGCGAAAATTTTTGCGACGCATTTATCGTAGTTGATTGTTAGGTTCCATTGTTTCATCCATCTGGCTAGAGTGTTTGTGGCGGTTTGTAGCTGGGATATCGCTACTAGTAGATTTTTGTTTCTGACTAGCAATGCGGTGTCGTCTGCATATAATGCCAGATCCGCGTTGATGCTGGGTATATCACTAAGAAGAATATTAAATAGTATTGGGCCCAGGATACTCCCCTGAGGCACTCCAGCTCTAATATGTCGGGTTGTGGATACTGTAGCGTGAATTTTAGTTGCAAAAGTTCTGTTATCTAGGAATGAAAACAAGATTGCTTTTAAATATTCTGGTAATTGCAGTTTAGATATCTTGTATTTAAGACCTTCTGTCCACACACGGTCGAAAGCTTGTGCTAAGTCAACGAAAAGTGTCACTGTGTATTGTTTGTTTTCATATCCTGCTTCAATTGTTTCGACGATCCTTTGGAGCTGATGGCATGTAGAATGTCCCCTTTTGAAACCGAATTGGAACTTTGGTAGCAGCTCCAGTGTCTCGATTTCATTATTGAGCCGAGTGTAAATCACTTTTTCGAGCAATTTCGATAGTGTCGAAAGAAGACTAATAGGCCGATAGCTAGAAACGTTTTTCTTGTTTTTGCCGGGTTTGGGAAAAAGTAAAATAAGAGCATGTTTCCATTGATTAGGGAAGTAGCCGTTCCTTAAACAAGCATTAAAAAGGGTTGCTATGTATGCTAAGGCTTTGCGAGTCAGATTTTTGAGGATGATGTTGGAGATTCCATCTTCACCTGGGGATTTATTTAGAGGAAGTATTTTGATTATTTCGATTATTTCTTTAGGTGAGGTTGGCTTCATCTGTTCTCCAGCTATCGGTTGGTGGGTTTCTATGTGTCTAACAGTTAAATTTGCAAAGCTAGAATCATGATGGTTATAGGAGATGAAGGTTTTTTCTAGATGGTCGGCAAATGCCTCACATTTTTCTTCATCCGAGTTATATATTAGACCATTTGATGTTATGGAGGGTATTTCTTGAGGTTGTCTTAAGATTTTCCTCGTGGTTTTCCATAGGCCCGGATCCCCTGGCTCAAAGGTTTTAATAAACTTTTGGTAAGTCTGAATTCTGTAGTTGTCCAGTTCCTGTTTAATGCGATGAGATAAATTGTTAACTAAGTTTTTAGTTGCCGGATTTCTGGTACGTTGCCATTCTCTTCTGAGTTTGCTCTTTTGTTTTATTAAATTGATTATGTACGAAGGTGGGATTCTAGGGTTCGCCGTTGTTCTTCTGATTCTAGGCAGAGTAGCTGTTTGGACGCTTTTTCTTATAGTTGTCGTTATTTCGGTTATTGTCTCTTCAATTTCATCTGTGGTTCGAAGATCGTTGGGATATCTAAGATTTTTGTCAAGGGTTTCCTGAAAGTTGATCCAATCGACTACTCCATTGATTAACCTGGGTTCGTTTGGTCTGTAGAAGGGGGTTGTAGTAAAAGAAATTATAACCGGTAGATGATCTGAGTCTAGTTCAGCGTGTACTCTTTGAGAGATATCTACAGTAAAATTTTTTCGTACAACTATGTCCAAAATATCTGGAAGGTAGTCTATCCGGTAGGGAAAATAAGTTGGCTCTTCCGGGGCCATTATCTGGAGAGCGTGCGCTGTTGCGATGGTATCAAGCTTGATTCCAGCTGGGTTGTTAGTTCTACAACCCCATAAGGTATTTTTAGAGTTTAGGTCTCCAATCAGTAAAGTGGGATCTGCGCTATTGAATATTTCATATAGGTCGGTGTCTAGTAATTGTTTGTTTGGTTGTCGATAGACGCTAATAATTTTGACGTAGCTGCCATCATGAGTTTTAATTTTGACAGCGATCGTCTCGAGATTAGTTACATTAATTGTTGGTACTTCATTCTGTATAATTTTCTGTTTTACAAAAATAGCAACTCCTCCAGAAGGGAATCTTGCTACTCTGTCAGCTCGGTAGCAATGGTAGCCTGATACTTTGAAGTTGTCGTTTGAAGTTAAGTGTGTTTCTGTGATACAAGCGAAGTCTATGTTGTGTCTTGTAAGAAAGGTAGTAAATAAGGTTTGTTGGGACTTAATGCCATTAGCATTCCAGTTTAGGATTTTTAAATGAATAAGGGTTTTGTTAAGATTAAGATCCATTTAGGAGGAGAGGTAGCAGATTATTTAATATAAAATGTTTGATTTGAGCTAGATAGGGTTGTATTAGGTTAAGGATTGAAGTTAGGATGGTTTGGGTTATTGGTTCGGTATTTGAAGTGTCTGCTGTCGGTTTCCAGGATGTATTGGTGGGGTATGGGCCATTGGAATTTTTGTTAAGGTGGGGGAAGTTACTAAGGTTGATAACTGGAGATGCTTGGTTAGTTTTGGTTGGTGGGCCGATCCGGGTACGTAGGTTGTTTTTAGAAGATTTTAATTCTTGGAAGTGTTTACAGCCTCTGAAGTTAGCTGGATGGTCTGCTCCACAGTTGACGCAGGTAGGAGGTGTACTTTTATCTTTATCACAGTTGTTATACATATGACTACCTAAGCACTTCACGCAATTTGGCTGTAGGCGACAGTAGTTCTTAGTGTGACCGTAGCGCTGGCACCTATGGCACTGAGGCGTATCTCCTGTTGTTTTGCGTGGTTCAAGCTTGACTATTGAATTGCAGATCTTGTCGATTTTGAAGATTTCATTTGCTTTCTCGTTGGCTGTGAGGCGTATGGCACAAACGGGGATAGGATGTTTTTCTTTATTAAGCAGTCTTGTAATACTAAGTATTGGGAGATTAAATGCAGTTAGTTCATCATTTATTTCCTTGTCAGATAAGGATAGTGGTACATTTCTAATGACTACTGATAGCGGTTTTTCATTTGGATCTTGGAAAGTGTGGAATGCTATCTTATTCGATAGGTAGAATTTGGCTAACGCTAGGTAGTCGTTCTGGCAGGTGAGATTAATTTTTAGTGATGTCCCACTGAGTTTAGTAGTGAAATTCTCTTTAACAAGCTCTTTGATATCGGAGATTACTTGTTTGTGGTTAACTGGGCCATGTAGGAATATTGGCGGTATTTTAACTTTGTTTTTGTCTTGGCTTGTTACAGGGGCTGTTTCGTTATCATTTGATGTTGCGTTGGCTACGGACGGATCGAGATGTGTCGGTAGATAGTATTTATTTTGTTCTACTAAAGATGTTGGCTTCCATAAATACTTTTTTTGCAAATCACTGATAGGAGGTGATAGGTGGTCAGCGTTCCTCTTACTGGTTGACATTGTTCTACCCCCACAAGTGGGCAGAGAATATAAGCTTGATTATTTCGAAAATATAAGAAATACCTGGTTGGGTTATTGTGGAATTGCGATTAGCCGTTGGCTGATACGCTGCTCGGGGTCGTGTTATCACTGAGGTCACTGTTCGCACATACGACTGCTCAGCTTGAACGCTCGCACCGAACTCTCAAGCGAGGGTGAATCCCAGCAAAACTACACTCATAATAAATTATAAAAATAGTAGATATAAATCAAATATTATGAGATAGAGTGTAAAAAGTAGAAAAATGATATCGTTAAGCACTTTGTTTGGATTATCAGAAATAAGAATTTTGAAAAATGTATCTGAAATAATTTGGTTTAATTAAAATATTAAAATAAACCGTAATTTTATTGATAAATATTTGGATGCTAAAAAGGGTAATAAGTATACTAACTTGGCGTGGTGAAATTAAAAAGAAGATTTAAACCGAGAAGAATAATTAAAGACGTAAAACTAAGGAAGATTACAAGTATGTGGTAAAAAACTAATGGCAAGCAGAATTAATCTACAAATTTGAATAACTGGAGTAAAATACTAAGTCAAGTTTATTGGAGAATTACATTTGACATCATATATTAATCGATTGTGTCGGGCTGTTTGCTGCTAAGGGAGACTTCCAGAGGAGGACCATTAGTTAAGGAGACACGTTCCAGGAAGTTGGCAGATGCAGTATTGGAAGTAGGTAGCTGCAGATTTGGTCTGTTTGGTTGAATACTGTGGGGAAGGTTTGAGTTGCTGATTCTGGACAGTTGGGACTTGTTGTCTGTCAGTGGGGCTTTTCATTGCGGGAAGGTACTTGAGAGGTTGGATCAGTAAATGAAGAGGAGCAGGTTGGTTGATCGAGAACATTGTTGAAACCAAGTGAAGGGTGGGTCATCTTAAGTAGTAATATAATTACTAGAAAAGCAAAAAAGACTAAAAAGGTGAATTAGTCATTAAAGAATTACTTACTGTTTTTAATATTGTTGCTAGTACACAACAATATTAAACGATCTGGTATTTGTCATCTAAATTTTAAATCTGTTTGACATATACTTGACATAAGTTATTTTGACTTATGATCTAGATAAAAGAATCCACCCCTGATTTTTCAGGAGCTAGTACAAATAATAATTATTGATCTAAACATAAATAAGACAATTTTAATTTGATAAAATAAAAATATAATTTAGAATAATATCACTATACCTGAAGATGTTTAACATATTCAAGGCTCATTGTGATGGTTATTGACAAACCAGTTCAATATTTACCTAAGGTTTTTCTTAACTACTGCGAAATGTGATAGAACACGTTAATAACTTTATGAATATTGATGTAAAACCACTTATCATGCATTAAAAATTTGGAAAGATTTAACAGTCTTGTTAACAAACAAATTTTCGTTGCCACCGCGCTGGTGGCCTAGTGGTAAGAGTGACAGACTCAAACCCCGGGGGAGGCAAGGGTTTACGAATAAAAGCGTACAATATCAGTCCTCAAGACTGACCAGGAACACTTGAAGACGGGAGTAGATTAAAAC
>OW679197.1:102166177-102356461 GCA_940337035.1 Agriotes lineatus
AGTACATATATCTTTTATTTTATCCATTGTTATACTAAAACTATAGTTTTATCAATCTGTACAAGGGTAACGACAATTACATACATGTGAGCATTTCTGTGGATTTTTATCGAGGGCACTGGAAATCAACCCTGACGTTCCCCGGGTCCGACTGCAAGGCCGAGACGAATTCCAAATTCCTTGCTGCTAATTGGGCGGGGCGGCGTTCACACCCCGACTGTTACGACGAGAAGTTATTAGTATCGAGATTTCTGTTCAAATATTCATTCTGGGGTTTGACTTGTAGCTGAAAACTCGTGAAAATAAAGAGCAGTGGTTGAACAGGGCGTGTTGTGTTTAATTTACCCCTTTAATCCGAGATAAATCTCATAAGGGCCGTGTGAGCATTTTGTGAAAATTCTGAGCATTGTTAAAATTTTGTGAGAATTTTGTGAAAATTCTGAGTTTGTTAAAATTGTGTGAGCATTTTGTGAAAATTCTGAGCATTGTTAAAATTGTGTGAGCATTTTGTGAAAATTCTGAGCATTGTTAAAATTGTTTGTGCATTTTGTGAAAATTCTGAGCATTGTTAAAATTCTTGCTGTATAACTTGTGAGCATTTTTGCTTGCTGTGAGACTGATTAAAAATTCTTGCTGTGAAATTTGTGAGCATTTTTGCTTGCTGTGATACCGATTATACAAAAATATTCTTGCTGTGAAACTTTCGAGCAGTTTTGCTTGCTGTGAAACTGATGAGAAACCAATTCGTTGAAAGCAGAACGCTTTACGGTGGTATTCTTTGTGAATGGAAATAGTAGTATTGCTTTTTGCAATGTTTTAAAGCATAACGCTTTGCAAGGTTGCTGTTGATTATACGAGGGCTGCTGAAAGCACAACGCTTTGCAGGATGACCTCAAAAAAATATTTTCGGGTTGCTGTTGAAAGCATAACGCTTTACAGGACAAACTGTTGAAAGCATAACGCTTTACAGGACAAACTGTTGAAAGCACAACGCTTTATAGGACAAAAGAGAAAAGATCTTACTGTTGAAAGCAAAGCACCTTGCAGGACGAAAAGCTGGGTATTGGATGTGAATATTGAATAGAAAATCGCTTTATTGATATGTTATTGATGTTGTAATGAGTATGGAATGTATGAAAAGTTGATTGCTGTTGTCTTTAGGAGTAAAAATCGATGCTGCAGAGTTGTTTCTCCATTACAGGTAGTTTGGTAGTTAAATACGTGAAGGACGACATCCTGGGTGATAGTTAATTCGAGAACGAATTCAAGCATCAGGTTGACCGTGTGAGCATTTCTGTGGATTTTTATCGAGGGCACTGGAAATCAACCCTAACGTTCCCCGGGTCCGACTGCAAGGCCGAGACGAGTTCCAAATTCCTTGCGGCTAATTGGGCGGGGCGGCGTTCACACCCCGACTGTTTTGTTTAGTAGTGTAAAACCTCATAAAAACGAGAAGTTATTAGTATCGAGATTTCTGTTCAAATATTCATTCTGGGGGTTGACTTGTAGCTGAAAACTCGTGAAAATAAAGAGCAGTGGTTGAACAGGGCGTGTTGTGTTTAATTTACCCCTTTAATCCGAGATAAATCTCATATACACATTTCTAAGGGATTCGTGAAGAATAAAAGAGTTAAGGAGAACTTTTTTCGGAAGAATATTGTTTCCTTTTTACCTACTATATTGTTTAGCGTATTGAGTGAAGGGGGATGGGGGGGGGGGGGCGACTGCAGAATCCGTTTAAGATTTATAGAAGAAACAAACATTTGTAGTCCGTACGAAGAACGGGCATCTTGCTAGTTTGTTAATATTTTATAAATAAACGTAATCAACTTAACCTAACTAAACTTTGCTTTGTTTTGTTTTCAGATATTGCAGTTAATAAAAACGGACTCTTTATTATTATTACAACAATACATAATTTGTGTAATGCAATGATTAACATGCTACACGAACCACTGGGAAAATTGGAAAAAGATAAAGCAGCTGGAAACCTACGTATAAAGCAAGAGAATGTTAAAGACACTAATGACAACACGGCATACCATGGATTGGCTATTAAGCAGAAAAAATTGATATAAAAGATGAACTCTTTGTTTCGTGTGTAGCAACTAGATGCCTTGCAGAAGAACCATTCGTTTCTAAGGTTTGCAAATATGGAACAGAAGGTACGAGCAACTTCCTGGAAAATACGAAGACTAATATGACACAGTTTCATTTAAGTTCAATTTGCCAGTATGACGCAGTAAGCAAATATAATTTTGTTAAACATATGAAAATACATAAAGAAGAAAAATCTCATACTTGTAGTATTTGCCAGTATCAAGCAACGGAGAGAAGTAATTTAGTGAGACATATGAAAACGCATACAGGAGAAAAACCTCATTCTTGTTCTATTTGTGAGTATAAGGCAACATGGAAAGATCTTGTAGTTAACATATGAGGACACATACAGGGGAAAGACCTTATTCATGTTTGATTTGTGACTATAAGGCAGCGTTGAAAGTTAACTTAGTTATTCATATGAATATACATACAGGGGAACAACGTTATTATTCATGTTCTATTTGCCAATGTAAAGTAGCACGTAAAAGTAGTTTGGTAAGACATATGATGACGCATAGAGCAGAAAAACTTTGTCTGAAAAAACCTTATTCATGTTCTATTTGCCAATATAAAACAGCACTTAGAGATGATTTAGTTAAGCATATGAGGACACATACAGGAGAAAAACCTTATTTCTGTTCTATTTGTGAGTATAAAGCAGCATGTAGAGGTAATTTATTGCGCCATATAAAGACGCATACAGGTGAAAAAACTTCTTGTTCTATTTGCGAGTATAAAGCAGGACATAAAAGTAGTTTGGTAAGACATATGATGACGCATAGAGCAGAAAAACTTTGTCTGAAAAAACCTTATTCATGTTCTATTTGCCAATATAAAACAGCACTTTAGAGATGATTTAGTTAAGCATACGAGGACACATACAGGAGAAAAACCTTATTCATGTTCTATTTGTGAGTATAAAGCAGCATGTAGAGATAATTTATTGCGCCATATAAAGACGCATACAGGTGAAAAAACTTCTTCTTGTTCTATTTGCGAGTATAAAGCAGGACATAAAAGTAGTTTGGTAAGACATATGATGACGCATAGAGCAGAAAAACCTTGTTTGAAAAAACCTTATTCGTGTTGTACTTGCCAATATAAAGCAGCAATAAAGGATGATTTAGTTACGCATATGAAAACACAGACAAGATAAAAACCTTATTCTTGTTCATATTGCGAGTATAAAGCATCACGTAAAGATACTTTATTATGTCATATTAAGGAGACAAACAGGTGAAAAAACTTTTACATGTTCTATTTGTGAGTATAAAGCAGTAAAGCAAGCTCATTTAGTTACACATATGAGGATACACACAGGAGAAAAACCTTATTCATGTTCTATTTGCCAGTATAAAGCAGCACATAAAAATCTGGTGTGATACACTCACACAACTTCCTTTTACAGCGATCTTATAATCAGCCAAACATTTGATTTTTTATTTTTAAGCATTTGTCAAAAATTTTCAAAAAATTACAAATTCTACGAAAACGGTACAAAATAGAGCGTTAGTTGAAGAGACAAATTTTCTCTAGAATTTTAAGCTGAATTCAAAAATGTAATGATATACCGGGTGTTGTATTTCAAATAGGAGTTAATAAAAAAAATAGAAAAAAAAACAAAAGAAACCCACTTTAGAAGTATTCAACTGGAAAATCGCCTATCTCACATCAATGCACATTAAAAATGTAATAAAAATGTAAAGTTTGAAAAAAATCGTTAAAGCCATTTTTGAAAAAATCGAAAAAAAACTGAAAAATCACAAGAGTAAACACCTACTTCCGGTTATGCGATTTTCTTCAAAAGCTTGCTGTCGCATCTGAATAGTACGGGTCTAGGCCACAACGGCCAATGACCACAACGGCCAATCGCTATTTTGGCTGTTGTGGCCATGACCACAACGGCCACCGTAACCATAACGGCCAAAAGCGGCCGCATAACCACAACGGCCAATTTGACCATATCGGCCAACTCGATATTTGACCATAACGGCCACCATGACCATAATGGCCAATTCGGAACTCCGCCTCATGCGCCATTTTGACCATAACGGCCACCGACGCCTATGTATTAGCGTCCCTGGCGACGTAGACCACAACGGCCTTAATGACCACAACGGCCAACCGTGGCGGGTGACCACAACGGCCAAAATGACCTCAACGGCCAACCGTGACGGGTGACCACAACGGCCAAAATGACTACAACGGCCAACCGTGGCGGGTGACCACAACGGCCAACAGTACTAAACGGGAGATTGTGCGTGGGTGTGTGTGGGTATGTGTTTGTGTGGTGTATGTGTGTGTGTGTGATAGAAAAAGAAAGATAAAAAGCAGTGTCGGTCTGGCTATATTTTGTGCCCCCGGCGAAACATTTTTGAGGACCCCCTTCCATTACAAAAAGTTGAAATCAATAATACCCCGAATAAACAGTTAAAAAATGTTTTGATTGCCTTTGCTGTTTTTGTTTTTGAGCACCGCTTAATATTTTTTCATTCACTTTAGTTACTATTTCTTATTTTAAGAAAAGTCAGTTACTATGGTTTTAATTTACAACTAGCACTATTTTATTATGTTTTTTATCTCGCCTAAGACTGTTAAGGCCCGGTATTACAATATCAGCTTAAACTGGAGATTGACAGTTAAACTGCAGATTTCGTGAATACTGCGTATTACAATCTTCAGTTTTCAGACAGCGACGCTTAAACTTCCAGTAAACTTAAACGTCCGATCGGTACAGTTTAAACCGCAGTTTACATCAACCTGGCATATTCTAACCTGACAAATCGGGTATTGTTGACAAAACGCGAAAGAATGGAAGACGTATTCGAGATATTTGAAGATTTATTATCCGATGACGAAGATGTAATTAATGTAGTGGAAATGCCACGTCAACCAAAAATATTTAGAGAGAGGTTAAATCATTTTGAATTGTGGAATGATATGGAATTTATTAATAGATTTCGAATATCCAAAAACAGTGTCCAACAAGTATTAAATGATATAGAACATCTTATAGCATTTCCCACTGATAGGTATCTTGGTTATTTTATAATAAGGCTAAACTACAGAATCTGGGGCACATTCCCCTTCTTTTATTTACTTCCTTTGTAAATTTAGTTATGGTTACTGGAGAAACATGGTTAATAAATATTAACAATATAAGAGGAATGTGCTCTTATTTCAAACAACCACAAATATAACACATCCGCTAATACATCCAACCGCCAATTGAACGTCGTTTGACAGAAAATAAATAGATTGGAAGTTAGGCGTTTTGTCGACAGGGCTACCAACGCAAACGATTTCACGGTAAACTTAACCAGCAGCCGGAAACAGATTGTAATACGCTAACGAAATAACCTACAGTTTAAACTTCCAGTAAAGTTTAACTTTACCTTCAGTTTTACTGTGCATTGTAATACCGGGCCTAAGAGTGTCTTTTCTAAAAACAAACATTTATAAAATGTATGTAAAATAGTAAGAAGAAATAACTGGAGGACAATTCGTCGTTTAAGGCCCCTTTGGAACTCAGGGCCCCCGGCGATCGACAGTTCGACACTGTGTGCGAAGGTTATTTATAGATATTACTAGTGGGATAAAGGCATATTATTATGATACGAGTGTGAAAGTTGCCCGACGAGGTCGTAGATCAAGTTGTGTAATGACACGAGTATTATAACAAGCCTCTATCCACGTATGATATACATTTTTTATCTGTTTGCGTTTAAATTAATAAAAAAATTTAAAATTTTAAAAAACTCGCTCGGACCTCGCTCGTATTTTAAACCTTTCGTGCAATAAAGAATTACTTTTTACACTTGCATCTTAAATAACTATAATAATTTGACTTGACCAGTTTATAGAAAGCCCACACCAAAATCGATTTTTCTTTTTTTACAAAAATTCTAGCTTAAAAATTTATATTTGAAAATAAACTTTAACGATTTTTCTTATAGTTAGTGGCCAAAGAGCATTGCTAATTCTTTTGGTCGCAAAAATTTTGATATAACACCCTGTAGAACTTATCGAAGCAGTAATGCATGATTTTAAGGGTATGGGTAAGTCCAGCGAAGTTTTCTTCGCCAATTTTTTCGGGTTTCAATTAAGTGAATTTTTTCGTTTTCTAAAATATTGTTACACCGGGTGTAAATGAAATCAGGCCCACTCCCTTATTTATTAAATAATTTTCATAAATCTTCCAACTCAGTGGGCTTGGACAATATCGGAATCGACGAATAAGGACTACAAACGATAATAAACAATTGTATGGTAACGGCTGACTCTAAAGTGTTATGCGCTCCATGGCACTCTAGACCCAAAGCTTAACAAAACTATCCTTTTTAGTTATCAAAAAGCAATTGAAGTACACCATGGTATGCAAACTTTTATCCTGATTTCAAAAATGTAAAAATATATAAAGTGTTGCATTTAAAATAAGAAAGTTATGGTTATTTCCAACGAAACCGAAATTGCTAAAAAAGGGAAAATACCACCAAATAATCTAGTTTTATGAATGTATTACCTGTACCAAATTTTATTCGTTTATCTTAATAAATAATAGAAAAATGGGGGGGAGGCTGGGCCAGATTTCATTTACGCCCATTATACGTGTTTGTTGTATGCAATTACTCTTTTATTTCACTTTTTTAAGTATTATCGCTTCTAACGTGGCTAATAATTTGTTAAAAGGTTTAAAATGTATTGACAAAATTTTACAATTTTTTGGGTTCTTTAAGAAACTTATTGAGACGTGAAGGCAAGGGTTTTGCTTTTTCCCGCATGAGTTGTTTAGCACAGATGGACTTAAATTAAAATTTTTGGGCAAAAGTAAAATTTTGAATAATATTTTTAAATTAGTTACCACCTAACTGAGAAACATTCAAATTTCAGCAATGAAATGAAACAAACTAGATTCGGTTTAGACGTTAATATATTATGTAATATACTAAAATTAAGATAAGTAATTTTTTCTTCAAACGGCAGTAAAATATGGCATTATACTGCTGGATTGATGATGCTAAACTGTCACTTTATTGCCAAGCGGCAGATAATATTATCTGCCGCTGACGAGCGGCAGATAAAGTTATTATCTGCCGCTGTCGACTTTATCTGCCGCTCATCAGCGGCAGTTAAAGTTTTTATCTGCCGCTCACAACTTTATCTGCGGCAGATAATATTATCTGCCGCTGACGAGATAAAGTAATTTTCTTCGAATTTTGTTCACAAAGTTGTAAATAATTTGTTATAGAAACGTTTGAAGAAAAAATACTATATGTTATTCGGAGCAAAAGTATCTTTATGTGGCTCGGCTGTACCACTTATCTGCCTCGCAAGCTTGGAAGATAACCCGTCAGCCTCGCCACATAAAGTATAACTTTTGCTCCTAATAACATAATATACTATTATAATATTCAATACACACGGAAATAGCAATGAAGAAATAAACATTAGAATAAATAAAAGTCGTGCTATTATCAGACCTTTAAATCCAATACTATGGGATAGAAACTTAAGGAGAGAAACAAAATTTAAGAATATGTAAAACGATGGTAAATAGTGTTATGCTCTATGGATCAGGAGCATGGGATATTAACGGATAAAACAAAAAAAAGTTATTGTCGACCGAAATGGATTACCTACGTAGGAGCTGTAGAACAACAAGAACTGATCGAGTACGCGAAATAAAGGAAAGAATGGGAGTTGAAAAAGATATTTTGGACGAGGTACAAAAACGACAGTTAGTATGGTTAGGACATACCAATAGGATGGAAGACATAAGATGTCCCAAAAAGATATTAAAATGGATACCAAGCGAGAGACGAAAACGGAGAAGACCAAGGCGTAGCTGGAGAGATGAAGTGGAAGATGCAATGACTACACGAGATTTGAAAGAAGAGGATTGTTTTAATAAAAAAGAATGGAGACTGGGTGCGGAAAAGCGGCGTTAGCCGTAAAAAATCCGCGTATATATACATATATACTATTATAATGATTTTAATTTAAAATAAAAAGGAGGGAGATTACAAAAAAAAAAAGAACTCGGCAACCAGGCCAGTTTGTTATAAAACGTTTTAGTAATATCTTCTAAGGAAATATTTAAAAAAAAAACACCAGGAGAAAACGTTTCATTATTACTTACCTAGCGCTATTTCCAACGAAAATCGATCGAATTTGGTTGCTGGTATGTTTGGCTTCATCCACCAGTATCTTTTTCAAACATAAGGCTTCCTTGCTCCTTGTAGCATCCGCCAGATGATTGTGATTGTTGCCAAGTTTTAAAAAAACTGTTTGATTACAAGTTGCTCTTGTCGGACACTTTGCCACCACACAAACGAGATAAACTATGTCGTATTTATAGGACTTCGCGCGATAAAAAAATCACCTGCATTATAACGAGTTAGTTATTTGAAGTGGAATATTCAAAATTGAAAGATGTCCAAAATTCAAAAGTCACAACAAAACAATGTTAAAGTCGCCGTTACGAGAATAATATCGATAAGAATATTATCGATACACTGTTGAAATATAATCTGTAAACTCTTTATATAGTTAATGACTAATGCCATCCACCAATAGAAAGCTACTTTGGGATAATTAGTACACCCTCCTAGTTAAAATTGGACCATGGAATATACTCCCACTACATATTTTGAAAAAGAAAAAATGAAATAGTTTAACTTAGAAAATTTAAAAATAGGTAAAGACGTTTAGTAACTTCTTTCGGATTTTTTTTCCAATTACTTTGATTCAATATAATTTCTAACAGAATATTTTGAAATGTTTTTTCAAAAGTCCAATACCTAAATTATTGCAAAATTTTTTAAATAGATCAGTATTTAAGCCTGTTTTTAGAAAACCTAATTTGATAAAAAATTGTTTTAAATCGTTATTTTTGATACTTGCTTTATGTTGCTAGCTATAATAGTATAATTCCTTCATTCAGTACTTTTTAATACTTAGCGCAACTTTTCCATAAAAAAAGGTTTTTGACAGCTGGCCGCAAAAAAGGTGTAAATTGATAAATACGCATTTTTATTTAAACAAAAAACAATTTCCGCGATCTTGGTTAATACTGGAATACTGCATATGTACTAGGACCCTTTAGCTTATTTTTGAAAATTATTGAATTCTAGTTTTGTTGATCCATAACATAATCAATTTTGAGGAATACCAAAAGTTCTTTGGGTCAACAGATGGGCAAGACACACAGGAAACACAAAATATTGATCATATTTCAATTTTTAGCCTCAGTCTCAAAAAAATTTGCTGAATTTATTGCATTCAGTGTTGTCACTTTAATTTTTTAGGGCCAAGGGCACTATTCTTTATAATTATTGTATGTGTTGGCTACATACTGATGTGATGCACTCTTGGGTTATGCTAAAATGTTTACATTTTTGTATTCTGCAGGTCATTTAGAATCTATCCATGTTAAAATTTCACTATTTTGAGAAGAATAACAATTTTATATTTAAATTTATTTATAAATCTAAGGTGCCGTGACTAGTACCAAATGAATATAAGTGAGTTCAGTTGTTAATGAAAAATTGTTTTATAGTTTATAGTCCTGAAGTGTTTTTTTATTCTATTATAAGCAATCAAAATTGGCAAAAATCGATTTCTAGAAATTCATTTTTTCAAATAGTACCGTGGTGGGATACTTTTTTAAAAGCTACACTTTTCGGCGGTCTAATTGATACCAATCACACAATGCTTATCTCATAACAAAAAGTGCAAGAGTTGATTTAGAATAAAAACTTGTTAGACCCGATTTGAGATTATAAAGTTTTCAAAATTTGATTTATTTTTTATTTTTGAGGTAGAATTTTTGTCATAACCTAGAGTGTTTTAGGTATCTCAGGGCTTACATTTGCCGTTAAAATTATTTGAAAAGACCTTAGGGTTCCCGAGATACGCCTTAAATTGCGCTTTTTTGAAAATTTCTACAGGGCGTCACACAAATTTTGGAGATGCGACTAGAAAAATTTGCAACAGGCCCTCGGTGACTATCGATAAAAAAAATTTAAAACAATTCCTTAGAGCCAATTTAAAATTTCTTCAAAATCGGATCACCCTTTTCCGAGATATAGGAATACGTACGTACGCACGCACCCACAGACAGACATCTTCTTAAAAATGCTGGATTCGCATAGAAAAATACTCTAAACCGCATTTTTCCTTAAAATAGTGAAGTTGAAATTGAGACCGAAATCATAACTTGCCCATTACTCCCTGCGGACTATGGGTACGTTTTTAAACAAAAGAGAATTCCTTGTTTAAGTTTCAAGTAAAAGTCGTTCCTTCGAAGTTTAAGTTACGTCCTTATTGTAGAGATATTTCGAATTTAATAAAAAATTATTATTAGCCATTTTTTAAGTAACAACTCTTATTAAATCCGAAATAACTCGATAACAAAGCCGTGTAACTTAAAAATTCGAAAGAAATACGTTTTGCCCAAAATTAAGAAAGGAATTCTAAAATGCTACGAGATTTAGAAAAATCGAGTGCCGTACATTTATTTTTTAGTAAAAGGGGCGGTGTAACGGGATTGCACGCCACTGATTCGTCATATTTTTTGAAAAATGATGAAAAAAGAGCTGTTATTTCAAAGCTACAATATGCAAAATATTTTTAAAGTTCTATTTCTATTGTGCGATATATCGTAAAAATTAGAAATATTAAATAGAACTTCAACATCACGTCCCGAAGTAACGTATAATAAAAATGGAACACGGTGTAACCCACCACGGTTGGCCGTTGTGGTAATTTTGGCTGTTGTGGTCACCCGCCACAGTTGGCCGTTGTGGTCATTTTGGCCGTTGTGGTCACCCGCCACGATTGGCCGTTGTGGTAATTTTGGCCGTTGTGGTCACCCGCCACGGTTGGCCGTTGTGGTAATTTTGGCCGTTGTGGTCTACGTCGCCAGCGACGCCAATACATAGGCGTCGGTGGCCGTTGTGGTCAAAATGGCGCATGAGGCGGAGTTTCGAATTGGCCGTTGTGGTCATGGTGGCCGTTATGGTCAATTATCGAGTTGGCCGATATGGTCAAATTGGCCGTTGTGGTTATGCGGGCGCTTTTGGCCGTTATGGTCACGGTGGCCGTTGTGGTCATGGCCATAACAGCCAAAATAGCGATTGGCCGTTGTGGTCATTGGCCGTTGTGGCCAGGTCCCAATAGTACACAAAACTTATATATGAAGTTGCAATCCCATACCTCTTTTCGTTTTTGAGATATTCTGTTCACAGACAGACAGACAGACAGACCAATGAAAAAAAATATGTTTTTTGGGATCAGGGGACTCTGAAACGTGAAGATCTGTTGAAAACTCAATTTCGAATTTTTGGGGTGAATCCAATACTTCCTTTATCGTAAAAGGAAGTAAAAATAGTTTAGTGCGTCATATGAAGAAGCATACATGAGAAAAATCTTAATGATATCGATGATGGCGAGGGTGATGATGACAGGTCAGATTTTATAAATTTCTTGTATTTCGCTTGGTTGAAACCTACCTTTTGTTCATTTTTATCAAAATTTCTATGCGCCGCATTTGTTCTGTTTATGATCCTTTTTACTTCCTTTTACTACTATAAAGGAAGTATTGGATTCACCCCAAAAATTCGAAATTGAGTTTTCAACAGATCTTCACGTTTTAGAGTCCCCTGATCCCAAAAAACATACTTTTTTTCATTGGTCTGTCTGTCTGTCTGTCTGTGTGTCTGTGTGTCTGTGTGTGAACAGAATATCTCAAAAACGAAAAGAGGTATGGCATTGAAACTTCATATTTAAGTTTTGTGTACTACGTAGATGAGACAGCAAGCTTTTGAAAAAAATCGCATAACCGGAAGTAGGTGTTTACTCTTGTGATTTTTCAGTTTTTTTCGATTTTTTCAAAAACGGCTCAAACGATTTTTTTTAAATTTTACATTTTTCTTACATTTTTAATGTGTATTGATGTGAGATAGGTGATTTTCCAGTTGAATACTTCTAAAGTGGGTTTCTTTTGTTTTTTTTTCTATTTTTTTTATTAACTCCTATTTTAAATAAATCACCCGGTATATTATTACATTTTTGAATTCACCTTAAAATTCTAGAGAAAATTTGTCTCTTCAACTAACACTCGATTTTGTACCGTTTTTGTAGAATTTGTAATTTTTGAAAATTTTTAACAAATGGTTAAAAATTAAAAATGAAATCTTTGACTAATTATAAGATCACTGTAAAAGGAAGTTGTGTGAGTGTATCACACCAGATTTTTCTAATAGACTTGTCTGTCCGTCCGTCCGTCCATCCGGGACGCTCTTTCAGCAGCCAAACCGTAAGAGATAGAGAAAAAAGTTATGAAAGTTATATGTTTGGAATGGTCATGTCAGCTCAGGAATCGAATTTCAGTCACGTGACACTTCCGGTTTTCGAGAAATCACAAAAAAGACCGTTTTTCAAATAATAATAATAATAATAATAATAATAAAGTGTCTTTTATTATAGTAATAATTCGAGGTTATAACAAAGAAAAAAATTAAATAATGCAGGCGAAGTTCAGCCTGGTTGCAATGATATGCTGGCTGCTCTTCCACTTAACCTACAACTTAACTTTATAAACATGATACAATATACAATATATAAACCTATATATGATTCCGGTACATACGCCTGTCAGATGTGATTGGGAAATAAATACACATTGAAATTCCTACTTGATTGTATTCATTGCGTGTTGTTCATTGAGCAGGATCGTTTTTAATTTATTTTTAAATACGGTTGAGCTTACAGGTTTCATCATTTGCATGTAGTGTCTATTAAAACATTTTACTATGCAATACGAAAAAGAACGGATAAAAATATGTTTATAATGAAATGGCACTGTCAGAAGACCTCGGTGGCGCAAGTTCAGATTGTGTATTTCCGTACGATAGGCTAACTTTCTATGTAAATATGGTGGGGATGCAGTTAATATTATTTTACGATAAAAGCAAGCAGCGTGTAAGTACCTCCGGTTCTTCATATTGAGCCATTGAGCACTCTGTAGCTTATGCGAAATTCTTTCATACTTGCGTATGCCATAAATCATACGTAAACATGAATTTTGCAGTTTCTGAATTCGCTTAGTGTCAACGTAATCTATACAAGGACCGTATACTGTACCACAGAAGTCAAACTGCGAAAGTACAAGTGCGTTACATAAGCATATCTTCATCTTAGTGCTCAATATATCTCTGTTGTTAAACAACGTCTTAATTTTACAGTAAGCTTTTTGAAGGCAATTGCTAATATGGTCTTTAAAACGTAATTTATCATCTATCTGAAGGCCTAGATTGCACACAGATTCTTTATATTCCAGAGATACTCCATTAATCGATACCTTGAAATCAGAAACGATTTTTAATCGTTCGTTTTTATTACCGAACAAAATAGCGTTAGATTTTTTGGGATTAAGTTGCAGGCAATGCTGTTTATATATCTGATATAATTTATCTAAATCTTGGTTCAAGAAGGAATATGCGTTAACTTGGTCACTAGAATTAAAAGAAATGTATATTTGTGTATCGTCAGCATATGAGTGATAGTTACAATATTTTACACATTGAAAGAAAGTCGAAGTATAAATAATAAATAAAATTGGGCCTAATATCGATCCTTGGGGTACTCCACTCTCAACGCGTAAAAACGTAGACTTACAATCTGTTACCGTTACCCTCTGAAATCTGTCACACAAATAGTTCTCAAAGAATTTCACAGCGCTGTTCTCAAGACCTATATAATGCAAAATTCCCAACAATATATCATGATCAATGGTGTCGAAGGCCTTGGAAAAGTCAAGCAGTACCAATAAAGTCAATTGGTTACAGTCCATAGCTCGTAGTACATCATCAACAACGCTTGCGAGTGTCGAGGCACAACTGTGACCTGTCCTAAAACCTGATTGATTTTCAGGGAGAATTTTATTTTTGTCAAGATGGTGTCTAAGCTGCGCTGCAACTGCTTTTTCCAAGACCTTAGACAGGGCAGGTAATATGCTGATAGGCCGTAGGTCCTTGAACGTAGACGGTGTAGTCGCCTTGGGAATAGGTATAACATCAGCCTTTTTCCAACACTTGGGAAAAACTGAAAATGTTATGCAGTAATTTATAATGTGTGTGATTATTGGGAGTAAAAATGGTAGGCAAGCATTCAGTACAAATATTCCAATGCCATCACAACCAATAGACTTTGATTTGATGGAAGTTATATATTTCATCACAAGAGCTTCATCTATAGGTTGTAATTTAAGCATGTGATTTACTTTTGCTTGAATATTATTGCGATAGTAATTGGCTGTGTCAGCAATTTCATTTTGAGAAGCTACACTGGGAGCTGAGTTAATGAAAAAACGATTAATTTGCTCGGCATCTGCTAAATTTGAAGGAAGTCGATTTTTATGCTTTTTGTTTTTGTGTATGTCGAAATTTGATAAATCCTTCCAAAAATTCCTCATGGCATTTGTTTGAAATTTTTGACTTAGGTGGTCTTTTTTTGTTTTTCTAACAGCAGCTGTAACAAGGTTACGCAGCTGTTTGTAATACACATAATGGCTGGAATTTTTTGATAACTTATAACGATTAAGAGCATGATCACGAAGGGAAATTAATAATCGTATATCGTCATTAAGCCAAGGTGCAGGTGTTTTAGTGAATCTGGATGTTACGAAAGGCGCATGTAAATCAAGAAGCGTTAGAAGATTATCATTAAAGAATTCGATTTTGTCGTCTATATTATCTAGATCATAAATGTTTTTCCAAGGTATAGACCTTAATTGATCATAAAATTGTTGAGAATTAAAATTTCTAAAATTTCTATAGGTTCTGATCACAGGGTTGACCTTTGCACTAACAATATTGACGATACATTGCACTAGTTCGTGGTCAGAAATCTCGTGCATGCTTATTGTTTCGATTTTATCAATTAATTCGGGAACATTTGTAATGATCAAATCTAAAAGAGAGAATGTACTAGATGTGATACGAGTTGGAGTTTTCACAAGCTGTTCAAAACCAAGGCCGTTCAGATATAATTGCAAATGAGCGGATCCTGGACTTTCGCAGTCTAATAAATCAACATTAAAGTCACCAGTACATATTACTTTATCTTCAACAAGTAGCACCGAAGACAAACTGTTTTCAATAGAACGCGTATTAAATAAAAACATTCAGTAGCCAAACGGAGCTGCGACCCTCTGCGCCTTAAAACGTCGATCGGTTAGGCAACCACTTTGACACCTTCCAGGTCTGGGTACAGTTTTTATTTAATACGCGTTCTATTTGAAAAACGGTCTTTTTTGTTTTTTTAAATGAGACATTTGTCTCACTGGATTGCTTGTCCTTTATCTAATAGCATTGTCTGTCCGGGACGCTGGTCCGTCCGGGACGCTGTTTCAGCAGCCAAACCGTGAGAGATATAAAAAAAGTTATGAAAGTTATATGTTTGGAATGGTCATGTCAGGTCAGGAACCGAATTTCAGTCACGTGACACTTCCGGTTTTCGAGAAATCACGTGATTTACGTCCGTCCGGGATGCTGGTCCGTCCGGGACGCTGTTTCAGCAGCCAAACCGTAAGAGATAGAGAAAAACGTTATTAAAGTTATATGTTTGGAATGGTCATGTCAGGTCAGGAACCGAATTTCAGTCACGTGACACTTCCGGTTTTCGAGAAATCACTTGATTTACGTCCGTCCGGGATGCTGGTCCGTCCGGGACGCTGTTTCAGCAGCCAAACCGTAAGAGATAGAGAAAAAATTTATTAAAGTTATATGTTTGGAATGGTCATGTCAGGTCAGGAACCGAATTTAAATCACGTGATTTTAAAAAATATTATTGTTTTTATTTAATACGCGTTCTATTTGAAAAACGGTCTTTTTTGTTTTATTAAATGAGACATTTGTCTCACTGGTTGCTAGTATCATTATAATTTGCTCTATCTGTCAGCGTTGGAGTTATTTGAGGATCGTTTTTAAATAGTAATTCGTACAAACCAGGCGTCTCCTTCATAGTGCACATTTTAAACAATTATATCTGATCCCTTTATATCCAACTCATCTCCACCAAAATAAAATTGTTTTTTTTTTCAAAAAGTGAGGGGTGCTGTCCTTCTGTACATAGATCCAACAGCAAAGCGGAATAAATAACTATCGCCAAATTGACATTGTCAAAAAATTCATTGGAGGTTGGTCGTTTTTCCTTCCAGTGAAAAAAAGATAAGTTTCTTGTTAGTTTTAATTGTTATTCGTTGATAACAAGGGCAGATTGTCCCTCGAAACGTTCGTTGTTAATATTTTCGTTATTTAATATTTTAATTTGCAGAGTGGCGAAATACCCATATAAGAATATGAATTATGAATTCACGCCACAAAGAAGTTTCAGAGATTATCTTACAAACAGTGTCGTGGATTTCCCAATGTCTGTAAATTTTCAATCAATTTTAAGCAAATTTCTTAACCACACATTTCTTTTCTAGAAACCTTGTACATTCCCAGATTTTCCCGTTAAAACCTGATTATAATTTAAATTTACCGTCAAAACATGAGTAGAATTTGAATTTCCCACCAAAACTCTGATCATAATTTGAATTTACCACCAAAAACATATGCAGAATTTGAATTTACAGCCAAAACCTGGGCAGAATTTGAATTTCCCGCCAAAGCTGCGCAAAAACCCTCGCGCAGACCCCCGCGCAGACCTACGCAGAAACTCCAGGCATCAATCACATTCGGATTTTTTTTAGCAACCTTGCACATTCCCAGACGCTCACATCCGTCTGGACAGGTATTTTCTATAGTCTGCGCCTCCTTCTAATTTTAGCTTTATTTACACAATTTCTAGTGTGATTGTTTAGTTACAAAATGTTTTTATGCGACAAAAATAAACTGTCCCTCACCGTTGGGTATCGTGTATAGCATCTTTATTAATTAGAGTATTTTTTACTAATAAATTGTTGTGGCCTAATAGCTTTTACTTGGCTTTATTTTATTTAATTCTTATTCTCACGGTTTTATTTTAAAATTTTGATTTTAATCTTACCTTTTGCGTGCAGTCTTTAGCATTGTAATAACCTTAGTTATTCGACTCTAATCGACTATTAAAATCAGATTAAGACATAAACCATGAATACCGGATATAGGACATCTGCATTACAAGTTTTCTGCCTGTCTGTCTGTCTGTCAGCAGTGCTTTCGAGCCTATATTAAAACAATCGAATCTAAAACTTGCGTCTTACGTAAAAGAAAACAATATGCAATTACATGGTACTGTTGCTAATAGCGGTATAGAAATATCCAAAATTTTTAACTCAGTTTACACTCCGAACTATAACCTGTAAATCTCTACAGCATAATAATATTTGTTTAGGAACTTGCTTACTGCTAAAGTGAGGGATGCTGTCTTCTGTACATAAATTCAACAGCAAAAAGCGAAATAAATATCTATCGGCTCAATTTCGAGACTGTGTATTTAATAAAGTACGGGAAAAAACACGTAATATTTACATTCGGTGCTTACAAACAATGTTGAGGATTTCTCTCAATGTCTCTAAGACTCCAACACTTTTGTATTATGTTAAATACTGTTTACTAACTGACTGTTAATAACTATAAAAATATGCGAGAGACTATCAACTACCAGATTCCAGTCACTCGTGTGTCTCACCCAGAGCCTCAAACAAGTTTTAATTTCCAAACAAAGGCTCCATTCGATTTAGCGGTTGTGCAGATTTTTCTCAAACAATGGGTTTCATTGTTCAATTTTTACCAGTCATGCACATTTCTCAAACATGTCTGGAAAACTCTGAAGCTCTAGATAATAACATCCTGTTTATCTGATAAAGGAGGTCAGCAAAAATTCGTCCAGACAACAAAGACTTCATTATTCAATTATTTTTTGCAATCGTGCAGATTTCTCAAACAATAGACGTCATTGTTCAATTGGTAGACAATAACATCCTGCATCTGCAAGTCTCAACAAGTTTTGCATTCCCAGACGATGGGGAATTTTGATAGGCGTAGAAATCTTGTAAAATTTCAAAATTAGACAGTTAGCCCCAAAATGCATCGTGAGAATCTTGTAAAAATTAGACTTTTAACCCCAAAAATTAATATTAATCCAGGAGGTAGTGGCTACGTGACAGATAATTTATCAAAAACACAACCGATGGCGTCAAAGTACGTTGGCCTCAGAATCACAAAAATTATACAAATGTGGCGGTCCGCGTAGAGACGTCAGTCTTGCATTGATCCAGGAGGCCGTATAATTTGTAATTGGCAAAGCTAAGGTTACTGTAATACTTTATAGGTTAGAAATTTTTAGAAACTAAATTACTGCTCGGTAAATACAATATTTCTTAATACATGCCCTTACAATAGTTATGCCCAAAATACATAATATTTTCTAAACTTTATAAACCTTAATTTAATCTAACAATAAACACAATAGGCACTCACAAACATATATCAACTATGTTGCACTACTAAATAAAGTTGTAGAAAAAGTTTGGCGGTAGTTTTAAACGCATGGCACTCTTGCCCAGTCTGGCACTCTTGGCCGACTCTCCCCTATATTTTTTTACGTCAGTCTGTGTCAAACAACAAATAAAACCTAACCTACTAATCTCGAATTTGACATAGACTGACGTTACACTTCAGTACTGCCAAACGTATAACACATATCACAGCCTACCCTAATTGGGGGTTTTATTGATCTCTTGTTATTTTTATGGTAAAAACCATTCAAAGCTGAGAATTAAAACTTTTTATAATTACACATTTAACAACAGCAGAGCAAAAATTTACAAAAGGAACACTTGTTTGAACAGTGTTAATCAAACTAATGTACCAATCGTTTTATATCATTTAACAAGTTGGTTTTTTTATTTTACTTATTTAATTTTTCGATTTTCATCAGGAAAACGTGTGGCAACAATGCCTCATATTCTAACGGATATTATTTTATCTAGCATGCAAGTGCATATGAACATCATACCTCTCTATTATTTGTAATGTTGCCAATTTAACGAATTTTAAATTACTTATATTTGAAAATGACTCCGAAAAATGTTTGTTTTTAGGTTTTTGTTTAATTTGAGACATAGAATATCTTAGTGTATTCTTTGTGCGATTTATTAGATACACCCTGTATATATCGGGTGACAGTTTTCAATCCCAACATAGGACATAATTTATGTCACGTAAGTAGGACTATCCCTGATAATAACATTTTAAAGTTGACTTTTCGTTTCTGAGCTGTAAATGTTAATTTGCTTTTTTGGTTCACAAATTAGGTACTCGTTCTTCAAAGATACTTAATTTGAATTTATTACACAAATTAACTTTGACAGTTCACAAACAGCAGTGAGTTTCCAAATGTCATTATCAAGGATAGTCATACTTGTGTGACGTTATGTCGTATGTCCCGGATTGAAATGAGTAGCCGATATATTTTTTTAATATTTAACAATAATTGAAGGTGTTTTGTGTAGTTTATATGCCAAATAAATGAGTTATTATTATTATTACTATTATTACCTCCACTGTATACCCTCTATGGTATGAATGGTAAAAGAGATACAATTAAGTATTTGCGTATAATATAAATGTATATTAATTGTTTTTTAAGATTGTCAATGTAACCTGTAGCTGGAAAATCATAATAATAACCATAATGTTAGGATTAAGATATAGCAATTAATTGATGCAATTAAAACAGGCTGAAATCTGTTGGTAATTATTTATAGATTAACCCTTGTTTTCTTTAATAAATATATGATTTAACATCTATTCAAAGCAATTAAACACACAGACCAACAAAGAAAATTAAATATTGATTTATTCCGTTTTACTTATCACAAATTTAAACCAAGCGTATAGTGAACCTACATCCAAAACCAAGGTTAGTACATTAATAGCCAACTAGAGGTCGCCGGCATGCGAAGTCGCATTCAACAGGAAGCATCATGTTTTGTGTTTTGACAGTTTGTGATCATGTGTACAATGTTTGTGTTATTTTTGTAACTATTTTACAAAATATATAAACTATTTTTTCTAAAAGTCTTAAGAATCGATAGTGATTAAAGTACTACAGTATAGTACTCGAGTGTTGTGTAGCTACAGAATTTCTTTCGAAACTCGACACACATTAACCTCAAAGCAAACTTTGTAATTATATTTACTCTTAATTAAGTAATTAAAGTGGATAAAGTTTTCGAGTTTAAGTAGTTGAAGTGAAAATGGGGAAAGTGGAGCAACCTAACGAGGGAGTCCCAGGAATTTCCCCGCAGACAGAAGCCAGCAAATTATTAGAGGCGGCTCTGCTTCAGATGGACGGGATTATTTCAGGTTTGCCATTGTTTAATTTTTTTTTATGATTGTATGTTATCTTTTCCTACATAGGTAGCTTTTATCGTTATCTCATAGTGTGAGTATTTTCGCACTTGATAAGAATATTCGCCCGTAATTTGCTTATGCATAGTTGACAGCAGTATCATACCATGTGTTGCAGTCATGAATACAATGAGGATAGTCATAATTAAGCTGTTGAGAATGATAGTAATTAATTTAATTTAATAAATATATGAAGCTGTTAATTTTTGATACAGCTATAATTATTTAAATTTTATTGAGTTTATTAGCGGTATCTTTTTTACACTTAAAAAAAATGATTAAGGATTTTTTTGATTTTTGGACGATTATTCGTTGCCTTACTTTTGAAGTGTAGATACATTATATATGTAGAAGTAGGTACTCTTTAATGTAAATCCGATTTTTGAAAATGTAGAGGAAATTACACATTAGATAACCTAATTTAAATAAGTTTTCTTGTTTTTTCCCCAACGGCTGTATGTAAGTGTTTGGTAATAGCTAATAGCATTTTACTATATTTAAATGTTAAAAGATACTTTATAGGTACCTATTGCTCTTCTTAGTAGATAAAATAATCGCAGTGTTGAAGTTATAGTGTGTATCATAATATAAGATAATTGGATCTAAAACTTACGTTGTATAGGTGGCGACAACTGTACCGGAGTACTATTTTAGCTCGGATTCCAACTAATATGCAGGCGCAAATGGTATAAACAGTTATTAGCGAAGTTAACAATGCCACAAGAGTTAAATTAATATAATACTAATACTACGGGTCTATACCACTTCGCCCACAGACCACTTCGCCCACTCGTCTTTTAGTACCGTATCGCCCAATTTTTGATATGTACCACATCGCCCAACACGACCACTTCGCCCACATTTTCAAGAAGGACACAATGCCCAACAGGACCACTTTGCCCACATCTTCGCGAGGGACACAACGCCCACATCGACCACTTCGCCCAAGGTTTATATAGGCCCACAACGCCCACAACAGGACCACAACGCCCAAAATCCGTTCGTTAGAACTCGGTTAATGCACACATACGTGGCTGAACATTTCGCCTGCCGACTACTTCGCCCACCCGTCTTTTTATACCATATTGCCCAACTTTTCACGAGAGATACAACTCCCAACAGGACCACTTTGCCCTAACCTGCCCTAACCTAACCTGCCCTAACCTAACCTAACCTAATCTAACCTAACCTAGCTTAATTCGCACGAATCTACTTTGGGCGTTGTGGCCACAGAACTTTGCCACTATTATTCAACACTGTGCGTGTGCATTAATCGAGTTCTAACGAACGGATTTTGGGCGTTGTGGTCCTGTTGTGGGCGTTGTGGGTCTATATAAACTTTGGGCGAAGTGGTCGATGTGGGCGTTGTGTCCCTCGCTAAGATGTGGGCGAAGTGGTCCTGTTGGGCGTTGTGTCCCTCGTGAAAATGTGGGCGAAGTGGTCGTGTTGGGCGATGTGGTACATATCAAAAATTGGGCGATACGGTACTAAAAGACGAGTGGGCGAAGTGGTCTGTGGGCGAAGTGTCCGGGTCCCAATACTACTACAGGGAGATAAAATAAACTTGATTGCTGGAACGATTGAAAACAATAAAAGTTTAAAATTCATTTCCAACATCTTGTTTAACTTATCCACATGTTATTTTTATATTACCTACCAATCTAATCTATAAATTTGGTTCAAATTACATATTTGTGTAGCTTATTATACTCTGTTAAAGTCATATGAACTAATTATACAGTTAATTGTAGTTTTATAAAGTACAGTGTAGACAGTGGTCACATTTTTCATGGGCTCTCGCGATCAATTTTATTTTTGATCGCTCTGCACAATATTATTGCATTCGTAATACAGATTTTTTCGCAAATATTAATTTTGATTTATATGAAAACCTAAAGTGAAGACGTCAACCTCAACCTCCCTATTTGTTTATCAAGAAAGTTATAAGAGTGTAATTTATTGCTATATACAGGGTGTCTCATCGGTGTGTGAACGGAGAATAGTTCCTCACTCAGGAAATGTATTACGATTCTGTTGTAGCGGGACCAGGGGCAGCTAAAGCGGGGGTGCAATGGGTGCATGGCACCCAGGCGGCAGCTAGGCTTTGGTTATAGAGCTGTTTTTTCCCGTAGAGAGAGTTAATTGAAAAAAAGGCAGCTTGTGGTGGCCAAACTGTTTGAGATATTGATAACGGGGTTTCATAGAAAACAAGTTTTTCTACGATCGTGTCAAAATGACAATTTTTTGCACTGTTTCTAGTGTCAAAAGCGACGTTTGTAGCACTCTTAATATTAGCGCCCAAAATACGTCTTGATTCTCACGTTGCCGTTGGAGGCGTGTTTTAATAATTTATTAAAACACGCTTTGCCGTAAATGTTAATGTCAACATAACCTAGAATATCTAACACAATATGACGGAAAAAGTATGACCCAACTAGGTTTTTATATTTCTGTTACGATCGTAGAAAAAATAGCGTACGATACACGTGCATAAGAGCCATTAAAGCACTAGCGACGTTAAAAGCACTCCGCTAGCGCGTCGTGCTCTTAAACTCGTCGCACGTGCTTTAAATGCGTACTTATACACTTGTATCATAATATACTATTCTTTAGTGCGGATTCCATACGTGGCAAAATAGTGGTTTGTTTTTTTAATGTAGAGGATTTTTTTACTTTCACGAAACTTAAAACAAAATGTTTTTTAAATACAACACTTTATATATTTTGCCATGGTGAATGCAGATTTTTATAGGCTATCATATGCATAGGGTGGAGTAAATAAGAAAAAAGTTACAGAGCTCCAAAGTTTTTATCTTTGTTGAACTGACTTTAATACCAAACATTAAAATAGTATTTCTTCTAATTATAGCACGCATTCGTATTTCTTGTTCAATCAAACAAAAATATATAAATTATTTATTTATTTTTACTATTATTTTTATTATTATTGTTACTATTATTAATCTTAATCATGTTTGTAACTTTTTTCGTATTTAGTTTATTCCATAAAAACATGAAATCGTAAGCTTATAAAAATCTGCATCCAGCAAGACCAAAATATACAGGGTGTTGCATTTAAAAGGTTTGTTTAAGTTTTGTGAAAGCAAAAAACCCTGTATATTAAAAAACAAACGAGAGCCACTTTTTGCAATTAACTCCCTCTATTGTTAAACCGTAGAAGATAGTCTCATATAATTTTATATCAATTGAAGTGGCTTGCCAAAAAGTGCAGCACTCTGTATGTGAACACTCTGTATAAACAAAAATAATTGTAAAATGTGTACACAGGGTGCATCTATTGTCCCGCTGAAACAGAATCTTAATATATTGCCTGAGTGAGGAGCTATCGTCCGCCCACACACCGATGAGACACCCTATGTGAGTAGAAATTTGTCGCGAAGAACATCAGAAATGTTTATTTGCTGGCTGAATCGGGATAGCACACCCTATTCGGCATTATGCATTTTACTAAAAACACGTGTTGGGGAAAAATATGTTTAAGATCACAAACATTTAAAAAAATACATAGCATGACATTTAGAACAAAAATATTGCAATTTCCGTTCAAATGCTCTTACAGAGTAGATTCTGCGATAGATGAATCTCGTAGTCAAGTACGTATATATCATTGAAATTTGTTTTTTTAAAAGTTTATCATATATTTGGCGATGTATTCGAGAGAGGGGCCTTCATTCAGTCTAAGCCTGTAGGTATAGTGTTTGCTGAACGTTTAACTTTTTCTTGAAGATACATATTTCTATATATCGATGGTGCCATATATAGTAGCAATGAAACATCATGACAAAAAAAACAGAATGCTTGAGTAGGAAAGAGATGGCCAAACAAAAAATTTAGTGTAGTAGGCATATTTGGTTGACATATGTCAGCATTAATATGAGCGTCAAGCCTACTCAAATATTTATTTCTATGTTTATCTCGTTCTTACTCGAGCATTGCATTGTATTTTCTTGTTCATGCTATCTTATTGCTGTTATATACAGGGTGAGTCGGGAGGAACGGACCAAACTCCAGGAGTGTATTCTACGCATAAAAATAATGTAAAAAAACTCAAATTTTGTTATTCGATTTTCAGTTGTTTTCAAGTTATAACGTCAAAAAAAATCCCCATCTCATTATTTTCATTTTAGCCTTTGTAATAAATGGCGCATTTCTCGATTGTTTGCAAATGATTACGTCTTAAAATTAATAAAAATATCTATTTTTTATAAGAACTCAGTAAAGTTCATCATAAAAAGTTGTTTTTTGTAATGCTATAACTTGAAAACAAATGAAAATCGGATAACAACATTTGAGTTTTTTTACATTATTTTCACTCCTGAAGTTTGGTCCGTTCCTCCCGACTCACCCTGTATAATTATAGCTCCATCGGTATAAACGTCTGTTTTGTGTCACGTCATCGCCGATTGGGCGAGTGCACTTCGTGCGCTATCGCCAGTAGTTCCTCATGCCGCAATCGTGTCACTAAGCAAGGTTAAGATATTTTACTTTCTTTTGTATATAATTTTGAACAGTCTTGTACGCTTCAATTATTAACGACGTTAGAACATTTTCTTGTGTAACTTTTTTCAAATAGAATTTTTAAAAATGCAGAAATTATTAATGATGCTGGAGACATGTATAAGCGTCATCTGTAAGGATTATCCTTGATAGCGGTATCGGAGGGAGGCAGAACACCCCCAATTTTCACTATATGTCAAATTCGAGGTTAGCAGCTTAGGTTTTGCGTCAGTCTGTGTCAAAAATGACGGAAAACCTATCCTGCTAACCTCGAATTTCACATAGATTTACATTAAAAAGTCCATAAGGGGCAGCTGTGGAAATTGAAACGTATGAATAATAGGTTGGTGGCACTGTAAGTCTATGTCAAATTCGAGGTTATCAGGTTAGGTTTCCCGTCATTTTTTGCACAGACTGATGCAAAAGCTAACATGCTAACCTCGAATTTGACATATACTTACAGTGAAAATTGGGGGTTTTTTCCTCCCTCCGATACCGCTATCAAGGAGAATCCTTACAGATGACACTTATACATGCCTCCAGCAACATTCTCTCAAAAAATAGGCCTTAACTAAATGATCACTAAAAAATGTCACCAGCTCTTAGACTATATTTATATAGTAAACAGTTTTCGTTTGCTGTTTCGAAAGAATTTTACTACGGTCTAGTCTCGATCGTCCGATATATACTCCAGTTTTTTAAGCTGGAAATGCAATCTAGGGAAACCATCCGCAACAACCATTGTCACTAGATTGAATTGTGTTGGTACAAAAGCTTTTGGTTACTATTTTTGCAGTGAGGTTAGGTTTCAAGTTCACTGGTTGCTAGGGATGTCGGCAGGTACCCGCGAGTACCCGGGTACCTGGGTCGACCCGGGTAATAGTCAACCCGGGTATACTTTCAGGACCCGGGTACCCGACTAGTAAATTGTGTAATTTCTAGAACGTCGGTCTTTTTCGGAGAAGATGATCAAAACTAAAAACAATAGGAATAAGCTTTAGAAAAACATAACCATCCAGTAATAACCAGAATCACCCCATCCCATACCACATGTTTCTTGTTTGATATACCGTGTGTCCACAGGAGTACGCACCATAGAGATAAGATAATGCACAGCGACGCCTATAATTGGCCTAACGGCTGTTGGCTGAGTGCGAATTAAATTAAAAAATCTGGTGTGATACACGCACACAACTTCCTTTTACAGTGATTTTATAATTAGCCAAAAATTTGATTTAAAATGTTTTAAGCATTTGTCAAAAATTTTCAAAAATTACAAATTCTGCAAAAACGGTACAAAATAGAGCGTTAGTTGAAGAGACAAATTTTCTCTAGAATTTTAAGCTGAATTCAAAAATTTAATAATATACCGGGTGTTCTATTTAAAATAAGAGTTAATTAAAAAAATAAACAAAAAAACAAAAGAAACCCATTTTAGAAGTATTCAACTGGAAAATCACCTATCTCACATCAATACACATTAAAAATGTAATAAAAATGTAAAGTTTAAAAAAAATCGTTAGAGCCGTTTATGAAAAAATCGAAAAAAACTGAAAAATTACAAGGGTAAACACCTACTTCCGGTTAAGCAATTTTCTCCAAAAGCTTGCTGTCGCATCTAGATAGTACACAAAACTTATATATGAAGTTTCAATGCCATACCTCTTTTCGTTTTTGAGATATTCTGTTCACAGACAGACAGACACACACACACACAGACAGACAGACAGACAGACAGACAGACCAATGAAAAAAAATATGTTTTTTGGGATCAGAGGACTCTAAAACGTGAAGATCCGTTGAAAACTCAATTTCGAATTTTTGGGGTGAATCCAATACTTCCTTTATAGTAAAAGGAAGTAAAAATAATGCTAATCTTATATATAAAAAAAATCAATCGCCGTGTGTTAGTGCGTTAGTGTGTTAGTAACGCAAAAACTCGAGAACGACTTGACCGATTTGGATGATTTTTCTTTTGTTGTGTTCGTCTTACTCCCGAGGTGGTTTAGCAAAAAAGAAAATTCGGAAAAATCCAAAGGGAAAGCCGGAAAATTGGAAAATATCGAAAGTGAAACTGGGTTTTAGAGACAAATTATTTTTGGGCATAACAACGTTTGCCGGGCCAGCTAGTAGAATATAAATATCAACCAGTACTGTGACCACCGTCCCTTTTCTTGTGCCGTTTATATTTTATAACAATATTGTTTCATACAGTGGCGAGTCAGAAGGCAGAAAACAACGTTTTAGCGTGCCGGCGATCACAGCATTAGCTGATCTCTATTCTTTTAGGTTATCCCTATGGTGCGTCCTCCTGTGGACACACTATGTAATAAATCCGCTTCACGGAAATATTCAATCCGTCAATAGTACCATTAAATCGCGTCGGTATGGGATGAAGTAACATAAACATAATCTGTGTGATGTTGATGTTGCTACCAATTTCGAATAAAAAGTCACGTACTTGAATTTGATAGCACTTGGAAGTGTAAAAATATTTTCAAATAACAGACGACTTGCAGTTTGAATTGGTGACTAGGTACTATCTCAATTTAGTTAAGTTTAAAACCCGCGACGGAAAGAAAGAAATTGGAACTACCTCAGATGTTCCGATGTACGCTAACATTTTTGTTATATATATTTCGGGTACCCGAGGGTACCCGGGTACTGTTTTCGGGTACCCGGGTACTGTTTTCGGGTACCCGGGTACTGTTTTCGGGTACCCGGGTTTGATTTTAGACCGGGTACGACATCCCTACTGGTTGACATCTTAAGGGCCGGTTGCAGAAAGCAATGTTAAGTCTGGTGTTAGCTAACATCGCGTCAAAGTGAACAAAAACGAATCAAATCTTAAATGCTTATGGTAACTAGTACATTAGTAAACAAAATTTGATGCGATTTTGTTCACTTTGACGCGATGTTAGCTAACACCAGACTTAACATTGCTTTCTGCAACCGGCCCTAAGTATTTTAAATTGTAGTTATGGCTGTTATAAACTGAAATTTAACTCAGTGCAGTACCTACGTAGTTAAAACTTAATTAGAAAATCACATTTCAAGTTTTAATAGCTAAAACCGCAATTTAAAATAATGAAATACCAACCAGTCAACATAAAGCCTAATTTCACTGCAAAAATGTTAACCAGAAGCTTATGTACCAACACACATCAGTATAGTTACAATGCTTGTTGCCAATGTTTTTCCTAGAATTTCGCCATTTGCATTTCCATAAAAAATGAAACAACAGAAAATAGAACTATTGTCAGTTGCAAAGATGATCGCCTATTGTAACACAAAATACAATTATTAAGGAGAGCATGTAAGGTGGAATAGGTGTTCTATGTTATTATTTTGTCTTATAAAAGAACAAGAAGTATATATCTGTTTCCGCCAATCGTATTAGAATTGACAGATTATTGATAAAATTATGTTGAGCAAGGTGTAACAGTCCATTACATCAGCCGTTGCTATGTAATTTACAATAAAACTGTACAGGAATAATATTCCCGGCCTAGGCCGGGAATATTCGAGTACTATTTCCTATTTTTTTTAAATACATTCCCAGACTCCTGTATTGTTGTGCTCGGTATTCGTCTCGCCCAACAATATTCACAGTTGTCCGGGAATGTTACGCTTTTCATCCTATATACAGAGTGTACTATTCTGGGCATGTTTTCTTGAAAACAGTCATTATGATAAATAGATGAAATGTCTCAATTCGTTTCAAATATATTACCAAGACACTGTAATAAACAACAAATGATTCTTTTTCGATTACATCGGGTGCCAGTTGATGGTTAAATTTAATACACTTCCTTATTGTAATATTGTTAAAACTACATGCAAAGACCTGTGGTGTTACATAATCAAACCAAAATGTGTTAAGCATAAAAACAGACACAGCGATATAATGTTTCATAAAAATGTAGTCAATTGCTTCAACGATCCGCGACTGTAGCGTCTGCTGTCACTTAAATAATAAAGCCATCATTTGCAGAGAAACGCCCCCTGTTTCGTATTTATTTAACTTCCTGGGGAGAAAATTGTGTTTCATGCTGGCTATAGGCTTTTGACAGATCCATAAATATCTCTCAAGAACTTCTCCCTTGCTTATAGCTCGTAATAATTTCATAAGTAGTTGAGGAACAGTCTGGCCATTGCAACGATACGTAATAATGAAAAACGGAAAGTATCGACTTTGATAATAATTATAATTAAATGTCTATGCGTTATATAAACTAGAGTTAATTATATTTACAAATCGATGCTAAACTTATTTCGACTTCAATTCTTACAAAACATAATTCGCATTTCGATAGTGCTCGTAGAACACTAAGAGAATAAGCATTGGCTTGTAGTTGCCAGAGAAGTGGAAGAAATAGTAGTGTGTATGCTGTAATAATCACAATGCAACTAACAGGAAATAGGACTTTCAAGTATACGTCAGTTTCTTTAACTAAATTATTTGTGAAATTAATAGTATTTTACGTTACAAGGCCGGAATGTAGTGTTTTGCAGGTCGAGCCAAGTAGATTCCAGGGCGAGCCGCAGGCGAGCCTTATAAGCTTGGGGAGACCTGCAAAACACTTTCCGGTTGTGTATCGTACAATATTTTTTTTACGACATCGGAGTCCATACTTTCAAACTTGCGAATTCACTTTCAAAAACTCAAAAAAATTATGACATCAGTATCTATTACTTGACTTGTCCAAACAATAACACACACTTGATTCCATAGTAACAAAGGCATCAGGGACCGGCAAAGGATTTTACCGGTCCCTGATGCCCGTTTTCCGATCTTGACCGGCAAAACGTTACTTTCTGGCGAAAAAATTCTCCAGAAACCGCATATTTTCAGGTCAGTCGTAAAAAAAACAATTATAATTGTATGAGTTCTTCGATCTCAATCATGACACGGTCCAATCCCGGAAGTCGTTTGTTATTTAATTGCCTCTACATGTTTGGCCATTAAGTCTTTTAATAAAACTTTTATTTATGAGCAGCTCCTACAACTGTAAAGCTCAGTTTCTTAAATTACCCGACATGTTTTTCCAAGAAATGCGATTTATCTCCCAAGTGTTATGGTTAGCGTGATCATGAAGAAAATTTGCATCTTTATCCTGAACATATATGTTCTTAACACATTCCATCAGACAATTATTATATCATCAATATATTTTTAATTCGATTGCTTTATCATCAACGAAAGAGTAAAAGAGAATAGATTGAGATATTCACATATTGGAATATCCCATGGTGCAACCAATCATGGCGGTTTGTGTTTTTCTTCGCTGAGAACATGTAAGTAAAAAATTATTGTTAGGCGACTGCATGTTTAAAAATACAGCATCCCAAGCTTTCCTTAGCACCAGCACGCTACGCCGAACTAACCCTTTTTCACACCCAAAGGTTAGCGTCGTTCGAACTTCTTTTATTACTCTCCATCAATATACATCTCATTTAATCTGAAAATCTTCGAAGCGAACGAGAAAGTTTAAGCGGCACAGCAGATGGAAATTTGAAGTTGTTGGTTGCGCGGGTCAGAGGGATTTAACCTAGCGATTGTGGATTGAAAACGTATATTTTAGGGAGGATGTAATAGTAATTGTTATTGAAACTGGAAATGTGCCGGAAGCCGATTTAATCGTGCTTTAAATAACATGAAATTTTATAATTGTTTAGTTATATTCAAGGGTGTAAGTGTTGTCGATGTATCATACCTAATTATCAATTGAGTTGAGCATAAGTTTGTATAAGTTGTATATTTCTACAAGTGGTCGAATAAAGAATCATATACGAAAACAGAAACAAAGGAAGTTGGTATTCAAGACAAGAACAGCGCGTTAGGGATAGTTGTAATTATTTAATAATTTGATTACAATCAATAGTACCGATTGAGGAGAAATCAAAACAGGGGTCACCTGGATTTAAGGTGTAGTGTTATTTAGGGTTCAGATACTGTAGACTATAGGTAGTGTTGATGTGAGTTTGATACGGAGAATTCTGGTAATTCTATTTCTGGAAATTGAAGGCGTAACAGGTACTAATGGACAAGAATGTATAGGAAACTTTGAATATGTAAAATGGGGAAACCAACCGTTGACGATAGAAAGCAAGGTTAAGATTCATAAGATGATATTAAACGCCGTAGGGGTTTGAAGCGGCAACACTCGCAGATACTGCTAAAACGAAAGTGTCAAAGATAACAGCAGAAACGAACACTGAAGATCTGTAATAGGTCAAAAAGGCTGGATACAAGTAGTAGTGAATACGAAAGAGAGTAATGCGGCATAGCAGACGTAGTAATAGTTATTTATTGTATAAGTGTTTTAGATTTAGATGATGTTTTATCCACGCAAGAATCTTTAAACGCGAGAACGCAGTTCGAACGTTTAATTTTCTTAAGTGGATAAAACGCAACTAAAACACGAATGCAATACAACGTTTTATCCAACAACTCAATAAATATCTAAAAAAACATACGTTTTGTATTGACAGCCATGACAAGTCATAGTGACAATTTGGAAAGTACCGAAAGATCAAATGTTATACGTTTGGCAGTCTATGTCAAATTCGAGAGATTAATAGGTTAAGTTTTGTTTGTTATTTGACACACATTGACGCAAAACTTAACCTACAAATTTCGAATTTGGTATAGCTTGATAGTGCTACCAACAATGCAGTAGTAAGTGACAGGGTTTTATCCCACTAGTGGAATAAAGTAATTTCATTATTCCACTAGTGGATAAAGTGGTACCTTAGACGGTTCATAAGTGTGGATAAAACTTCAATAAAAGGTGATTGTGGATAAAATCCATTAAATGGACAATATAACAATAAAACGAGCATGCTAAAGGCAGCAAAAGTCCTCTGCCACGCTCACGCGTGGTGTTAATGGTAAGTGAAGAGGAGGATCTGTAGTATGATCAAAAATTATTTTCACCTAGTATGGCTATGGAATAGTTCCTAATTTATAAATTCAACTATAAGTTACTTAAAAATCAAATATCAAATTTTGACATTAAGTGTAAACGTAGTTGCATTCATAAATTAGTAACTATGCCATAGCCATACTAGATGAAAATAATTTTTGATCATACTTTATAAAGACTATTACGTAGATGTAACATCGCAGGAAAACAACATAGTATGGAAATTTCAATACCAAAAATAAAATCTATGATTATAGTATGAACACCTTGAAATAAATGGGAAAGTAGTCGAGTAATTGGTGAAGCATACATATCGTGGGATACAGATAACAAGTGATAAAAGGATAGAAACGTATTTTCTGAAACTGCGAACCAAACCACAAAAGCAATCCAAATTGCAGGATGTGTGAACAGAGTTATATGGCAAAACAGATACATGTCAAGGCAAACCAGAGGGAGAGTATACAAAGCAATGGTAGACCAATAATGATATACGCTAACGAAACTAAGGTAGAGATCCAGAGATGCAAACCATTAAACGCAAATTAAGAACGACAGAAATGAAAATACTACACAAAATAACAGGGAGGCACAAATGCAGCAATATGGGCATGGGAGTAGGCGATGCTCCGCTATACATCATTCTATTCGCGGACGACTAAGTTGTAGTTGTCGCAGATGAAGACGACCCCTCATATATGGTAAGAAAGCTTAAAAAAGAGTACAGAAAAGTGGAGACTCGAGATAAACCTACAAAAAACAGAGTACTTAGTCCTAGGCGAACAGGGAAATAACCTTATCCTCGAGAACGACATCATTAGAAATTATAAATACTTTAAGAATCTAGGCGTCACCATTACAGAATCGGGAAAAAGCGACACCATCGAAACAAAGAGTCTCATCTGGTATGGGCACTTAAAACGTATGTTAGAAAGAGATGGCCCAAGAAAATCTGGGACTGGCAACCTTCAAAAAGAAGAAAACATGGGAGACCACCGAGAAACTGGTATCAAGATGTGCTAGAAGCAACGGAATTACGAGGTCTGAGAGATGATGGCTGGAATGATAAACGGGCCTGGCGAATTGGAAGCGAGAGACTTGCATTATGTATACGAAGAACAGGCATAGCAGTGCTGAAATAAGAAGATTTTGTGAACACGTTGAGCGAATAAGCGAGAACAGAATGGCCAAAACATTTAAGAAGGGTATTCCACCATGAAAAAGACCACATGGCTGACTGCCTAAAAGGTGACATCAGAGCTGGTTTTCGTCTTCAGCGGAAAAAAGAGGCTAGGAAAATAGGACAATGTCCTAGTCGTTAGGAAGAAGAACATGTTAAACGTAAATATTAGCGAGGGGCTCGAAACTCTTAAGGATGATGACGGGTAATTGGAAGTCGACCTCAAAAGGAGCACCATAATAAATGTCTAAAAGATAAATACACATGCGTACATGGAAAATAAACAAAATCTGGCAGGAAGAGAATGTTTCAGTTTATCATGTGCAACATTTGTTGATGTGACTGAATATTGCAGTGTGTTGTAAAGACGCGTCTCCACCAAAGCAATACACAGCAGCTTTGTGTTTCTCTTCTTTCTTCTTCAGACCTTTCAAGGCGCCCAGAGTTGAGCACAGGTCCCCTTAGTTCTTTCCATTTTTTTTTGTATTTTGAGCGGTTCTTATCCAGGTTAATCCTCCTACTTTCTTAATATTATCATACCAACGCGCTATCGGTCTTCCTCTTGGACGTTTGCCAGTCCACGGTCTCCATTTCATAACTTTTTCATTCCATATAGGTAACTTTTCCATTCCATGTGTTTCACTATATTGAATAATATTTCATATTTTTTCAACAAAGTGTCGATACCGAAGCAACATTGTTGCATCATGTTGGCATTTGTTACATGTGCGACGAAGAAGATATTTTGTTGCCGGCGGCTGTTTGTGTAATAATTGGTACATGGATGTCGTTTGTAGTTATCTATTAAATTGATGGACACTCCAGTAGTCCAATTTAACCTCTAAAACTACTGTACAAGACCAACCGTTAGCACTAACACCTTGCAACTGAAACAAGCCCCCCGAACGGATGCAACATTTGTTAATGTGGCTGAATATTGCAGTGTGTTGTAAAGCTTCCTTTGATCTTTACCTCTGCAAAAGGAAACATGCAACAACCTCCAACTGTGACATAAACTAAGTACAACGTACAACACACTGCAACTACCATAAACTTTTATGTTGGTATTGCAGTAAGTTGCTTTGGTGGAGACTCGTCTTAAGGCTCTAAGGATCTGTTGCTTCTTCTACACACTATGGTGGTTTCACAAATGCTAATCATTGATGTTTACCAAGTAACGATAGTAGGGTATTGGTAGTGCACATGAAGTATCCAATTTACAGTCACTTCATTTACTATGTGATTCAGAGTAGGCGGGGATCATACCTGAATTTTTTATAATTAACAGTGTAGAAATTTGTCAATAAATATACGCGTAAATTAGATTACCCCACTTTTGACATTTCAAGAATAACATGGACTACTAGTTAAGCAGTTATATTCCAATAATATATTTTTCATACAAACACTAAATTATTATATAGTAATGTTGACATTTATAAATGACATTTGATTAACTTCTGTTAAATTAATGTAAAGTAAACACTGTCATCCTCATAAAAATTAACATATATTGTACATACGCTACATTTTTCGGCTTATATATTAAACCATCTTCAGGCTAAAAGATAAAGCTTATAAAAATACGGGGAAAACCCAGAGAGCAAAAACCTTACCTAATGTCAAAAGTGGACAGTCATAAATAAACAAACAACTAAAATTAAAACAGACACAAGATAACGTGACCGACATGTTAAATGAAATAAATTATTTTAATATCTACAACAGTCAGCCAAGGTGAGAACTGTAAATACGTATCAAAGCCACAAAAACCGATAAATGGAATAAGTTAAGCAATTAATCAAATTTTAGATTGAGGAATGTATAATTGCTACTGTTTGCAAACTCCGTGACCTCATTGGTCCTGGTCAAATTTTTGATTATTCTCAATAATGTGAGAGGCAAAAGCCGATTTATTATAGTCAAGATGATGAATGTAATTTGGTTTTATTAAAGAAATGTGTTCAGACACGCGCTTTTTGAAGGATCTCCCGGTTTGGCTGATTTGTTAAGGAGGGGGATAGGATCTTTGTTATGGACTAGGATAGTATTAAGGGAAAGGTGAGGAAAAGGAAATTGTAATATTGAAGTGTTTAAAAATGTTTTTTAGAGAATTGACAAAAGGGGAAATGTAAGGTGGTTCTTGCGACTCTTTTTATGTGGGCCAAACCGGGTGTTTACTTTACATTAATTTACTGAATCACCTCAATTGTGAGAATGGACCAGATCCTGAATTTTTAACTTCTGTTAATCAAACGTATACACTTCAAAAATATACAAAATCTAAACGGAACTAGAATTACATAGTAAATGAACAGGTTTTATAGAGGTTTCAGCAGAAAACAAATGAATCCATAACTAGAGAAAATATACACTATATTCAAGTGTTCAACCTTGTTAGACATTAGTTAAACTTCGTTTAAACATTTTGAAGCGATGCGGTTGGTCATCGGCTCAAGAATGTGCTACAATAAGGCAAACCTTCTGGTCGTCACAACACTTTAGGTCACCGGTAACGTTGCATAACACTATTCATAAAAATCCGTCAACAAAAATGTGAAAGAACTAAGGAGTTTTACTAAATATTCGTGTTGTGTTTATCTTTAGCAATTTAGTCATCAAATATTACTATTATGTGAAATTTCGTATCCACTGCTGGATGTGAGTCTCCTCTTGAGATTTTCATTCCTGTTTGTTTTGGGCTAGTTGGTGCCAGTTTCGTCCTATTATTGCGTTAATGTCATCTAGCCAGCGTGGTCTATCACACTTCGTTTGTGCTCTCTTGTTCGCCACTAGATGATATTCTTAGTATATCTTTCACTCTCTCTTGTCGGGCCACATGTCCCACGCAACTCCACTTCAACTTCGCGATGCTATCGATTACATCGTCCATCTTCGTTTTTTTCTTATATCTTCGTTCCGACTCTTTCAATGGCCCGTTGTGTCGTTCTTAATCAGGCTGATTGTATTGTAAGTGTCATTGTCACCATGCCATATGTCAAAATAGGAAGAATAGAACTAATGAACATTTTTCCCTTTAGGCTAATGGGTGTTTCTGTATTGGTTAGAACCATGTTTGGTTTACTCACCACGATCCAAGTTAATGCGTATTCTTCTAGTAATATCTGCAGTTTGATTTTGCTTGCCGAATGTCCTATACCTATATGGGTATTTATTTACTTTTTATCGATGTCTTCCATCTGCTTTCACTCTAGCATCTTCTTCTGTCATCACTTTGGTTTTATTCAGATTCATCTTTAAGCCGACTTTCTCTGATTCCGTTTTCAGTTCTCTCAACTTTTCCAGCAGTCCTTCAATATTGTTTCTTATGATCACGATGTCATCCCAATTTAATTTCTTGAGTACGTCTTGAAACGCAAGGGTGAATAATTTAGGGGAGAACGTGATTCCTTGCGCGACTTCCCTCTCAACTTTTATGTGCAGTGTTGTGTTGTCTTCTGCTATGATTATTTCTGTGCTGGCTTTGTTATATATTTGTTTCAGGAGTTTCTTATATCTTGAACCCACAAAGACCAGCTGATGTGGTATGTTGTATTCATTACACATTTCTCTATGGGTGTATTTAATGTTTGTAGATGCTTTATGGTGTTGTAACCTTTGCGGAACCCCTTCTGTTCGACTGGTTGATAGTTGCCGAATTTATTTGATAGTCGGTTGGTGATAATTTTTGTCAGGAGTTTATAAGGACGATAAGAAGATTTATTGGGCGGTAGTTATTGTGGTTACATCTCTGTATCTCCTTTTTTGTGTATTAATATGACACTCGCATATGGCCATGAGTCTACGACAGTTCCATGGAGAATCCTGGAGACATTTGTTCATGCGCTTCTAGAGTAGTCGTTCCTCCCATTGCTATAATTTCTTTGGTAATGTCGTCATGTTTAGTAGCTCTTCCTTTCTTCATCTAAGTTAGAGCCTTTTCAATCTCTCTTTTGGTAATTTTAGGTAATTCCTCCGAGCCCACGTTCACTATTTTCTCACGTTCCGGTTTAACGGACGATTATAATTTTATATAATATTTTTCAACAATTTCTGTTACCTGGTCCTTTTCATATTTCACAACACCACTATTGTCTTTCATTTGATATATCTTTTGCCGTTCTCTGTTCTCTAAAGCTTTTAGTAACTTAATGTTCTTGTTGCTTCTATTACTTATTCGTTTGTTTCGGTGTTGTAACTTCCAATGTCTTTTCTTATATTTTTTCTGGTTGTTTTATTCAGTTCTTTGCGTTCTAGGAAATATAAAAGGAATGTGTTTTAATTAATAAATCAGCATTAACCCTTACGACTGTACTGATTCAGCATCTACAAGGGTATGCTTTCCAAGTCATAATTACTTGGTATCTGAGGCTGAAGGCCGGCGATCTCTTATAAACAGTTACTGTGAAAAGTCACTGATACTTAAAATCCAGATCAGTACATCAAAACCAAAAATTTTCTATGTTTAATGGTAGCTACTTACTGCGTCTAGCATCCCTATTAGGCTCTATTTTTCTCTGTTATGTGTTTGTGAAATGGGGGTAGTCCTGAGTAGTCGGTTAATGGAAACCAGCCGATATTAAGCTAACGCTGGAAATTAGATTCCTCAACAAAAATCCTCAGTATATTAATTTATTTCGTGGCCTGCTTTGATCACATCGCAAGAGTCTGTTTGCAGATGCGATGGTAGGAAGCAATACTTTTCACGCGACCGCACACAATACAATCTTCCGTCTCGGTGGTGTAATTTACAGCGCAGTCTCCGCAAGGGGTTGGAACTGGTGTTTTCAGTTCGCGTTTGTTCAGCCCTCAACAGGTGTTGTCAGAACTCAGTAGCCGCAAACTGCCGGTAACGTGATAACGTTCTGTTATCGCTTCCGTCAGGTATTTTGTAATGGAATGCGCCGTAACTTTATCTTCCCGCCGGGGTCTGTTTACGGCCGATAATGAGTCGTGTCAGTGATGTTCAATTGTTAAACAATGCTAGATTAGTGATGCGCCCTTGTTTAAACGTGTTTGTGCTAGTTACGAGGCTGTTGTGATGGACTGAGTGCTTGTTTCTCTTCGGGTGCCCCTGAATTCTGTTCTTGGATTACATAAATTGCGTCTTGATTATTCCAGTTGATGTTTATGTCGATTATCTGGACAGGAACTAATGTAAAAGTAGATGACACATTAGAGCAATTCCAGTTTTATTTCAGTAATTTATCGTATTTAGTGAATTATTTCTATTTTGCAGACTGAAATCAAAGGCTTTACATGTAAATAGGAAGAACAGTGGGACAAGTCATTTCAATTGTAAATAGAGAATCCTTTCTGGAGACAAATCCCAACTTTGCGATTTATTTTAGGAGTCATTCAACTCTGGGTGGAAGAAATGGAAATCATTTTTAAAATTGAAATTCTTCTCTAAGTTGGGGTTTTGTGTTTAACTTGAGAGATTTTAAATTATTAATTAGATTTCTATCTGTTTAAATTTCCGTGGTTCAGGAAACGAGGAAGCAAAATGAAACAATGTTTATATTCTACTGCTATTGTTTGTTTGAAATAAACTTTTATCAAGTTTTCGGTCTAGCAGCTTTTAAGCAGTATAGTCTGAAATTTATTTTTGGCAAAGTTACAGGTAACTTGTATAACTCGTTATTTTATATAATGACTAGGCAGTTTATATAATTTCATAAATTACCTAAAATACCAGTCCCTTTGTTTAATGTTTGTCGATATTGAACATAATGCCGGCGAAATTGTCTTCATTACATAGAATCCCTAGGCATTTTATATAATGACCGTACAGTTGCAGGCAATACGTATATTATGTTTGAAGTTGGAGGTTACGCTAAATAAACCGTCAATCTGCTTCTCATCTCTAGGTGGTGTGTCGTTGTAGCTTGTTTAGGTTAGTTGCAGCCTTTGATCGTATGTGTTATAGACATCTTTACATGAGTTGGCCTGTCTTCGGTGATAAGTTTACCGGTCGTTGTCTAATGCCGATGATGAGGTCGCCGGTCATAAATACCTTCAAAATTTCATAAATTGCCTAACTTTGCTAGGCATTATATAAACTGCCTAGTCATTATCTAAAATGACTGAATTATATGTTAGTCTGTAACGTGTACATATTGTACATCTCCATAAATTGGAAGTTCTTAGTTTCACGTCTTACATTAGTGGTCCAAGATTTTATCCTTGCGGATCCCCTCAAGGGGCAAGATTTATTTGCTCAGTTATTCCAATTTAGATAGTTTAAGAGTAGAACGATCACGTTGATGAACGGCGGTTTGAAAATTGAGGTAGATAGCTTCGACTTGACCATGTGAATCTAGATCTTTATAAATAGTGTATGTTGATACAGACACGCATGGTTTGTTACATAGGACATATGTTGCCTACAAATCAGTACGGGACTGATTCGTAATACAGGAGAAAATGTATTTATCTTATTTTGGAACCATAATCTTGTTTGTTGGCCCTCGATAGCGGGAATAAAATGGCTTTTATGATCTTAGGGCCTATAAAGTTGCTAAGCAGTATAACAAGCACCAACAATGTAGTATAGCAACACCAACAATCTGCACTCACGGGAAATTTAAGTTCTCCGCTTCGCGTCGCGCTTTAAACATTTCCTAGTGCTATAATCTATTGGTTACGCCTTTAATACGTAAATAACTATTATAAATGCATATTTTGAAAAGCCATGAAACAATATGAAAATATATCTGTAATTTTCTACTAAACTAGCCTGTCTTTTACGATAAAACGGAATCATGTTGATGCCGGCAATTAACGTATTTTTTGATATTTTTGAGCCTGTCTGAAATGGAATTTAGCGAAATTAAGCAGAAAACAGATGCTAATAGATCAGTGGTTTAAACTCAGTTCAAGTGAAATTTTAAAAGTGGAACAGAGTCAAATTGTGTAAGGTTCAGTGTAACCACTAAGAAAATCTTTACCAAAAGTATTTACTACATCTTATTGGCTATCAAGAAGGCAGTTATACTTGAAGAAGAGCTCAAAATATGGTCTTCTACAGTTTAGGTAAACTGTCTATAGCGCGTGTTTTATATGTCTTCTGATAATAGATGGGTATTTTTTTAAAAGGGTTGGGTTAAACTTATTAGTATTATTTTTTTAATATTTTGTATGTGTTTTTGTTCTGATTTAGATATTGATAATTAACTCTGGAGTAAATCACGTAGGGCATTTTCGAGTTTTGATAAAATTTGTGAAACGTGTTAAACTTATGAGTTATACTAAGAGAGGAATTACGAAAATCTGAGTAATTGGGGTAACTAGATATATTTACCGTTCAATAAATTAAGTACAGAATTGTGCTGTGATGACGCCAATGGAATAACAATAATTTAAATCTCACAGTTCTTTAAAAGAAATGCTTAATTAAAAAGTATGCATTTTTAACAAACCATGAAGAAATTGTGGCTCTTAAAGAACAAACATATTTTATATGAAAATATTTTGAGAAATACCTTGCCCAACAATTTCGATTTAAAAACGTTTTCACGTTTTTTATTACCAAATAAACAATAGTAGGTGGTGCCTCGTTGCCGCATGGATGAACTATAACCTTTACTCTCCATCACTTCTTTTGTTGATGCTAAACTAAACTGTGCAGAAAGTTAATTCTCGAAATTGTAGTGAGACTTAGATTCATATCCTTATTTGGGTATTTGGCCAATATGAATTATAGATTCACGCCACAAAGAAGTTTCAGAGAGACTTACATTGTTTTTTAATTACAACCATCAGTGCAGTCGTAGATAAAATTTTAGTTTATATGTATTAGCAATCATAAAAAATAATAACTTCCAATAAAAAACAGAAAGATCTCTTTTATTAGACTTGGATAATACATTTAGCGACTGTTAGTAATAGTTATTTACGTGGCAAGCTTAGTAAATCAGCCTTTATGGGCGAGCCGGATTATTTGCAGGGTGAGCGACGTAGGAGCGAGCCCTGTAATCCGGTGAGTCCCAATAAAGGCTAATTGCAAGCGAACCGCGTACAACGTTTTATTTCCTCTTGCTGAAAATATTAGTGATTAATAAAGCATGTGTTTATTAAAAAAACAAGATGCTTTTATAGTCGCCACGGCAACATTTTACAGGTACCGTGCCTGTAAAGACTCATTTACCGAGTCAGTTCCGAGGACAGTAAACGACCGTTTAACAAGTCAAGAGGAAATAAAATCATATTTGTATATTAGTCAGTTATAGAAAACCAGGTTTTGGTTTTGGATTTGTAGAGTATAAATAATCCATTGACTCCTTTTTTGCCTGAAGGTTGGTCTTTGATTTTTGTGGTCAAGTTGCACATGAACAAACCCGTAATTTTTATTTTGTTGTATAACCTATATAGTTTTCAACATATTTGCTGTCATTTGACAGAATATGTTGTTGCCCGATGGACTACTTGTTTTGATAGTTTTGTTTGTTTGTAATGGACAAGGTCTAAGCATGCGGAGTACCAGACACCTTAGACATTCAAAATGTCTTCAATTATACAATTACTGAAACTGGACACATACATAAAAATGATTAAAGTTCTATTCCTGTTTTGCTTAAATATGAAAACTTTGCATTTCAAGGTGTTTTATCACGTTTTCTAACTTAAATGTATTTGTTAACCATAACCTCAAATGTAAACCTCGTTTAAACTCAACAATAGTATATTATTATACGAGTTTCATAAGAGGGCCCATTTTAGCACGCGTGTGTTTGGGGAACGACCAGCGCAGCGAGGAGTGCTCCAATGGAACAAGTGCTACAATGCCTCTTATTAAACAAGTATAATATACTATTTTATCTACTTTGAGTTGCTGATTCTGTAGAAATTCGAAATTTCGGGTATTAAAAATATTGCATTACAATCTAGGAATTTTTGGGCGTAACGATGGCCACATTGTCAAGTGACATTCGACAGTCGCCATCTATTGGAAAAAGTATCAATTTCGTTGCTCTGATATTTGAATTAGTTTAAATTTGATTAAAGCTTGGTGTCCAAATAGTGCTCTACCGTGAACAGTAATTGTGTTTAATTAATTCGTTGAAAAATACCTTCAGTTTCAGTTATATTTGATTAGAATACATTTAATAAATACTGTTCAGAGATTGTGGTTATGTATTCGACATCTGACGTTTGTCGTGTTATGGGCATGTGAAAGCAAATGTCACCAATCTTATAAGACAAATAGTTACCAAAACGGTGTTATAATGGACTCCATTGTAGCACTGTTTTCGGTGTTATAATAATCATATTGTGACATCAAAGTAGATAATAGTTATTTACTATACAAGTGGGATAACAGCCTCATTAATATACGTGTGTGTAAGTTATAAACGAGTGCGTAGCACGAGTTATGTAAGCACACAAGTATATTAATGATGCATTATCACACATGTATTGTACAAAATTTTATCTACGACTGCCTAAAATTGAGAAAAGTGCATTAAGAGAAATGTCAGATCTGTAATTTTCACAAATATTTTAGTAGGCAAATGTCATTATGTCATTCATTTAACACTATTTCAGTTATGTAATGAAGTCATTACAGTTGCGTAATGAAACCATTACATAACTGAGTGGTGTAATGAGCTTCATTACCTAACTGAAATAGTGTCAAATGAGTGACGTAATGCGTTACTTATCCCACTGGAGTGGATAAAGTAATTTTACAAAACTGAATTAGCTAACCATGCAAAAAAAGATGCTAACAAAGTATGGCTTAACATTTAGTTGTGATCCATTAGTGTTGTTTGTGAAACATTTATTTCATGTAGGTATTAACATCGTAAATATTAACATTATACTTATCAACAGTAATGTATTAAGTGCATAGTGACTTGCCCATAATGCTGGTAAAATTATACGACCGCTGGATGCGTGACTGCAATTTGGTCAGCATTATCGAAGCAAGGAACTATGCACGCAATATATTTTGCGTAACTATTGCTTGAATCGTTTAAAAAAACAAACGAATCATCATTTTAATGAGTAAAGTGGAGTATTACCGATAAGTAGTTATATAACAACTTACCGATAAGTTGTTATGTAACACCTTATCGACGCAAGTCGTTTTTGATTGGTTGAAAGTTAAAAAAGCGAGTTCGATCATTGGTTAAATGACATCGTTTGACAGATGTATGCAATAGTCATAATTATATCCACGATTACCTGCTGGTAAGACGAATTTACTCGTTGAAGGAGTTTAGTGATTATTTTTGAAAATTTTATATAATGATAACGTGTTTCTTTGTATTCGTACTTCTTGCGTATTGGTAAATATTCTGCAAATTAATTTTATTTTGGAATTTACTGAAACGACAATACATATTCTCCAGTATTGTAAGTACGGTTGTATACTGCACAACCTGGCATTTTGCCGTAATGCTAGTAATTCCGAGTTTAACAGTATGATTGTTTCCATTCATACAAAAGTTTTTATATTTAGTAGCGGAAATTGGCCGACCTTCGAGTTAATCGTTATGGAATCTTGTTTAAATATAAATGCAGGCTATTAATAGGTACTTGGTGCATGATCACTACTTTGATGAGAAGTCTGTTAAATAAGATTCTATGCAGGGTTTGGTTGCAGAATTTAAAATTGTAGTCGGAACGTTGGACAAGGTTAAATACACTCTGCTACAATATTTTTGTTACACTTCTTCGTAATAATTAATAGAATACTTTTCGATGCGATTAAAAGATATAATTTCTTATGGAAGGAATAAATTAAATTTGTCCTAAATAAAAGTTTTAGTTAACGCACTGACATAATTGTGCACGAAAAACCTAACACCTCATGTGTTTACGGCTAGTTATACAGTAAATGGGGCTGTTAACGAATAATATATTACAGTGGAACCGTTATAATTTGTCACAGCCAAGACAGCCAGGATGACGAATCGGTGAAATAGATGAATTGCGAAAAAGTGGAAAAAGTCGCCCGTTAATGACCACAAACGAGTTGAACAATAAAAAACGGATACATTTATAGGTACCCATAAATTTATCGTTAAGGTTTAGCTAACTTAGATAATTAATGCGAGTTTTTTTATACAGTCAGTGGATTACTATACATTTAAAAAAATCAAAAACTTATCATTACTGTCACACAAACTAATTTTTATTAGTAGCTTGCTGAGAACTATTTGAAAGCCTCAGGATTACATCCGCGACTAATTTCTCACGTACGCTCTACATTATTCGTGAATAATTGGGTGTCCAGCTTCTCATGGCAATAAGGAAGTAATGCAGTTTTTGACGAGTAGCATCACTTAATGGATCGAATAAAGATGTGGTGCGTTTAAGCTGCGAAAAATGAGATGTGCTTGTATTAAAGCTAAACCAAAATGGTAATGTGAATTTTGAAAAAATTAAATCTACCGTATTTTATTTATCATTTATCATAAAGCCGCCCATTTTCAATTAATTTGGAAAAATAGTTCTGTTTGTCAAATACATATTTTCGCTATCTTGAAATTGTCAAAAGTAGCAATAACATTCCTGTTATATGAAATTGATTTTACTTTGAACTACACTAACTACAGTATTATATCGCATACGTTCTTACTACATGAGATAGTTTGTTTGGAATGGACAATGCCTAGACAAGCGAAGTACCAGGTACCGTAGACACCGACAGCTGTGGTCTCCGAATTGTTTTGATCCCATTAAATCAATTTTATGACGACAACCAGGTAATTAGTAGTCTTTTTTTTTATTTTTAAAAATTACTTCATAGAAGAAATGTGTTTGTGTTTAATATAACAGTCTTCATGTGTTTTTCCATTAAATATGTTACTAAAAGAATGAAAATAAATGTTACGGTTCAGAGTTTCATTTTGCTAAAAATAATGGAATTTTCTGGGTTTTCTCTTTATTGCGTTGTAAAATCACAATATGTTTGCTATCTATATCGGATATACCGACACAGTTGGTGGTTAAGATTAAATGAGGTAGGTTTAGTGTTAACTTATAGTCGAGGGGTAACTACGATAAAGCTATTAGAGCAACATTCAGAAAATTAATATGAAATGTAATGCTATAAATTATTATGAAATACTATGAAATCACCAAAATTTCATGAAATAGTCGGGGCAAGTCATATTAAGGTGGGTAATCCTTAAGTTAGAATACGTAATTGTCCGAAATAATCTTAAACAGGCCACAGCTGATTTTTAAAATTAATTGTAACTGGTAAGAAGCAACACGCATAGGGTAATGAGATAATGAGCTTGAGCAGCTGCTCAAGGGGTGAAGAATTCCGTGAGAAGCTTTTTGTAGCACTTATATACTTGCACGAAATTTACGGTAGGGAATAATGCGTTGCGCTTAAGTTACGAATGTAGTTACTGTAATTATCCTATGGCGTTTGTTTAGGCTTAATAGCCTACATGAACTTCCAGCTTTTATTAGGGGATTTATACTCTTGTAGTTACTGTAGCGAAGAGCGTTATTTGCTATTTGATATAGAGTCGAAAAACGGAGATGCGCGCTTCTCTATTGTTTGTTAATTTAATTACTTACGGGTGGACCACGTAACTTGAACCCCCTGAACATCCAAAATAGGAACCCAAGACCCAAGGTACATCTTCACTTGTAACGTAGATCTGTAGTAGCGGATCAGGATAGGTACGTATACTGCACAACCATTTTAGCCATGTACCTGTACTTTGGGTTGCCTATTTTGGTGTTTAGAGGGACCGAGTTACGTGGCCCACCCAGGATATATATATACTTCTAACTAATGTACCAGAATATAGTAAAATTAATATGAAAATATTTTTAATTTTCACTTAAACAGAAATTGTGAGGCATAATTTGTTATATCAAGCTTTCTATTCAATTACATAAAAGTATTAATATATACTGAAAAACCTGAAGTACAGATTGATGTATTGAATGTTTTTATAAAAAATAAATGTAGGGTAGGTTAGTGTTTAGGTTGGCAGATGTTTTAGTGTTCGTACCGATTTTAATGTCAGTAAAGCTCAGCATATTTTCCATTATACATCGAGTCGAATCGCTTAGCAACCAAAAAAAGTCTTTAAGCAAACTTACACACGATATTATAACGTTTATCACACAAATCAGCAGGCCGTGATTATTAGATAGAATCATGACTGTGTGCAAATCTACTTTAACCATATACAGAATTTAATCACTGGTAGTTTGGTGGTGATAATTTTTTGAATATTTTAACTAGATTCACGAATCTTAATAGCAACAAAGATGAGTGCTAATCTAGTTAAAATTGTAAAAAAAAATATTACCACGAATGTAATTCGGCGTGATTATTTTTTAAACAGTCCTGTTGTAGATAGGGTTTGATGGAGCTTCCAGATGAGTGTCCTGTTATTTTTAACAACTGCTGCTCACCTACTCCACTTTTAGCTAGTTGTGTTACAGCAGAAAAACGATTTGAATGATTTGTGAAAAAATAGTCGCTGTTATCAGCTACTAGCAAATAGTCAGTGTAATTTTGATGTTATTGGTCGATTTGAAATTTTTTCTCATTACTATTGACTGATAGGACTGTTTAAAAAATAATCATTGTGATTTTTAGTTTTCTATTTTGTGAAGCTGTGTTTTAATACGATTGTAAACTCGGATTCGCCTGTATTTTGCGTGTGGCTCTTTGTAGTACCAACAACTACAAGATTTCTATAGTTGTATTGTTCTCTTTTTAGCTTCTTAGTTTGTATGGGCTATCAGAAGGCGCCCATGGGCGCTTCTCTTTACAGTTGGTATATAAGGATAGTGTGGTCAATTTTAAAACGGCAGCCATTTTGAGTCGTTTTTGCTACAGCCAGCCAGCCACACCCTTAGGTATTGTTCTGTGCACGGCTTGCTGAATTGTAAGACAAACGTCACCCTGCTAAATTATGACATAAACGTCATTTTATACGGATGCTTTGCAGAGCGCTGTATTATTTACAATTCACTTCGTTTTTTCACAAAGACTGTTGTGAAAACTAAAAGATATGGTTTTCACTTGGATATGTCAATAATATTACTTAAACCAAATTACACTGCAAGAGACGATGTGAAACGTAATGCATCGTCGCGGGCGATTAAAGATTCTCTTTAACAAGCAACGTAATATCGGAATATAAATCAATGTGTCCTTTATTATCTTCTTTATTATGTTTTGTACATAGAAATCGAAAATTGACAGCATTTTGCGTTGGTCAACACAGACTACGTACAAAAACTCAACAAAAATATTTTTTTATCAAACCGTTGTATTTATAGCACCAGTTAATTTTGAGTTTTAGAGGAATAGAATATTCAGTGTTTTATAAATTATCTTTAATTTGATGCAATAATCTTTGGCATTAAGACATGTATAATATAGTTTATTATAGCTTTTGATTTGGGTTAATGCGCAATTTTCCCAAAAGGTACTTTACTTAACTCGTTGACATTTACTTATGCAAACGAAAATTCAGCATTCGCTTATACAAAGAACTGTAGAATTTTCTGAGGATCATTTCATTCCACTTGATATCGGGGATACTTTCAATAATAAAGGACTTCGCAGCAATTTTGTGTGACTATGTGTAATTTCGTGAACGACTCAAGGTGGCAGATATCTCAACAGCCAATCAGAAAGATGACCAAAATTGACCACACTGTCCTTATACAGGGTGTTTCATAACGTACGGAGGAGACTGAAAGGATAGCTAGAGGAGACCAAACTAAAGTTATTTTATTAATAAACTTCTGACCAACACTCAATAACATAAAAATAACAGCAGTTTACAGTTCTTCTAAATGAATGCCCACTTATCGAATACCGTTGGTATTAATAAGGAAAAATTGGAAAGAATATCATTGGGTTTTCGTTTTCGTCGAAACATTTGCTGTTAAAAGTAGTTTAATTTGAAATTGTACAGAAAATACAGTAAAAATAAGATACCTTTTTAAATAATGGAAACGTTATTTTATAAGTTACAATTTTATTATTAAATAAGATACAAACAATTCACCATAACACAATCATTCACATTAGGTTTTCGAAATGCTGACCCCGTATTTCAACGCAAATTTACGCTCGACGAATCCGATACTCTTGGAAATTGTTGGCGTACTTTCTCTGTTGCAGCGTTGATGCGTCGGCGCAATTCGTCGATTGTATCAACTTCGGTGGCATGTACCAATTCTTTCATAAAACCCTATAAGAAAAAGTCCACTGGGTTAAGATCTGGACTGCGTGGGGGTCATGAAATGTATCCACCCCGACCGAGCCATCTTTGCGGAAAGATGATGTCGAGGTAATCTCGTACAGCATGACTAAAATGTGAAGGACAGCCGTTATGCATAAACCACATGGTACGGCGCACATCCAAAGGAACATGTTCGAGGAGCTCTGGCAGAACTTTCTAAAAGTTCTTCCTCCACATTCACCCCATGTTGATTTGGTCTGCCACCACCATGACCTTTCTTATGTTGTCAATCTAGTCTCTCTTCGGCGTTGGACTACTCGAAGAAAAGTATTTTCGAAAGGGGTTTGACCATCTGGAAATCTTTCCGAATGCATACGTCTTGCACGTGCAGCGTTTTCTTCAGCAGCTCCATACATAATAATTATATCTACATATTCTTCGTTACTGTAGTTGGCCATGTAAGTCCAATTAAACACTTTTAATGTTCACGTTTAAATGAATTAACACTCACACAAATTTCTACTGTTACTTGTTTTTTAGTGATTGCTAAATAGTCCGCGGTTCTCTATCAGTGAACACCAATTTTTAAGCATTTAAAAGAAAAAATTAAATAGCCGTCATTTTTGTTATTTATTTGTTATTAATTTTTTAACTCAACATTGTTTAGTTAACTCTCAAATATCCCCTGCTTGAACTTAAAACATAAATTACTACCTTAGTTTGTAAATAATGTCCATTAATTTAACTGTAACTTGCTGTAACTTTGTTGGGTTTTGGTCCGTAGTTTATTGAGAAAATAACTTGATTTTTGTGTCCTCTATGAAACACCCTGTGTATCCACTGTACTTCTCTTAGTTCAGCCGGTTATTTTTACCTGACTTTGGACTTCGTACCATCAGAATTGAAACCAATTACTTCAAAAGATATCAAATTTATTCCATACTTTTGCAACACGCTGTATAATATGTTTCCATGGCTAGATAAATGGTATATTAAAAATCTGCATTCGCAAAGTACGAGGAATTAAACCGAAAATATGCTATCTAAAAATGCAATCAATTTTGTATGAAATTCTGGCAGCGCCCGTCAGAGCACACTTGAAAATATAGAAAAGAAATTTGCTACTCAGATTTACTTGTACCCTCTTAGGGGTTTAAAAAGGCAGTCCTTGTGCTCTCATTCTGTCGTTTGGAATTGTTAAATGCGACGCGTATCGATTTGAACTTGTACTACAGTGTAAACGTCAGTCTGTATAACGCAGTGTGCAGATAGAACACGTTTACGAAACTTTGTATTGCCACATATGAAAAGAACGATAAAAAAGGAAGAGATGTGCTTTTTTATGGGGGAGCTTGATAGCTTTTTGTTTGTTTTGTAAATAGGTTTACGTTGCACTGGTCGGAAAATAAAAAAAGTTTGCATTATTGTTTCAATGACCACAGATAAAGTGAAAGTCGACTATTACGTGTACACAGGTCATTTGGTTTTGGAAATCAAGTACCCGTGAAAATTTAGATAGAGTGGATTTATTGTGTAATGAAATTAATTTATTTAATTTATTGCGTGACGTCAGGTTTAACACTGCAATTTGTCTACAATTATCCAGTGTCTGAAGTAACATTTTTAATTTAGCTGATTGATTGAAGAAATGAACTATTCAAATTACAAAGGATTAAAAACTGCCGCATGGAATGAAGTGCCCGAACTTTTCTTTACTAGCACAAGGGGTTGTTTCTACAAACCAAGGTGATAAGAAAACTAGTTTTACAACACTGCACTGCAGTTACAAATTAGGAATGGAATTGAACAACTTTTGATTTGGGGTATTTTTCCGAAACTATTTATACCCAGCGGTTGAGACATTCATTTTCCTTCTCCTCTGTACGTTACAAAGAACCTTCTACCAATTTTCTTCGCAATCCGTTATTGTAAAACTACATAGTGTGAGTCTTAGTGCCAATAAAGTGTCTTCTACTTGTATACCATCTAGAGTTAATTTCCTGAACTCATCTCGGCGGTAAGCACCAGCCACCTCCAAAATGAGTGCAATCTGTATCCAATGGAATGATTAAAATATATCTATAAAATATAATTGTCTTCTATTTACCTTCATCATTAGAAATGCATCGTCTAAAGCAGGGCTGTCCAACACGTGGCCCGCGGGCCGCATGCGGCCCGTCAGGATATTTTTGCGGCCCGCGGATCGATATGTACTATACTTTCAGAAAACATGAATCTGTAATATAAATTATAAATCATTGAAAACAATATAATATAGGTACATAGGACAAAAATACAAAAATGTATCATTAGGAAAACAATTTTCACTTTATCTGGCAAAACACTCCCGTTGTCTCAGTCTGGCAGTTGCCACCAAAATGAATGGCCCTGTAGTAATCAGACACCTGTTTTTGATTGTTTTTTAGTAGTGTTTTGTTCTTCTAGTTGTTAATTGTTTTTAATTAATGATTATTTTGACAGTTCTTACTTATCAACAAATGTCATTTTATCTAGCTTATGTATCTCTATACGTAAATTTCCATTAATTGATGCAAATTTTTTCTTTTGTCGATATCTCAAGAGCACAAAAGAATAAACCTAAAGTACATTTGAATTTTTTTGTTTAGAATCACCTTTAGAACACATGGTGTAAGTTTGTCGGTTACCTCAGGCAACACCCTGTATATCTCTTTTATGTTTCAATGATTTTTGTAAAGTAACCTAAGCTTCTTGAATAAATAAATCGTAGTATTCAAATATACACATTTTATATTTATTACAAATCACTCACAAAGTCGCATATGACACATTTTATGACGGGGCCCTCATAACCTTCATTTTTTTTACAGTGGCCCCTGGGCCATTTGAAGTTGGACAGCCCTGGTCTAAAGCTTCAATAAGAAACTTGCTTAAAGTCGGGACCATTCAGGGAAGGCAGTTTTTGCCGGAGGCATTTCGTACGGTTAAGTTAAAATTTATCCATACGGAAACCTGCAGTTCTCAACAAGCACCTTGCAAAACTGCCTTCCCAGAGCGGTGCCGACTTTATCTCGTTCCTTGTAAAAGTAGGCGATTTTTTCACTCTACTGATTTCCGTCTTAGCAAAGAAATAAGCTTTGAGAACTTTGAACCCAAATTTTTGTCCACAATCAAAGAACTCTTCTTTAGTACACCACTCTTTAAAATTCCATATTCTCTGAAACACCTTATTCGGGTTTTTCAGGTAGTAATTTCAGGCATGTAGTCTTGGCCGGTTCAGAAACGTGGTGGAGTATTAGAAATCATTTCGCTGTAATTTTCACTTCAAATTCCAAAAACACACAAAAAAACAATTGACCAGCCAAACTTTAGACAATCTACACAAAAATCCGTGGGGTTTTCTTTACAAGGTGGGTTTTTGCCAACCCTGCGGCATGAATCGTTTTTCTTGATGTGACCATGCACCATCATGCTGATATTTTATTTTATTTTATTTTGATTTATATCGCACTCAGCCAACAGCCGTTAGGCCAATTATAGGCGTCTCTGTGCATTTATGGGGACTTCCAACCCCACTAACTACTGTCATGATTTTGTTATGACCACCGGGACCAACTATTTCCGTGACAGCCGTATCACGAGGCGCCGAGAGATGCAGCCGTGGAACTCCCATCCAAGTTCTGACCAGAAAGAGAGTTGCTTAACTCTGCTGATCGAACGTGGATGCTTGTTCAAGCTACACCACCCGGGACCATATTATGAATTCACGCCACAAAGAAGTTTCAGAGATTATCTTAACCATATCACGTTTTTAACGAAATGAAAAGCATAGAGTTTACAAAATGTCTAGATGTATTAACGTTAAATTGATCACTTTTCACAATCAAAAACAATATCAACTCATAGTTTAATATTGTAAATGTGTTAATTTCTAATTAGTTTTAATTAATTTGGATCCATGACGTGTTTACAATTTTTATCCAGTGGCCATTTATAAACTGACGTAGATTTTAAAAGTTATTGGAAATCAAAGACTATCGAAAAAAATATTTAAATACATTTAAAAGTAGAGTTAGAGTTACATTTGTTTAAGTAATTTTGTAGTTCCTAAGATGTCAAATGTGTCTACGCATTCCTTCCATTCATTTCTAAAATTAATTGAATAAATATAGTAGGAAAACTAATTCTTTTCTTAGCTTTTTGCGTGTAATTTTTTAAGCTTTTATTATTTTTCTACTTATGCATTTGTTTATTTATATGTCATTTTAACTGTTTTGTTACAGTTGTTACAGATTTATCGCATAGCAACTGTTCCGGTAGGGATCGAACTTCAGGTCCTGATTGTATGTAGATCATCAGGCTTTTTAATGCACTATACTGCACTTAATTCGTTATTTTAATATGCCGATATTCATACTTATGTTTTTAATTTTGCACGTCTGAATATAAAATCTATATAATATACTAATGTTTTTCTTAATTCACTTTTAAAGGTATTGCTTGTGGTCGTTTTATAACAGAATGACAATTAATTATTTCTGGCTAGAAGTTGATATTGCCTAAGCAAGAAACAAGTCTTTAGTGATGGCTTAAAAATAGAAATGTTGTGGAAAATACGATTTTCTTAGTCAGTTTCAGCAATATAAATCTTGAAAAATATAATGTTGTTCAGTGGTAATAGTTCTCAAGTTCTAATATTTACATTAAAGACCCCGGGGATTATTATTTTAATGTAAAGTAGTAATTAAAATTCAAGGGTTCAACCGCTTCAGACTGTATTTAAAATTCACTGAAGGTGATTATGCAAGACTTACAGTTCCAGTAAACCTCGCACTTTTCTCTCGCTTCCTCAGATGGTTTTGTAAAAATTCCGGACACATCTAGGGGTTAAAATATTCTTAAACTGCAAAGTCGCCCAGAAAACTATAGCTGTAGATAAACCCGAAGTTTTTATCGCAATAAAATTTATTGTATGTTTCTACGGTTATCACAACTGTTATATTATAAAGCGCAGGTGGAAGTTGTAAGAATTATTCACGTGTTTGTGCTTCTCCGAGTGAATCTAGTAAACATTTTGGGTATAAATCGAGGAAGTTCTGTACAGTTTAAAAAATGCTCTATTATTACAAATTATATAGCAAGGATTGTATGCGATGAGCATTCTCAATTTGAAATTGATTCGCCTTTTGTGTAAACAAGTGGCTTTACATGATTCTGGATTGAGGATACATTTTAAATATCCCTTAGCTGTGGACCGGAACGTTTGTCAGATGCACATGCTACATAATTTGGTGAGAGCTGAAAGCCGGAACATGAAGTTTCAAACTCGTATTAGACAGCACCGTAGTAAATGCCCACTGTAGTTACCGGAAAAACAGCATAATGTTATCACGGATGTCGGGCAACCTTTGGAATTCCAAAACTATGTCTGTTGGCTCATTTTCTCAACAATAATATTCAGAGAGTGAAATAAGATATTTAGATTTCATTTTACATTTTCTTACGTTGCCACTTTACTCCATCCGTTCTTTATTTTATATTTTCAGAGTAATGCGTCTTGGTGATCGTTTTCTTCCACTTTTCTTTCTATCATGTTGAGGTTTCCGTCGCTGATTTGATCTATGGAGCTGTTGACCAAGTCGTGATGCATAGTTTATTTTGATAGTCAAACGGTTTTGTACTGCGTCTTCAACTCTCGCTCTGTTCTGATTAAGTATATAAGCTTCGTCACACATTATAATACAGCACTAGCCTATTCCAGTCCGTTATCATTGCCTTTTCAGTTTTCTTCCATCTTCATTGTGTGCTGTTCGTCTTCTATTGTTCTATTGCCAATATCACCCGACCACGTCAGTAAGCACCTTCTGTGCTGTATGAACCATCGTGAGGTCAATGAGTTTATAAAATAATTCATAATAGCTATTTATGCAACAAGTACTAAAAGTTGATGTTTATGCACGAGACATGAAAATTATGAAACGAAGCCGAAGGCAGTTATATATATAGAAACTGCTTAGTTATAATAGATACGATTTATCTGCTTCCTGTTGATTAGCGCTATCAATGCTTAGATGCAACTTTGCGAGTCTGCATTCTCGCCTTTTAATAATATCTTATTTAGTCTTAAGCCGAATGTACTAGTTAGTAGATCGTTCTGTTTAAGCTCCGCTTTTATGTGTATGAAAGAAAACAATAAAGTTTTTTTCGATTTGGGCGTTACCGTGCTCTTTTGCTTTTCCTCCTGATGAAGCCCCTTACGAAGGTAGGCGAAACGTTGATTTCTTCGAGCTCAATAATGACACCATCCAATCCCGGAAGTCGTTTGTTACTTAATGACAATTAATCGATTGTCGATTAATTATTACATACCTATATTATACGCCCAGGCTACCAACCAAGACGACAATTATACGTAGCTTGTTACAGAACTCTATTATTAGACCAAAAACGAGTAGAAATGGAAGAAGAACTTAGAAGCATAAAATGGGATATAGTAGGTCTAAGTGAGGTACGAAGAAGAGGAGTAAACCAATTAATTCTAAAATCTGGTCATCTATTCCACTACAAAGGACAAGAAGATACATCTCAAGGGGGAGTAGGATTTGTCATACACAGAAAATTAATACCATCTATAATAGAAACTACGAGTATATGTCCAACAGTTATTTAGTATATACCTTGACGTTAAACTCCCGATATAGTCTTAAAATTATACAGGCTTATGCCCCGACATCAAATTCGAAGAAGAACAACTGGAACTCTTCTATCGCAGCAGTGACAGGGCCTTACAGGACCTACTTGTTCTTTATACATTATTAACAACAGGAGACTTTCATGCCAAGCTGGGGAAAACAAGACGAATTTGAAAGCTCAATGGGATATTATGGTTTGGCAGAAGGAAATGAACGGGGAAATAGACTTGCATTATTTACAACAGGACAGGTTTATGCAATGAACTCTTTCTTTAATAAAAAACTGCAACGTAAATGGACCTGGATCAGTCCAAATGGCAACCCCAAAAACGAAATCGGTTTTGTATTCACAGATAAAAAGGAAATAGTACACTATGTGACGGTACTTAATAAGTTTGCAACTGGAAGTGACCACCGAATGATAAGAAGAAAAGTGAATGTAAACATTAAGAAAGGGAGAACAAAACTACTTTCTAAATCTAAAACCAACAGATGGACACCTCCCGAAAATCCGGAACTATTTCAGAATCAAATCGAAGAAACCTTGGGTATAACACACTACATAGAAAACAAAACTATAAATATTGAAGAGCTAAACAAAACGAACTTAGACGTAGTAAAGAAAGCCGGGAAAAATATTGACCCAAAAATCAATAAGAGAGAAGAGAAACTAAGTACAAACACGAAAGAACTTATGAGAGAGGGAAGAGAACTAAAGAGGTACGGAGAAAATATTTCAGTCTTGAGGCAACTAAATAGAACATATTAGAATTGATATGCGGAAATTTAATACAGAAATGGTTACAATGGTAATTGGGAAGAAAAGTATAAGTAACTTCAGAGATAAGCAAGGAAGTGTGTCTACCAATAAGGAAGATATACTTAAGAATAGTGGAACATGTTTCGCAGAGCTGTACAAAAGAGACCACTGCCTACCCCAAAGTTTTAAGCCAGGGCTCCAAAGACATCATAGAGATTAGTTTATACGAAATAAGAAAAGCAGTTTCAGAAATGAAAGCTAACAAATTCCCTGACGAAGACGAATTACCTATCGATACAATCAATATAGGATGAGAAAAACTGTTACGTGCACTTAAGCTTCTTTTTAACAAAAGGAATAACACCGTGGAATAATGAAATAATTGTTCCCCTGTACAAAAAGGGGGACATCACGAATCTCGGTGATTACAGACCTATTAGTTTCTTCTTTGCCTTTATGTCATCCAATTTTGGACATAGGCCTCCTTCAAACTTCTCCATGAGTCTCTGTTCTGCGCCTGCCTTTTCCAGTGTAAGCCTCCCACTCTTTTTAGGTCATCTTCCCATCTCATCTGTGGGCGGCCCCTTGACCTTTTTCCAGGGCCGGATTTAAGATGTGGGTGGGCCTGGGCCCATTTTGGTGGGAGGCCCATTGTTTTGAGGTGTTGCAATATGTAATGTAAAAACACGAAATGAAACGAACAAAGGTTTATTTACGCAGATAAATTCAGTTAAGATTATTCAATTTTTTCATTAAAATAGCTATTTGTGCAACAAGTGCTAAACGTGGATGTTTATGCCTTCGGCTTCGTTTCATAACATGTCACGTGCATAAACACTTAGCACGAGTTTGAGAGATGGCCTTGACGCGCAGATGACTCTTTCTGCAGCGAGTAGCTGTCAAAGTTAGTTATCAAAGGTAATTATAGATGTACACATTTTACTTTATTCATTACATAATGCTTTAATTATTTAAAAACAATTTACCTCTAACGGAAGAAGTAACTAGAATAACTTTACAACCTCACTTCCAGTTAGAAATTCTAAATTCAACACCAACTGTTTACTTTATAACACATGTGCTAAAAGTAATCAGCTGATTTAACTTTTAACACGCTGAATTATAAAACGTCATTTTTAGTGACTATTTCCCGCATCTGTTATTAGCCAATCAAATGCCATGATTTTTTGAAATTCAACCAATCACGTGCTTTTACAGTGCCAAAAAATCAAAATTTTCTCTTGGGATTTTATCAGTTTTTTTTACCACTTATATCCATGACAACCACTAAATATGTTGTTTTAATCAAGGTGACATTTCAAAAACGTCATTTAAAACTGTCATTGTGCATCAGTATAAATGTCAAAATGAACCGATACTTGGGAAATAGTCCACAAAATGTATTTCGGGCTCATGATTTTGCTTGGAAAATGTTTTACTCAAGATTTGTTGTTTTTTGGCAATGCCCCTCGACAAACTATGACAAATTTGATCAAGTTAGTTTGTCTTGTGCCATTGCCAAAACAAAACACTTTCGTAAAACAATTTTACTGGAAAAATCATTGGCCCTTAATACATTATTACTGAATAATTATAACTGGTGTAAATTAGTAAATTATCAGCCATTGTAACTAAATTTGATGTGCATTACTATGTTGTTGGAAGAATAGGCCAGTTCACCAGAACAATAACTTTTTGACTTTAAATAATTTTAACTTATTTAAAATATAAAGTTTGATTATTACATTTCATATCAAGCTAGAGAAGTAAGATAGAATGTATGGAAATTTTTGTTAAATGTTCCCTATCATTATAAACAGTTCACAGCAAAGAGACGTGTATTTTTCATGTTTTGTGATATTTACCCCTATATTGGTGGGAGGCCCACTCTTGGTGGGTGGCCCAGGGCCCGGGCCCCTTGGGCCCCCCCTTTAATCCGGGCCTGCCTTTTTCCCAACCATGGCCTCCACTGCTGTATTACTGTGTTCCATCGTTGGTCTGATTGTCTGGAATTATGTCCTGCAAAGTCCCACTTCAGTCTTGCTACCCGTTCTCTGGCATCTTGCACCTCCGTTATTCGTCTGATCCAGATATTCGTTTTCTTATCTGATAGTTTTACACCTATCATTATTCTTTCCATGGATCTCTGTGTTTTTGCTATCTTATCCATGTTTGCTCTAGTTAGTGTCCAAGTTTGTGAGCCATAAGTCAGAATCGGAAGAACACATTGGTCGAATACTCTTGTTCTAAGATATTGAGGTATTTTTCTGTTTGTTAGCACTCCTTTTAATTTTCCAAAACCAGCCCAAGCTAATCTAACTCTTCTTATGATTTCGGCCGTTTGGTTTTCTTTATTTACTTTGAGTATTTGTCCAAGATATATATATATTCATTTACTGTCTCTAAGTTAACATTGTTGAGGCTTATTTTTCGTGTATCATCTGTGTTAGTCATTATCTTAGTTTTAGACATGTTGATTTTATGGCCTATTTTCTCTGAAGCTTCCGACAGCTGTGTTACCATGTCCTGTAATTCTTCAAAGTCTGTTGTAATGAGTACGATGTCATCGGCATATCTGAGATGGTTTAGCTTTTTTCCATTTATATTTATGCCTTTTTGTGACCAGTTTAGCTGTTTGAACATGTCTTCCATTGCAAGTGTAAAAAGCTTTGGGGAGATGACATCGCCTTGCCGAACCCCTCTTTTTAATGATATTGGTTTGGTGGTGTCTCTATCTAATTGCACAGTCATAGTCGCTTTTTCATATATGTTATGAATGAGTATTCTGTAGCGAGAATCAATTCGGCAATTGTTCATGGCTCTTTCCACGGCCCACAGTTCCACGCTATCGAAAGCCTTTTCATAATCTATAAAGGCCAGATATAGATTCAGATGATATTCATTTGCCTTTTCAATTAATGTTCTCATTGTTAGTAGATGGTCGGATGTACTATAACCCTTTCGGAATCCAACTTGTTCTATAGCCTGGTAAGCGTCCATTTTGGGTGTTAATCGGTTGCTTATTACTCTCATGAAAAGTTTATAAATCTGTGATAACAGGGAGATAGGTCGATAATTTTGTAAGTTGTCTCTGTTTCCTTTCTTGAAAAGCAGTATAACTATGCTCTCGTTCCAGTTGTTGGGAATCTCGCTTTTATGAAGGCAATGGTTGAATAGCACTTTCAATTTTTCCATTATTATATTCTTCCCTTCCTTTAGCATTTCGGCCAATATCCTGTCCGGTCCAGGGGCTTTATTGTTTTTTAATTGCGATAGGGCAGCTTCAATCTCATAGATTTCAATGTCTGGCAATTCTTCCGAGTTCACGTTCATTATTTTTTGTTGTATGCTTTTCTCTTCGTCGGCGTCAGGTTTTATTTTTGTGGCATATAGGTTGTTATAGAATATTTCCACTGCTGTTGTTATTTCATCTATATTTCTTTGTTCTTTTCCGTTTTGATCTTTTATGGAAACTACCTTTGGTTTACCTAAGGATGGCCTTAGGCACTTTAATCCACGATTCTGTTCTATTATTTTCTCTATTTTGTTTTCATTGTACTTTCTTAAATCTTCTTTTATCTTCCTTTTTATTGTTTTGTTCAGTTCTGTATATTCTATTGTGTTCCTTTTTCCCTCATGTAGGGCCGTTCGTCTTTCGTCCATTAGTGTTTTTGTTTGCTGGCTTATTTTGTTTTCTTTTGTTTTGTTCTTCTTAGCTACTTTCATAGCTGCGGTTAATAGTTTGTTATTTATGTTGTTATTGATTTTATTGAGGTCTGTTTCTTCTTGTGATGTTTCTGATTCTCTTAGTAGTTTTCTGAATTCTTCTCCTTTTTCTCTTATTTTATTATGCTCTATTATGGCTAGGTTTTTGTACTGTTGTTTCCTTTCTAATTTATAATTCAATTGTATTCTAGCTCTCAACATTCGGTGGTCGCTGCCGGTGGTAAATCTGTTTAGTGTTGTGACATCTTCAAAAATCTGTCTGTTTTTGCAGAGAAAGTAGTCAATTTCGTTCTTTGTTTTTCCATTCGGTGATATCCACGTCCATTTTCTATTATCTTTTTTGTTGAAAAATGTGTTTATTGCAAATAGGTCTTGTTGTTGTAGATAGTTTATGAGTTTCTCACCGCGTGGGTTTCTTGTACCGTATCCGTAATCCGTAATTGCCTACTTTGTTATCTATCTCATCGTGCTTCTTTCCGATTTTTGCATTGAAGTCACCCATGATGATAGTTAATTTTATAGGTGTATCCTCTATTGCTGTTGTAATTTCTTCATAAAATGTGTCAGTTTCGTTGTCATCGTGGTCTGAAGTGGGGGCATAGACTTGAATAAGTTTTATTTTTAACTTTTTATTTATTTCTATTATTATATAGCCTACTCTGTTGGAAATGGGTTTGAAAGTTTTTACATTTTGTTTTATGCTCTTTTTAACTATGAATCCTATGCCTCCATATGTTTCGTCTTCAGGACCTTTGTAGTATAATTGGTTTCCTGTCTGAAGTTCTATACTTTGTTCGCCTCTTCGTTTCACCTCGGATAATCCTACTACGTCCCATTTAATTTTTGTTAATTCCTCTTCGAGTTCATATATCTTTTCATCTTTTGCCATGGATCTGATGTTGTAGGTTGCTAAGTATAATTTGTTTTGTTTTCTTTTCTGTTTCTCATGTTTACATGTCGCTCTTTTGCCTCCCCCAGAATCCATGAGGCTGACCGGCAGGCCGGTGTGGGACTGTGGATATTCTATCCTACCCACCTGGGGTAACTTTCCTTTTTGTTTTGTGATCGACATATTGTTTGTTGGTTTGTTTGAAGGGGTTGGCTATACGTCACCACGCTTGCCAGGCGTGTTGGTGAGTGAGGAGATGTGGGTGGGATTTTATGTAGGATGAGTCTGGATTTTTGGGGTTAGGACATGGTTTTCTCTCTAGGTGGGGAATGAGAGATAACCAGGCTCGCGTGGGCAGGGTCGCGTCCCTGAAGTAAACCTACCTCTGTCGGGGTCACAGAGAGTGTCTACCCGCTCCCTATTAGTTTGCTGTCATAAATTTACAAACGCTTCACAAAAATAATCGAACATGGACTGACTTCTCAACTAGACCTAACCAGACACGAGAGCAAGCAGGATTTCGATTAGGCTACGCTACAAATGATCACCTTCAGGCTTTGAAAAGCTTAATAGAAAAAATGTTGGAATACAACAAACCACTGGTTTTGGTGTTTGTAGATTATGAGAAAGCATTTTACACTGTAAATCATGCTATCAGCGTTAGACAACTGTCGAATTAATTAGTATGGCCATGGACTAGTTCCCAATTTATGAATGCAAGTATAACTCACTGACAAAGCAAATGTCGAACTTTGACATTAAGTATAAACGTAGTTGCATTCATAAATTAGGTACTATTCCATGGCCATACTAGATGAAAATAATTTTTTATCATACTTTATATGACCACGCCACAACCTGCGTTGGTGTTCAAAACACTAAAAACTTCCGGATCGAAAGAGGTGTCCGTCAAGGCGACACCATTTTTCCAAAATTATTTCCAAATTTACTCTAATACATGTGCAAACATATAGACTTTAACAGCTGGGACTCAACATAAATGGTGAAAATCTCTGTCATTTGATGTATGCAGATGACATAGTTCTAACATCTGACTGTATTAATAACGCCAGCGAAATTATTGAAAGATTGAACATAGCCTCTCAACAAATGGGCCTGAACATCAAAATTTCAAAGACACAAGTGATGATAAACTTAGTAATTGGTGGGGGTATTTATATTGATGGCAAACAAGTCGAAGACACCATGTCTTCTAAATACGTAGGTCACGAAATACTTATTCGTAGAGACAACCAAACGTGTGAACTCACTGGAAGAATAGCTGGGCATAGACACACATTCAAAACCGCCACGAATATAGTTTTTCATGGCGGTTTTGAACGTGTGTCTATGCCCAGCTAAATGTGAACTCCTAGTTTGTTTGACAAAAGTGGGTCTAGTCCGATCCTTGGTCTTTTCCATATTTTCATATGGTTTCTAGTCGTGGACCTTAAAAGCTTCCGATAGACGCCGAATAGATGCATTCGAGATGTGGTGTTGGCGACGAATGTTGCGCATCCCCTGGACTGCAAGAAGAACAAACGTGTCAATCCTTAACGAGCTAAATATCCAAGATCGACTGTCCACCATCTGTCGCAGGCGAATTCTTCAATATTTCGGACACATCACTCGACGGGATAAAGACAATCTCGAAAAACTAATTGTACAAGGAAAGGTCGAGGGTAGAACACCTAGGGGCAGATCGCCATCGGATGGCTAGACCAAGTAAAAGAGATCACCAAACATCCGCTACAATCGAATCTTCGCGTTGCGGAAGATCGACAACAATGGAAAAATACAATCAACAAATGTACATAGCCATAATGTCACGATTCTTCAGACATGAAGATACGACGAAGGAGGAGGAGTAGTTTGTTTGAAGAGAAATGTATTCAACCAATGTGTATTACTAGTTTTAAGTTATGGCTCAGAAACTCTAACATTAACTAAGAAAACAGCAAATAAGATAAGAGTTATACAACGTGGGATGGAAACATCAATGCTAGGGTTGTTCTTAAGAGAGAGTACCAAATACAGAAATACGCAGACGAACCAAGTTGGTGGATGCCGTGTAAATGGCCACTTTGAAATGAAGTTGGGCGGGACACATTGCGAGAATGGACGATGATAGATGGATCAGAAAGATCGTCGAATGGAGACCACGACACGAAGCTTTTAGAAATAGAGGACGTTCTTAAACAAGATGGCACTGCGATTTAAGGCGCATTAATACAAACGGGATGCAAATTGCACAAAATAGGAAGCTATGGAAGCAATCAAGGTAGGCTTATGTACAGCGGTGGAATTTGGAAATTGGATAATGATGATGATATTATACCCACTTGGCTAATGCGATTTCTTAATTAATTGATTTGTTTTGAGTGATTGCAAGTTATTTATTACATTTTGAATGTTTACTCTTCTAAGACAATTTTAATGGAATTGTGGTTCTTAAAACCGCGATGCGGTCTAAAAATACTTTATAGCATAAATAACGCCTATAGCAATAATTACAAAAAATATGAATGGTCATTGGTTACTCCTTACAATAAAAAGGAAGTGGTAATACTTTTGCTGTAACTAAATTATTAATGATCAAGGGTCTTACCATTTTTCAGAAATGTTATTAATATATACGCAGGGCGTTTTACATCCAGAAGATATTTTCACGAAACATGTTTGTTGACAATATGTTCAGCGGGCAGTGATTGTGATTCAGATTATTCTCTTGCTAGAAGAACTTCCTTTTAGTTTGTTATAAATGGCACGGTTTTCAACCGTTGCTGTATTTAATTATTTATATTTTCACATTGTTCCTGCAGTTGTTATTGCTATTTATGAAACCACAGTATCATTCAATTTCCATTATTCAAGGTTCTTTGTAGGTTTTACGTAATTGATGTAATTTTTTATCCATGCGTTCTCTTAAAGAGTGAAGAAGAAACATTTTATTCTTGTATAAAGATATTCTTAATGTAGCGTTATGTATTTTAGAACTGCATAGAGAACACAATGTTTCGTGTAATCCAGACATCGAAGGTTGTTCGCATGAAAAATCTCATAGCGTGCTTCACAAACTCATTTAAGTAATTACTGCGCACAATTGTTGTTGGATACGGATGTGAGAACCTGTGTTAAACAAAGTTTAGTTCTCTGTGGTCGTCGAAAGGAGCAGTGCAGCCGAGGACTGCGCGAATATAATAAATATAACGAAATCCCGCGAAAAAGTCGTTCTCGGTTCTATAAAATGGCAGTGTTTTCCGACCTCGCGGGAATTTCTAAGCCACATAAAGCTACATACCAAGGTCTAAACCATGAGTGACCCACGGAGCTAGTGTACACAGATGTAATCGCGAAGACCGAGCCTGGAATTCGAATGACTCGCTGGTGGTGGTTTAGTATGTGCCACTCCGGGCAACTCCGGGATTCCATCAACAGCCCCAACAGTGAGTTTAATTAAACCCCATACATGTTAGTTTAGTGCATTCGTTTGTAAGCTAGTTGAGCCGCATGCTGACAAATTTGTACGAATTTCCAATAATTTATGTACCCTTCCATTTTTAAGCGCATGGCGATTGTCTGTAACTGCATTTCTGCTGAAGGCAGAAATATAATTTTAATATTATGTCCATATTAATGGAGATTTTTCTGCAAGTTAATGGTATTATTTAAATTACACGTTATGCATGCTTAAGAAGTGCAGTGTCTAGAATAGAAAATATTTCAACCATCGTTGTACAGTGAAATCGAAAAGTAATAGTCAAGTTTAGCCATGAATAAACACACACCTTTTAAATTGATTTCGTATATTTAAAATTAATTAAAATTCTTCAAGGATCACAGCAATTGAAATGTCTTCATAATTTCAGCGCATAATAAGTTGTAGGTATACCTTCAAACACGAGTGTGACCCTTGTTTATCAACAACCAACTGAAATTTGCTCAAAATATAGATGTTTATAAAAGTAAAACTTCAAATGGCTAGCTTAAATCGTCGTAGAGTAGAGATCTGAATGCCAAATTATTTGTAGACGTTAAAGGGGCGCCAGGTTTCAAATATAACCTTTTGAAATTCTTAACAAATCGTATCTCAAAGCAAATACGAGACGCTACTAGGATATGAGACAAATAATTTTAATTACATCAGTTTTACCTTAACAGTACATACAGTGCGTACCAAATGTATGGAATCAGCCTTGTTATTTCAAAACTATTCAAGCTAAATCGATAAAATTTAATATGCATGCACAGTTTTGTTATTTTTTTAATTGACAAGATGGGGAGCTGCACAGCCAACTTGATTTTTTTTTTAAATAGAAAGGGGGGTCAAATCGCATACCGTTTGAAAGGTATTTTCAAATAGAATTCAGCGACATGCTGCTTGCCATAGTTATCTCTAAAGATAACTTCGCTATTGTAAATTAAAGATTGGGAGTAGGTATTAACTGGTAAAACTGAAGATCCAGTTAGCATGGGGAACAATGAATTGTTTTATGGTGTTTAATGTAACATCATATTGTTGAAACCGTGTTTTAAGTTTATGAAGTTCATCTAGAACAAGAATCATTTATAAGCAAATTTATAAACAAATCGCGTACTTCTGCAAGACTGCATCTTCTATCACCGTATCCTATCATCATCAAGATTTCTATACGTTCTTTTTCTGTAAGATGCTCCATAATTTAGCACTTCGGGCACAGTTTTAAGCTTTTGACGCTCGTTAAACAACATAAACTAACCATTGTTTTCAGCGCTCACTAAATCTTCAGTTATCCAGTTAATACCTACTCCCAATCTTCAATTTACAATAGCGAAGTTATCTTTAGAGATAACTATGGCAAGCGGCATGTCGCTGAATTCTACTTGAAAATACCTTTCAAACGGTATGCGATTTGACCCCCTTCCTATTTAAAAAAAATCAAGTTGGCTGTGCAGCTCCCGACCTTGTAAGTTAAAAAAATAACAAAACTGTGGAAATAATAGAAGGCTTCGTAAACAGCATGCATATTACATTTTATCGATTTAGCTTGAATAGTTTTGAAATAACAAGGCTGGTTCCATACATTTGGTACGCACTGTATGGCTTACTGCTAAAATTAAATTATAATCAAACATTATTTTCATCTAGTAAGGCTATGGAATAGTTCTCACAATTTATGAATGCAACTATGTTTATACTTCAGTGACAAACTTGACATTTGATTGTGAGTGACTTATAGCTGCATTAATAAATTAGGAACTATTTCCTAGCTATACTATATGCACATAATTGTTGATCATTCTATAGTATAGTATACAGTACAATACAGTACCGCATGGTGCAGTGGTAAGGGCGTCAGGCTTGCAATAAGCGAGTCTTCGGTTCGAATCCATTAGCAGGCGGAATTTTTCCGCAGTCCATTGGATCGGTATCGCGCCCGGTCACCATTGGCCGTTGGGATAGAATTAACGGCGCTCTTTTTGGAAGACTGGTCTACGAGAAAGAGTAACCTGACCACACACAACACACCCGACATACATTATACACATGATATGCTATGACCTGTAATTGGTTTCGTAACTGTTGGTCGCAGCTTAAATAAATAAAATAAAATATCACTCAAATAAAGTAGGGTTAATTAAGTTTATTGCACATTAAACAGAAACAGTTGAAATGATTTCGGAGGCTTTCACGGCTATTGTCATTAAGTGACAAACGACTTCCGGGATTAGGCCGTTTCATTATTGAGGTCGAACAACTCAACGTTTCGCCCACTTTCGTAAGGGACTTCGTCAGAAGGAAAAGTAAAAGAGTAGGTACGGTAACTCAAGGAGAAAGGCGAGAAGTGCCGTCGCGGTTGAGTAACGGTGGGCGGGGCTTAGAAATCAGCATTTTCCACATAGAAGGAAGGGGAAAGCCTTCGTCCCGTTTGAGATTATTAGGGTGTTTGTAAATCTCAATGGCTTGGCGAATATTTCTGACAAGAAGGATGGAGATTTGCAGATAATTAAAGTTTAATTCAAGAGCACTTGCCTATAAATTCTTGCTTTTCTTCTTCCGATGCTTAGAAGAGTTTCGCCTCTGGCGTGGTTTACACGTTGAGTTACCGTGCTTTTTTACTTCTCCTGATGAAGCCCCTTACGAAAGTGGGCGAAACGTTGAGTTCTTCGACCGCAATAATGACACGGTCCAATCCCGGGACTCGTTTCTTACTTAAAAAACAAGTAGTGCATTAACTATCTTCAAGTAAACGTACAGAATCTTTGCTGAATGTCGAGCAAATTTTGAATAACTAATCTTGCGAAGAAGCAGATACCGTATATTCCAGAACCAGCTAACGATATCGTCTGGTATTTCGGCTCAACATGCCAACTGTCTCGTGTCGTAATTTACCACGCGAAAAAGGAGTCACTTTATATGGCACGCTTTTCCTGAAACAACGCTTGTAGTAAGATCTTTCGCTACATTATAATGCCCCTCGATTACAGAATGCGCTACTGTTACTTCAAAAACGAAGCGTAACAAGCATTTTTTTTTAATGTAAAAATCCTAAATTTCTCATATATCCAACTTTAATTTACCAATATTTCGACTGTTCTTGCAAAATTCCTCCTTTTGAACCGCAGGAAATTTTTTGTCAAATTCAGCTAATGCAACATAAAAAATCACGTAACTATGTAGTATGCCAACTTCCAACAAATTTCATTTTCTGTATTATTTTAGTTAAATAAAACCCTGTGTTGCTATTACTATTCCCAATGGTGTAGCTTGTTAAGTGGTATCACACTTAGAAGTTTGTAATTTTTTTACTTGTACTTTTATTTTTTCTACTTATAGTGGTCATAAAACTTACACTTGGTACTGGTTTGCAGTGGGGTTGTAGCATTTGTTCAATACAGGCGGGAAGAATTTAGTCAATGCAAGAACCCAAGTTTACAATGCTGCTGGATATTACTACTAACAGTCAAGTCGTTTCACAATATGTCTGGGAATTTTCGTTACACCAACACTTTGTATTTTGGGATTTTACCTAGCCATAATAATGAAACAAAAAATGCGTTACTGATGTTTTCCTAGCATAAATGGTAACGAAAACATATAAATGTATTAAGCTCTCGGATGGTTGTAGACGGCGCTACTTCCATAATTTCCTTCGTACGAGGGTGGATTGAAATGTAATGCACACATGCTTGTAGAACTCGAACGAAATGATCTACAAAGACGCGCATAGCTACATTCGGATGATACATCTCTCTTCTATGCGCATGCCAAGTTTGAAGAAGTTTCTTCCACCAGTTTGTTTTTTAATACCGGAAGTATGGAGACGTGTTCTCATGCTATGTGAACGCAAGATTCATCGCCGTTGAAAGGCCCTTTATGGTGACGATACTGTTGATAGGGCTACTGTGAATCGATTTGATCCAAAATGACCGGCGATTCACTCAAAAGCGCATCGCAAACCATCGGTCATTTTGAATCAAGTTGTCGACGCGTTTGCGATGTTCATCGTCTGTGGCAACGATCGGACGTCCGCCGCGTTTTTCGTCATCAATTACTGCTTTTCCGGGCTCACAACCACGAAATTGTTATTACCCATCGATTCACAGTAGTCCGCTACTAAAAGACGAACTGGTGAACGAAACTTCTTCAAACTTGGCATGCGCATAGAGGGATGTATCATCCGAATGCAGCTATGCGCGTCTCTGTAGATCATTTCGTTCGCGTTCCTAAAGCATGTGTGCATTACATTTCAGCCCACCCTCGTATTATCCACGATTTGGTTTTACTTGGTAAACGTCTTTTTGTAACAGATGGTATAGAAATAATTTTCTTCCGCCCTTTTTGTTTCAGCAAAACTTTGGTTGAACACACATTTGAAAATAATATTGTTAGTAAAGAAAAGCGAACTTAAATGCATGGTCGATTATGGTCTAATTTCTGTTTTGATCGCATCTCACTTTTTCTTTTCTATCGCAAGCAAAGAGTGGGCAGTTGTATAATAATGAATTTTGATGTAATCTGACAATTTCGAAGTTAGCGTACGGGTGGTTTTATAAGCTTCCATTGTATTTGCCGAAGTATTGAGTTAACTATGTTAATATCAGTTGTTCGTGTTCACTGCGGTAAACTAACACTTAGTACTGGCCAGCGTCTCTCTTGAAGTTCTAATAAAAAGAGTGGAACTGTGGTGACTGCAGCTTGCTCTGCTTCTAGCATTTCCTCGCACTGTTTGATTTGAAATTGAATGTAATTCTTGTTAATCGTTTTTGTATTCGATATCATTAAATTATTTAAACTTCATTTGATCTAACCCATCACTTAGGAGGTCCTGAAGTAATGTAATTATTTATCGCAACGCCGGAGCCTCGATAATGTATACTATATTAAAGTGCTCATTCCCTCTAGCCGCCGGGTCTAATTTCTAATCGGTAGTTTTCGAGTTATTACGTTGTTAGTAAAAATATGTCCGATTCGTGAAGAAAATGAGAAATCACATACTCGACTGCTTAAGGCACAAAATGTTTTTGAAGAGATGTCGGGGAAATGGGCGACCCGGTACAAAAACCATTAACAATTTCTAGCGAGTGCGGTGCTTCATCCTATGAGATCTTGTTTAATGTTACTTATATGGTTAGTAACTATAAGTACTTCCATATTATCAGGTTATATGTCGATACATTTTTGCACACAATAATCAAAGAGTGTCAGTTTGACAGTTTAAATAATCTGACCGTGAAGCGGGAGGATTATTTTGTCAAACTGACACGAGTTATTTTACAGGAAGTTTGAGAGGTATAAACAGAAAATGTTCGAAGTACGCATTGTGTTTGATTTGATTATTTTTTTAGTAAATTTCAAAAATGGAAACAAATATTTTATTAACAGCTCGATTTGTCTGTATTGACTTAACTGAAAGTCGTCTCCATGGAAACAACATATGAGTTCAAAACTGTTTATTGCGTTGCCTAGTGAAGGTACTCTAGTATATTAGATTTTGTATTATCGAAATTATACAATATAATTTAACTAAATCCAGCCTTCTCATTGGTTGATATCGGTACGAATAAAATAATCATATATTATACAACTAGACGATCGAAAATAATCGATTATACGAGACGTATTGGTTGAAACACCACGATACGCTACGCGTCACGTAGACCGCACTATATTAAAGTTATTAATTTTGTGTCAGCTTATCAAATTTTTTATTCTTTTATGTGGTTTTCATATTGTTTCAGTATACCTGTCACATTTTTTCAAGGGTATGTGATTTTAATAACTGCGAGTATACAAATGTTGGTATTACACTGGTTATACAAAGATTTGCAGAATAAATTTCGCTATAGTTACTGCAATAACTGTTGTAATTACATGGAAGCTTAAGAAAAGTACGCATTCTTTTGGTTTCTAACCTCATGAATGGTATAGTCAAAATAATTATATATTAATAGATTCACCGTTCACAAGATTTTGACTATAAGACGAAAGTCATTACTGCGATATACCGATGGGCCCTAAATTATATATAACAGCAATGAGATGACATGAATAAGAAAATAGGATGCATTACTTGAGGAAGAAAGAGATAAACAGAGAAGCAAATATTCCAGAAAGCTTAACGTTCATTTTGATTATGACATACGTCAACTAAACATGCCTACTAAAATATGTTTTTGGTCATCTCTTTCCTACTCGAGCATTCCATTTTGTTCATGTTATCTCACTGCTGTTATATATAATTATGGCCCCATCAGTATATTCTTATTCTACGTTGTTATCTTGTCAATATTTAGCAAAAGATGTATTTCATTGTAACCACTATGTGTATTGAATAAACGGTTTTGTAGGAATTTTAAATCTACTTTTCTACTATTCGGTTAGATCTAGTACGCTGTTACATGAATTTACATTTCCCGGCCACCTATGAATTGGATTTAATATAAGTATTTGTACAGTGATGAAAGCGATACGTTTTTTTAAAATGTGAAGGTTGATATACGACGGTGAAGCCGTAGTGTTTCAATACAAAAGTTAAAAAAGTATTACCTTTACGATTTTTCGTTAAAAAAGAAGATGATCACTAAATGCAAAAAATGTGTTTGTTATATTTGAACTCATCACTGGCTGGCTCACAGAACCGCATGCGGTATTAGAAGTATAAGTATTTTTGTTTACATATTGTAAAAGGTATAAAGTTTGTTACGTGCTAAAATCCTATTGTACTAATGTTAGTAGTTTACGTTATATATAGTCGTGAATAAACGATCAAGTGGGAAAAACGCAGTCAAAGCTTATGAAAATTAATATACGAGTTGCAAGAGCAAAAGAGGGTAGAAAAATAATAACGGATTTTGTTTTATCAAAAATTGGTGACAGAATTTAACTGTGCATAAAAGGTTTTTCGTGGTAAAAATGTGGGAAACTCGGGATTTCTCGTTTTTCGGTGATAGTATGTAGATACTAACTAAGAGTGCTTAAGGCAGATTTTGAGAGCGGGTACCACTTTCCAACGGACTGAGCTCCAGGTCATATTGACGATTTAGGAACCACGGAAAGCGTTGCATAGTTTTTTGCCTGTTAAGTACAGGGTATGTATAGTTGGTTTTGCATCCACCTGGTTCTATTTTCTTAATTCGATATTATAGCAACAAGTATTAGGCGAAAGAAATGCAGTAGTTTGGGAATCTCTTCTTAAGCAGTTCATTTCGGAGATCTTGTGACTGCTTGCGGTCAGATGACAACTGGCGTTTAGCGGCTGCCAGAGTTACAGTTGGGGAGAACGGATTGACCTTTGGAGCGGTATTGCAGGTTGATTGAGCTCCTCAGGGGCTGGTCGTCGATTCCACAAGCGCAACAACTTATCAGATAAGTTAAGTAAGATAACCTTGTGATATTTCGCATTAAGAACAGTTTATAACCCATTAGCAATATTGACGTAAGTTTAAGTGGGGTAACCCGTGTGATACTATTGCTTAGATAAATAATTGTCCCCATTAATACAAATAGAATAGATTACTGACCAAAACGTAAATTGTCAATAAATCTATATAAAGAATTGATTCTTTCATTTAAACTTTGAAGGTTCAAGGATTGTACTGTGCAGAATATAGAGTGAAGTTTATAAGTTTTTTCTAACTATATCAGTGTGCTTGAGATTAAACTTGTTGGCGCTCAAATTTGGACATCTCATTAATAAAGAATACACGACATCTTTACTGTAGCTAGAGACGGGCCTCCAGCACACTTTTATAGCGATCAATTTTTGAAAGTTAAAATATAGAAAGCTGACCTAAAGGTAAGAGATCAGCTAACAAGTCATGCAGCATCCTTGATTCTTCCACATTGTTATTTTATAACTTTTTTATACTGTGAATCTTGAATGCAATTCTCAAGACTGAACGACCCACCGAGAAGAATGATATTAATTACCAGCATGCATATAAATCCATTGCTGAATATAAAATGTGATTTATTCAGTCCGAATTCGGGAGTTGAATATTTCGGTAATTAGGCTTTCAGGTCATTATAAGAGTTAATATTTCACTTTATTTCTGTGCTCGTTGGCTTCTGAGCGGAAAATAACGGTGGATGAACATTTCCCTTTAGAAAGGTTAAGGATACTAATTTTTAAAGGTGGATCACTTTTGAACAAAATCTAGTTCAAGTTCTGTAAATAAATTCTAATTTCCGTCTTTGCCGGTAATATATTTAATTGAGGTGATGGAATTCATTTTCTGGAAAATTTGCATAAAAAAATTAAATGAATCAATTCTTTACATCTGGACCGACCTAGACCGGTAATACTGTGGTAAATGTAAGTGCTCAAAGCATTTTATCAAAACTGGAACTGGAACATAGTGAAACGTTGTGAATAAAAATATGTATGTATAGTGATAATTAATTATACAGGGTGGCTCAAAAAGGTGGGACGAACAAAACTTTTTTTGTAATGGAACATAGGGCGTTATAGTTATTAACGACTGAAGGCCGGTAGTAAGCATCGAATAAGCAAGGATAAATTTGTGGCCGAGGCCGTTAGGCCGAGGCTACTGAATTTATCCGAGTTAGTTAGATGCGATAACGGCCGTATGTCGTTGAATATTTTTCATAACACCTACAGAAATTTAAATTTTAGCGCAATTTAGAAAACTCGTCTTATCAGAGTCACCTATGTAAAAAAATACGTTTGGCAATACTGAAATGTATTATTGGTGACACTGTAAGTCTATGTCAAATTCGATGTTAGCAGGTTAGGTTTTGTGTCAGTTTTGACACAGACTAACGCAAAACCTAACCTGCTAACCTCGAATTTGACATAGACTTACAGTGTCACCAACAATACATTTCAATAATGCCAGTGTTCATGCTGAATAAATATTGATAAAAGGTTACTGTTCTGTTATTTTAACGACCTAGGCTCCAAAATGTATAACAGCCATGGCTGTTATGGGGAATTTTTCAGTCAGGTTGACAGTTCTTTTATTGTCAAATGACAAGTAGGTGAAAAAGCATTTAAATTAGCATTTTAACGGAGTTTGTTTGTTATCACTTTAAGTAAAGCTTCGCGAGGGGCTTAAATTGTTTTTTTGTGTTCAAATTTCAATTTCTGAATAACTGTCGAATTTATGTGTATGAAGTAAGATATTAGAAGAAAACTCAGTAAAAGGGCTTTTCTAATATAAAAATTATATAGGGTATTCTATTTAAAAATATCGAAATAGTAAAGCTGCAAATTTTGAGCACTCTGCACATATAGCATATTTTACACTCAAAGGGTAATTCACGAACAACATAATTTTTTCTTTTATTAATTTATTTTCTGTTACTTCAGTGCCCTGAAGTTCAGCATTTTTTTTCTCATAAAATAGTTAAAATCTCAGGAGTTAAAAGACGGATACAACTTTATATCAATATGATTAGCATTTCGACGCAAAACTTGTAGGCAACTCAAATATAGGGCGTTCCGTAAAAAAAGTAAGTTTGGTTGGAACACTTTTTTGGGCTACCGTGTATAATCAGAAGTATATTACTAATGTGCAGCACTTTACACCTACAACTTTTGCACGAAAAAGTTGCATGTAACACTTATACTTTTAGAAAGATATTCCACCCCCGCATCAGTGGCATTAATGCCAAAACCTGGATGCTTACAGGTAATTTAAAATTTATCAGTGGCACCACTAAAAAGTGTTTTCGTGGCCTCACATTTAAGATGATTTCCGTTAGTCTGTTGCTATAAAGGGAATTTCTATTACTTAAATTAATTAGGAAATACAAATTTCTATTTATATCTCCCAGTTTCGTGGAATTTTAATTAAAGTTAATGAATTTTATACAAAAATATTTACAGACAACAGCTTTAATTTCTAAATTTTTACGAAAATAGGAAACATTTGGCAATTAATGTGGTAACTAGCCTGTTTTTTATTTATTTTTCTTCATATACATAATAAGTTGTGAATTGAGATAATAATTAAATTTCATAACTATCTAACCTAATTGATTTTTTAGCAACTGAGATGCGTGGTAATATACGGTGCATATTAAATTTATAAGTCTGCAGGTTACTTTTGATTTTGGTGAAATAAATGTGGTTTTCTCAAGTATTGTCGTTTTGTTTAAAGTGGAGCTTTCAGAATGGAAATTGAATAACGAATAAGTACAAAGATATCAGATCATTGTCAATATCTTCATGAAAGTGCTTGTAATTAACTCCTTAAATATCCTTAGAATAGCTATTGATCCTACTAGTTAACTAGATATACAAAACAGCGCTAGTTCAATTTTCTAGAAAATATTATTTTATATACCAGAAGATATAAAAGAATTATTATCAATGTATTTAAAAAATTGTTATACATCCAAATATAAAAGCGCAATATGGTAAATTATCAGAAGACGTAGATACAACTAGCAGTGGCTTCCAGATTAATTTGGTATGCTATACATACATCTCGTGTATGCATAAAGGGAAGCATTAATCGATAGTGCAAATTGAAGTAGTTATAATCTGTTACTTTAGGGGCAACATTGAAAAAATGCAAAGTCAACGGGATGTTTATTATTATGCATTTGTGACGGAAAATAACTATCTTACCACAATCCGAGTTGTTGCGGTTTCGCCAGGAAGAACGGCCAAATCCTTCGATTATGTGCAAATGGAATACAATTAAAATGTCTGCTTAATATCTATAATAGAAGTAGCGCTCGAGGTCATGCCAGCCAACCTCCAGCGATTTAGAACCGTGTTAACGATCATTGTTTGATGCTAGGAAATTAATTTGAATTTAAAATCGGTCGATTTGTAGTCATTTGTGCCGAGAGGGAGTTTTATTTCAAGTAATTGTTCAACCCTGGTTACGTTTAACATTATCATGGGTTTAAATTTTTCATTTATTAGAGAATTGAAGTATTCATTCATAATCGTCACCTCTTGCCATACTTGGTAACATAAATTTGAGAAAATTTCTACATTCTACATGGCATATGGATGTAACCTGAAATCGTGTCTGAATGATAATTTCGTATTAATTATCATTTTTATTGGAATAAATAGTGGCGTAATAGTAAATTACGTACCGAGGTGGAAAACGTTTCATTACAGCCGAGGGCTAAGATAACTTACCGAGGCGCACAGCGCCGAGGTCAACTATAGCGCGAGGCTGTAATAAAAACTGCCACCGAGGTACAATTTTATTCACAACTATTTTATTCTAGACACGAATTAGAAAAATGGATCTTAAAGTTCTTCAAAACTAACGTTAATTAAATAATAATACAATATCCATTGTCATGACTGCGGTCGCGAAATTACTACTTTCCCACCGCTGTCATGGCAACCCACTTCCCGACCGGTTTGGAAATAAAATTTGATAATAGTTCATTTTCAAACGTTTAATAAGTCCATAATAACCTTAGTACATATACCGGGTGTCCACTTTCAACCTGGAACATAGGGATTTAACATTGTTTTTAACAGTTTCCTGGATTCCTGTTCGCCAATTCAACCTACAGAAAATTTTTTGGTATCAATGGAAGGAGAAAATGATTGCACATCTAATGGTATCAACAATTAAATTATTATTGTCAATTTTCATTGAAAAATATTAATGAAAAGTTTTCATGTTTTTAAAATATGAGTTGCCTTGACTTGACAGCTATGCTCAAATGAATTTATTATTTGATGAGTTACTGTTATTAAATTTTACGGAAAACAAATCTCTCACTCTACGAAAACTAACCCCACTCTAATATGTTTTAACGATAAAAACTCTCTTTGTTCAAGTAATCTTTTATTTTACAAAGTAAAAGCTATGAACTAACTGTGAATGTCATCAAATAACAAATTAATTTGAGTATAGCTGCCAACTTATTTCAAGTCAAGGCAACTCATATTTAAAAATTATGAAAACTTTTGATTAATATTTTTCAATTAAAATTGAGAAAAATAATTTAATTTTGGTTATCATTAGATGCATAATAATTTTCTCTTTCCACTAATACCAAAACATTTTCTGTAGGTTGAATTGGCGAGCAGGAATCCATGAAACTGTTAAAAACAATGTTAAATCCCTATGTTCTCGTTTGAAAGTGGACACCTGGTATGTTTGTGAATAAATATATTTTAATTAAGCATCGAAATTCGCCGGCACTGGCTCAGAGGTCGAGATGGGGTTGGGGGATGCTTTCCACTAAATATTGGCTCGACAAGTCTGAGGTTTAGAACTACGGGACAGTTTGGAGCTGTGGAAGTCTCTTCTGGTGGAGCCCTCGACTCAAGTTTTCTCGGACTCGCTTGCTTCGAGGGATGAAGCGGAGCCCCAGGTCTCCTCTTGGTCTGAATATCTAGATGAGCAGACGTACACCAATGCTACCAGTTACACCGCTTTGAAACGGTTAATTTAAACATTACCTTATCCGTATAGCATAGTACGGAGGAGCACAATCATGTTGGAACCACATATCTAATAATATTAAATATAAGAACAATTAATTTAACTTAACAATAATTTGTTTTATCGTAAGCGGTAAGCATCGGGTTCTATAAATCTTTTAGATATTCAATATGGCCATAACTCAATTTTGCATTGATTTTGCAGTTGTGACTATAGAACTGGGAGAGCGATATGTGTATTAAGTTTAACCAACAGATTTAGTAGAAGCCCTTCCCACAAATGAGCGCTAAATTTTAATAGAATATTGCTATTGATACGCTAGTTGTACACAGCTGATTTTGTTTGGAAGTCAATAATTTTTGAACTCTCCCGAGTCTTTAACTTGTAACGTGTAAAACAGGTTTCTACAGTGTAGGCCCCTCCCAGTAATATAAATTCTGCATCTGTTCATTAAACGAAGTATAGCACTTAGTATAGGTGTTCTCAAAAACTAGTGAACCAGTGTGAGCATGCTATCAATAATCCCGTATCAAACATTACTGAAAATCGATGTTGAACATCTAACTCCGTGCGGATTTTGTATATTCCAGAAATGAATATTCTTTCTATTCATTAATTCCTTTCTTTTGAATTTTGCCTCGTCCATAAATAAAATGTTATTAATTAGATGCGGATTTTGAATGATCCATCTGCAAAATTTCATACGACTAACATAATCCGCAGGCAAGACGGCTTGAACAGGCTGGACGTGAAATGGATAAAAGCCATGACTTTTAATTGTTTTCTTTTTATCTCTGGGATATTCGTTTGTACAGATAGCCGGCGGCAGAGGTGCGTGGATTATTATCAGTTACTACTAGCAGTCCAGTGAGACAAATGTCTCATTTAAAAAAACAAAAAAGACCGTTTTTCAAATAGAACGCGTATTAAATAAAAACTGTACCCAGACCTGGAAGGTGTCAAAGTGGTTGCCTAACCGATCGAGGTTTGAAGGCGCAAAGGGTCGCAGCTCCGTTTGGCTGCTGAAACAGTTTTTATTTAATACGCGTTCTATTTGAAAAACGGCCTTTTTGTGATTTCTCGAAAACCGGAAGTGTCACGTGACTGAAATTCGGTTCCTGACCTGACATGACCATTCCAAACATATAACTTTCATAACTTTTTTCTCTATCTCTTACGGTTTGGCTGCTGAAACAGCGTCCCGGACAGACAAAACGGCGTCCCAGACAGACAGGTCTATTAGATAAAGGATTCTTCGTTTAGTACTTGCTGTGCACAACCATTGAAGAAGAAACTTCCACGTTCTCGTAAATAAATTATGATCAAAAATTATTTTCATTTAGTATGGCTATGAAATCGTTTCTAATTTATGAATGCAAATATATTTATACTTAAAAGACAAACTTGATATTTTATTTTTAAGTGACTTATAGTTAAATTCATAAATTAGGAAATATTTCATAGCCATACTAGATGAAAATAATTTTTGATCGTACTATAGTTAATGTACAGCTTGAAAAACTCTTCGACCTGAAAACCAATTTGAAAATCTCAAAGCATATTCTTAAATAGCTTTCGTTGAGTTAACATCACAACAACTATAAATGTAATTGATATCAGTGCACTCTCTTGTAAACTTAAACGTTACTACTTTTAAAAGATCAACTCTGAGCTTTTAAAGCTTTAAACGTAGTCAATAATGTGATATCCATGGCCTATTTAAATATATAATTATTAAACTGTTTATTTGAGAGTAAATTTCATTTTATTTACAACACTGTCAATGTCTGTTTTGTAGCTACTGATGTGTTAAGGCTGAATACTTTCTCGATCATTTTTCTCTGGGCTCTTTATGCCTTTATTGGATTGAACGGTGCGAATTCGCGATTTCAAATTATGACAGTTGTGTATAAGTCGTATTTATTATGAAAATGTGAAATGCCCGACATAAAAGGCCTTGTAGGGTTTCTCGAAGGCAGTTTTTGTTGATTTTATGCGATACTTATCTTCTACGAAATACAGAATTCATTATTTCCTCTCGTAAATACGTCTTTTCGTGTGTTATCGGCATTTTCTCTGATGTTCGTAATATTTCATTTCGGTTTTCTATGGTTAGCTTGGAACGCTGATTATTTTCTAAACGCCACGTTGTTGTCAAAGACTTCGAGGAATTTATATAAAGCTCCCTCCATTTAGACTTAAACGCCTCCGCGTATGTTACATACCATTCTGCCTTTCATATTTCGAATGAGCGCTTTGTACGAACACGCATAAAATGAAAATACAGAAAGTTTTTTTAATTAATTTAAGTTTTTATAGCGTTATGCATGTGTTATTAATGTTTGGTTCAACTTCGTTTGGCTGATATTTTGTTCGCAAAATCATGAAAACTTTGTAACTAATTATCTTTGTACATACATATAATCTAAATTGGCATTAGTCATCATAATTATATAATCTGTATCAACTATTGACATTATTAAGTAATGCCATAGATGTATTTGGTATTTTGTTATACCTACCATAAAATAAAGCAATTCTGTAGCTACACATTCCAGCAAAAACATTAAAGATATTATACCGTAACTATATGTATGCGGCATATTTGCCTTATGTGCTTAAATATTATAATAAAAGAGGGTTATTATTTTGGCCTCCACAAATAATGCTAGGCAGTGGGATTTCGGGTCTGTTTAAACGTTACCTGTTTTTTGACACTATTCGTAGTGATGTAGATAGTTATTGTTATATACATTTCATATCAACGTGAGCTCGGGAATCAATAGTTGTAATTAAGATTATGTGGACAACTTTTTGGAGGTCAAGAATCATTCTCAATAGAGAACGTTTCCCACATCTGCGACCAGTCGGACTTTCGCACTTTGAACTTCTTTGAGTCTTTTTCTATATCTTGAAGACATTTTTATGCAACTCGATATAAAATTCGCAAATTTTACCGCCGGTAAATTTCCCTTACACGAATTTGTGTGGAAATCGAAATTTACGATTTTACTGGAGACGGGTATCTCTGTAACATGAATATTAGACATTTGACCGCCAATAGACGACCATCTACCGATAATCCACCCTAAGTACTAACAAACGTTTCTTAGTATTTCTTATTCGAAAGTCGCCAATACCATAGTACACTTTTAGCCAAATAATTAAATAATTTATTATTTAAACAATGAGAAATGAAATAAATACTTATTTGTGTAAAGGCTTACAGAAACCGACCTTAACTACAAACCGTAGCTACTTCATGTTGCATAAAAAATATGTATAGCAATTGTTCATAATTCTACTGGTAGCAGGCGTTGATAACTTGTTTCTATTACTCTTAGGGCCGATTCTACAATGCAAGTATATACCTAGAATAAGCTATCCGAGGTATACTTGTCATAGTTTCCTTTGTTACAACAATAGTTTCTATGTATTTACTCCCAGGATAACTTTATCCTTGGTTTGTAGAACCGACCCTTAATCGTAGATTTTTACTCGCAGAGCATATCACCTTCAGTTCACAGTTTTACCGACATCAGAACTCCCTTTTTCGAGATTTATTATTCCGCCACCATTAGAAATATTTTGTTCAGTCCATCTAGTTATATATGGTTTTACCCAGAATCATTTAAATAATGGCCAATATTTTTCGGTATTTCCCAACTTTTTACATTGTCGATTAAAATGAGCTAGATACGATGGGATGGGTAACTAAGGAAACGATTATACCACGTACATGGAAATGCTGAAACTTATTAACTAGAACTGTTGAGACTACAGTTTTGATATACACGACACAAGACATGTACAGGTAGTGAGTCCAAACCTCATATTCGGACAGGTGCTTTCATCGTGGCCCATGTAAAAAATGTATTTTTCCTTAAACTCAATGTATTGGGGTAGCCACGTGACCGGGCCGCGGCCGAAGACGGCTCAACTACACTTAGCACAGACATTGAGCCTAAATTAAGAAGAAAAGAGTACACATTATTACTACTTCCTACATGTATTGGTAATTTTAGACAAATGTAGTAAACGAATTATTTCCAAATATGACTGGGCTTAGAATATATAGGGTATTTACGGTTTTTATATTTTAGCTTTAATTGGTGATACTGCAGGTCAAAAGAAAACGATAAACATTAAAACACTTCAGTAAAGGTTTTATTTTTTTTTCTATGTAAGGAGTCAAAACATGACGATAAGCGGTTTTACAACCGTTGTTCGAATTTAGCACTGACCAGGTCCTTCATCACGCCCAATATGAGTTCTCACCACTATCTGGAGTATGTATTATTAGAGCAGTGATTTGTTGAGATATAGGACTTCGCCTATTTGGAAGTCGCTTAGCCTAAAGTCGGCTTGCAGCAGTCGAATTTTGCTGCACTTTCCCATACATTGAGCTTCTTGTCAACGAATTCAATATCAGAATACCGATGGGCCATTGTGCCCTTTTCACATAATAACCAGCTCAGAGGTAAGAGTGCATAGGCAACTGATAACGAACTAGGTACAAGTGATGGGGGCCTCGATGGGCGAGCGGTCCCGTCGCGTGCAGTCGAGGTCACACTGAAAATGTGAGCGCTCGGAAGAGAGTTCGACTCCCGGCCGGGGCGTTCCGTTTTTCACTTAGTTAAGGGATGATAGTTTAAGTGACGCCCGCACCCCCTGATGTAATACGAAAGCGGTTCTAAGGGGAAATAGTAGAAGCGCCTAGAGAAGGGGAAAAAGTATACCTGATGGGTAAACAATGTAAACATTTTAGAACAACGAAAAATTGAGGAATTTGTGATCTCTGTTATAAAACTTTTACTAAGGTGTTTTAACGTTTAATGCCTTCTTTTGATCTGTAGTATCACTTATTAAAAATAAAATAAGAAGACCCTAAATACCGTGTATAAGTTCTTGGTATAAAGGGCTAATAGATGCATTTATGTGGTATATTAGGCGTTTACGTATTGTGAATTGTTCAATTGTTTTCCTTGTTCATCTTTCATGGATATAGGCCTTTCATATTAATTTTCATCTTTCTTTGGTTGGATCAATTTGATAGCATTACTCGCTTTTTTCGTGGAACTTTACATCCTCCAACTTTTTGTAGTTTTTATCTTTTCCTTTTCTTGTTTTCTATTTCATTTTGAAGTTACCATTTTAGCTACTTCTTCAAGTTTTTGTGCGTAAATCAAAATTTTAATTATTATTTTATATTTGACTGATGCATCCTTTCACTTCTTGCAGTATGCATACATGTATATACGGCGATATCACAATTACCAATTTATTACCAATTTTCTGTTGTCTACGGTTGTTACATTACTCGCCAACAGTGGCGGCTCGTGGAGAATTTTGATAGTAGGGCCAACCGAATGTAAAATGCATTTGCCACCCCCTCACAGACAAAGACAGATTCCGACATCCTAATATCTAAATAGTTCGCATATGGACTGTAAAAGTCTGCATCAGTGAAAAAATTACCAAACTTTACATGCTAATAAAATATGATGACCTGAATCGAATATCTCTCTTTTATTATTCGTACTTTAGCCGAAGAGGTTGCATTTCCACTATTTGAGAATTAATTTTATGCACATGAAGTGAGTAAATAATATAATAATAGGAATTTGTTGCTAGCTCTGCCTTCACCACCCTCCGTCCGCTGCAGCCCATAAACTGTCGGGAAGCTGGGCCAGTTGCGATCTGGCCCCAATGCCTGCGAAAGCAAACAAGCGCTTATCGTACAGATTATATATTAATGGAATAAAAATTACTCATACTTTGTATGTATGTATGTGTATGTAATGTCGGTAACCTCATTTTACCTTGCGGTGTAGAGGCTGGTGCTTTATACTCTTGCCCCGGATTCGAATTAAAAAGTTGGAGCACGCCTTTTGTGCTACGCAGCAACCATTGTATGAGGGGTGTGTATTGGAAATGTGTTAACCTTGTTACTCTATCTTTTAGTTCTGTGGTTCTGAGTGTAGCACAGTTAATTTGGGAGCCGACATGAATGGTCTCACCGAACCCGATTGCAATCGACAAGGCTGCGGAAATTAATTTTAATAAATTAATTAATTAGCTTTGTGTTGTAATGGCCAACTGAAAAGCACAAATATCCTTAAAAACCATGGTGGTGGGACACCAAAGCGAAAGAATAAAATCAAAAACTACTTATCCAAAAATATAATCGAAAATACCATATGAATCTTAACCTAAACTAAAAAACCAAGTCTATAAAAAACAATTATCTGAGTGAAGAAGCCAATGACTGTATAATGATAAAGGGCCCTTGTACAATAATTTCCAAAGGAAAAACAAGGAAGAAAAGTATCTTGAAAAAGTATGTACATATGAATTATCTGTAACCTCATTTACCTTGCGGTGTAGAGGCTGGTGCTTTCTGCGCTGGCATCTGGCGGTACAATGCTCAACTTGTCCTGGATTCGGGATACAGAGTTGGTGCGCGCCTTTGGTGCTTGCGCAGCAACCATTGTGTGAGGTGTGTCTTGGTGATGCGTTGACCTTGTTACTCTATCTCTTAGGTCTGTGGTTCTGAGTATAGCGCAGTTAATTTTGTACCCAACTGTGAATGGTCTCACCTAGCCCGATTCCAATCGCCAAGGCTGCGGAAAAATTTCGACCTTCGCGGGATTCGAATCGAGGGCTTGCATTAGCCTAATATAACAAAATCGTTATCTTGGTGAAACCCAATTATGTACCTGGCAAGAAACCAAAAATCACAAAATAAAATAAGCATTTCCTAATTTGAAAAGTTGATACCTGTGTCATTTAAGATGTCCGATTTTAATATGTCTGAAGATGCTATAATACATTTAGCGAAACGTTACGTAAAATTTTTGTTTGCTTGTCTTTTAATATGTAAACATTTTGACACAACTAATTTGTTAATTCATAACAATTAGTAATGTAAAACAAATTTCACTATTTTAGCTGGAAAAAAATCTACTGAAAGTAAAACTAAATCAGTTTTATTTTTCAATTTAACTAGAACTACAATTTTAATTCAAAAAGTTTATATTTATCGTTTGAGCTTTCTTGCATTAGTTCTATTTAATATTCACTTGTATCTTACTGAGTCCGTAGTCGGGTGAATTACTAGAAACTTATTAACTGTGGGAAATTTGCGGGAGCAACCGAAATTCAGATTCAATTTCGCATTCCTACGCTGCGGTATACCCAGAATTTGGATTATGTTCAATTTGCTACTTCTACGTTGCTGAAGTTCAGCGCGTGATGATTTGTGAAAAGCTTTATACTCTTGAATAAATTGTGTTTTTATATGAAACATAAAAATGTTTCCAATTTTTTAATAGGTATTGGTTGATTAATTTAATAAATAGTTTGTTTGACACTCTAGTCGTAAATAAAGGCCTTTTACAACAATTTGCAATAAAATCTAAATGCCGTTCCCTTATCTTATCCCGAACAGCGGGATGCGAATTCGCTGCGCTAAAAGCTGACTGAAAATCCAATAATGTGTGTAATAAATGCTGCAAACACATGTGCCTGAGTATTCAGAGCAGATGCATTTGTTACAGTGCCTGTAAGTAGATGCACTATACAGTTTATATGCCTGATGATAAACTAGTGTTGTTATTGCTAGTTCGTGTTGTGCTCGTAGAAGAAAAATTAGACCGTCACCTGCGACACAAACAGCCCTCATTACATAATTTGTCATTCCCATCCTTTCTTCTACTTGTCTCGTTCTTCCATTCCTTTGTGTCTAATTATGTCATTTATAGCCTTCTCAGTGACCCACCACCTATTGCTGCTCTCCAACATAAGTTTTATTACATTTTCCACACTCATTTGTACTTCAGTTTCATTTTATGCTTCTTTCTGATGTCGTTTCATCTATAGCACTGTAGTACTGTGTGTTCCGAAATGCCCTTTTTCAACAATACATGCAATTCTCATTGTCTGTAAAATGGGTTAGAAAGTATCCCACTTATCCACGTGTTAGTGGCACCCGTGGTATAACTTCATGTATTACCTTCAATGTCCGTGGTCCGATTTCCTGTCTTGTGCCCATTCCTCTTCCCATCGTTACATAGTACTTTTCGGGCCCTGCTTTTCTGATCTCTGCTATATTCGTGTTTCTCGTATGTTGCAAGGTCAGTATTGGTATGATATCCCCTACTATTTGTATGACCCTGTGTTTTTCTGGATTTTCGTATATTTGGTTGGATGTACTCAGTTATTCCAGGTCGGTGCACTAACACTATAGAGTTCCCCACGCTGCTAATAATCTGAGCAGCGTTGCTGTCTTTACTGCCTTCTCAGTTGTCTTCTTGATATATTTACCCATATTCATGTTATTTATTTATTTTATTTATTTGGTCTTTATTCAAACACATAGTATTTAAGTCAACAATCTAATATCCAAGTTAATTGCTAGTTATGTGTAGGTACATATATTCTCATGCTAACTACAGAGTATATTGCTAACTATATCTATTTAAGAGATATCTATTGTAAAAAAATCATTTGTTGAATAAATAGGGTTTTCCTGGAGGTACTTTGTGAGCTTTTGTTGTAGGAGTTTTGTTGATAAATTTTTCCATGACTGGGGTAGCTTGTTATACAGTTGAAGTCCAAGATGTAGTTGTTGTCCGGTGTTCAATCTCGTCCATGGAATAGTGAGATTATCGCCTGTTCGGATGTTATGTTGGTGAGCCATGGCTCTGGTTGATAGATTTTGGGTATTTTCTTTCACTTGGGTTATCTTCTTTATTATTAGTATTGATGGTAGTGTCAATATTCCAAGGTCTTTAAAAGTTGGTCTTGCATGTTGTTGGTCGGATAGTCCTTGTATTGCTCTGACTGCTTTTTTTATAAGGATTAAAATATCGTGTGCATGTGGCGAGCTTCCCCATACTTCAATTGCATATATCATAACCGAGTGGAATAACGCATAGTAGGTGGTGGACTGCCGCTTGTGTGCTTATGATTCGGCGAATTCGTCTAATGGCAAATATTGCTTTGCTGAGTTTTGTGGATATCTCCTGTATATGTACTTTCCATGTAAGTCGCGTATCTAAATAGACGCCTAGGAATTTAGCTTCACCTAGTTCAATAAATCTTCGAGATGATGAGAAAGTCATGGTAATAGTTTTATCTTGATTCAGGGATAGCTTGTTGGCAGCAAACCAATTCGATGCTTTATCGGAAGCGGTTTTTAGTTTTGCTGTTAATTCTTCGTTTTTTTAATCGTACAGCAAGTGTAGTGTCATCTGCAAATATAACACTGTAACAATAGATCATTTATATATATATATAATAGAGCAGATTGGTCCTAGGATTGACCCTTGTGGGATGCCATTTTTTATTAGTGTTGGTTCACTAATTCAGCTTAGAGTGTGAACTTATTGTTTTCTGTTTTCCAGATATGATGGCATCAGTTTTAAGGCAGTGCCTCTAACACCATAATGATCCGATTTATTGAGAAATATATCGTGAGAGATACAGTCGAAGGCTTTAGTTAAATCACAGTATTGGACTAGGCATTCTTCACGTTCTTCAAAGGCATTGATTACATAGGTTGCTTCTGTAGTGTTTTTCTTGGCCCGGAAACCAAATTGGTCTTTTGTAAAGAGATTATTCTTGTTGAAATAATCTGTTAATTGTTCGGCAATTGCATATTCAACAACTTTAGATATAGCTGGCAGAATAGATATCGGTCTGTAATTATTTGTGTTGGCACAGTCTGCTTTCTTTAATATTGGGATAACTTTGGCTACTTTGAGTTTTTCTGGAAAAGTTCCTTCACTGATTACTGCATTTATGATATTAGTCAATGGGTGTGCTATTGACACAGCCACATCTTTAAGTATTTGTGTGTCTATGTCGTAAATATCTTTTATTTGTTCCTCACTTGTAAACATCAATTTATCAAGTCACTGTATTCACCTTGAAAATGTTTCTTAACTGGCTAGCCAGTAAAAAATTTACTGGCTAGCCAGTTATATTTTACAAGCGTGCTCATAGATAAATGATAGCGTGCAAAGCCAGAGTTGTCTTCCTTAGTATGTGTCATATTGATGAATTTAGTTGCTTGTCAGTTTGACATTTTGAATAAATGGTAAATTTCTAGTTATTTACAAGTGAGTAACAAATAAAATATTCAACAAAACACACCAGGTAACCATTTTTACTGGCTCAAGGATATGACAGGCTCGCCTAACGGCTCGCCAGTCATCCCAATCCTATCGCCAGTAAAAACTGTTTTACCTGGCTTGTAATGTTAAATACGATTGCACGCTTACTTTTCATTTGACCTAGATATCTATAATCTATATACATCACTTTCATTTACAGGAGCAAGGAACATGGAGTGACTGTATTGCACTTTATTTTTCTGAACTAGTTTCTCTGCTGTGTCACTGGATGGTGGTATTGTTTGTTGAAGATTTGTAGCTACATTGGTAAAAAATAAGTTGAATTTATCTGCTGACGGTGGGTTTATTGGGTTACTAGGTTTGCTTCTTCCTAGTTCTTCATTGATCGTCTTCCAGATAGTTTTTTGTTTATTACTGGAGTTTGTGATTGATTTTAAAGTTAGAGTGCGCTTTTTGTTTTCCACCTCATTTAGATATAACTTTATAGTTTAGGTAAGTGGTTTTTATTTCTTCATCATTTGTGTTTGAATAGATGTCATAAATCCATGCTAAAGTTTCTTTCATTTGTTTGATGTCATCTGTTAGAAGTTTACTTTTTGTTTTATTTTGTTTAATTTTCAGTTTATTTTTTGGGAGGCATATATTATAGTGAAACATGAAAGTGCCTAAGAAGTTATTTAATTTTTTATTTGGGTCATCTTCCATATATATATTTTGCCAATCTTCTTCGTTTAGCTTATTAAGTAAATTTACTGTAGCACCAAGAGAGTATTTCCTGGTAAATTGTTTTTTTTTGTCTGGTGTGTGTTTTGAATTGAGCTCATTAATCTCGATGATTTGTGCTCCATGATCTGAGATGCCAGGTTGGTAGGTGTAAGTTTTGTACTTAGAAATGTTTGTATATATATTATCGATGCATGTTTTAGTGCCGTTGTAGTGAATACGTGTATAAGAGAAGATTGTTTGGTGTAGGCCATATTCAGTTAAGCAATTTTTGAGTTTAGGGAGCTCTGTCGTGTTTTTCAAATGGTCAATATTTAGGTCCCCTGTAAATATTATGTTGATCGAGAGTTCATAGTTGTGAAATAGATAATCAAGAGCGCCGCTGATGGTGTTGATATGTGTTTTTATATCTCCATCTATTTTATAGTATGCGATGATGGCTAAATTTCTTTTAGGGTTGTATATCGCAGAAAGTTCACAAACTGTTTCTATTGAAAGGCTGTCCACATCTTGGATGGGTACACACTCTATATCTTGTATATATATATACATACACCACCACGAATGTGGTTTTTCCTTGTATAGCAGTTTGCTAGTTTGTAATTAGGTATATTATACATGTTGCAGTTCAGTTCGTTCATCCAATATTCAGTTAAGCATACTACATTGAGTTGCAGATCATGACATATGATTTCAAGAGCTTGGACTTTGTTTGTAAGGCCTTGAATGTTGATGTGCATCAGTTTGAAATTGTATAATGATTGGGTTTTATTTGGAATGTTGTTGGTCTTCTGTTTGTTGGTTATGCTTTCCTTTCTGGAGCTCCATCTTGGTTTTTCATGTCTCATAGTTATTACTAGATACTTTAAGTTTTCTCTGCTGCTGATGCGTATAGTTCCAGTTCTGAAGGTGCCATTTTTAAGAATCCTGCTGCCTGTTAGAAAAACTGCTTCTGTTTTACTTTACCAGGGCTAAATCATCAGCATAGCCTATTATAGTAGTTCCTCCTGGCATCTCTATTCTTAGTACGTTGTCGTAGTACAGGTTCTAAAGAGTTGGTCCTAATACGGAACCTTCGGTACTCCGCACCTCATATTCATTCTGAGTTGATCTCCAATTCGTATTACCCTTTTTTCCAGGTAACTACAAGATATTTTAATCAAATAAGGGAATACTTGTCTGTTTCACAGTTCTCTTTCTATTCCTTTCCAGGAGGCGAGTTGGAGGCATTTTTTACATCTAGAGTGACTAGCACGACGAAGTTTCTGTTCGCAATCTCTTGGACACTTTGGATTGCTTCCACGGTAGAACGACCCTTCCTGAATACATATTTTGCGTCAGACAATCGTTCGTTCTTTTCTAACTTTTGTTAACCGTTTACTTGTTATCTGTTCATAAAACTTTGCTATAGTATTTAGCAAGCACAGGGGCCTGTAAGTGGTCTTTTCTCCTTGCTTGTTTGGCTTCTGTATTGGGGTACGTTTTCCAATGTTTAATTGGTCTAGACATACTCCATCCGTGATTACTGTATTCATTACGCTTGTAAGAATATCTAGCGGTATACCGGTTGACCTCGCAACTTTCTATCTCTTCCTTCGTACAGGTTGTATTCACTTTTTACCTCTATTTTAGGCCATATCTGTTTCGGGTGATTCGGGAAAAGCTCTTTGGCTGTCTTTAGCCGTTCGTTATCTGTGACCATCACGAGTGATCGCAGACCTAATTACACGGTGACTATTTTGTACCCGGTACCCTATGGATTTGCGTCTTCCTCTTCGCATAGATTATCTCATGCTTTCGCTTTTGAGCTTCTTAAACATTTAAGCGTATTCGTAGAGGGTTGCAATCATTTAAGTCGTTCTTACATAAGTGTATTCTAATTATTTTTCATGTTTATGACGTATATTGCGTGAGATATGCCTTTTGTATATTGAAATGAGAACCGTAATTTGCGATTTGTATGAAGGAGTGCAGACTTGTGGAACAATTATCGCTTATAGTAAAACCATGTGCTTTCTTTGATTTAGTATTGCGAAGTAAAATAATCGTGGCGATATAACTTACAATTTTTAATCCTTGCATTTATCATTTCAACTTGCTGTGGTGGTAATCGCGTGTCTTTCTTTCGACGAATAACCTGATTCATAAATTTTAAGGGGATTTAGAGGCAATCAGATGAGAAAATACAAGAAAGCAACCTCGAATAAACTTAGATATCTCGTGGGAACATACAAATGTAATAAATCCGATTCAGACTTTACCGAAAAAGTACAAACACAAAAAAAATTGTTGTAACCTCGGGCTATGTACGAGATCGCACAAAGCTCTTCCCGTTATTCTACAATAATTCTATAACTGATATCAAGCCATTGAAATTGTTGTTGGCTGCCGTTATATCGTATCGTTGGTGGACCTCGTTATCTTTACTGATGGGTTCATCTGTAGTTTAATTGTTTAAGATTGTTCTTCACAGTGTTTATTTTGGAGTTATAGATGAAAATAATCTCTATGCTGCAGCGAACCACCAAATCAATAGTTGTACATAAAAAATATGAGTGTGACACTATGACGTAAATATTTTTTGTATGATAAAACGTATCTCGCCAATTCATGAATAGAACAGTAGGGCAAATATCATATTTACGCAATGCATGGTCTAAAACTCTAGTTCTAGTACCAAATGATAGACTTAGTTAATATTAGGTCTAGCATTAGTGCATTTGGCAAGTGACGAATTTTACTATAATTTTAATGTATTATGTAAAGAATGGGAACAGAAATCGAAACATTTCTTGACTTTGTAATTGTTTATAAAGATTCAACAAATAATTTAACAATCAACGTAAGTAAGAGTAATAGATACAGTCCCTGTTTCAGTATGAGAGAGGTTTATTCGTAATTAATAATTTACCGACCTGGTTGATGATGCTGTTTCTTGCATGAATGTTTTCAAAGCTCATAAAATAAATTGAGAGTGTACGAAATTCTAGTTAACATAACTCGCCTATAATTTTTACCGCAATATTCGAATTATCTTTAGCGGCCATAATGGAATATCCCCAGTAACTTTGTCCTTATAAGCAGCCGCCGATCCATCACAAGAAGCCAATATTAGGATAAAGTTTCATGAATACATCAGTAATATGGAGAAAGAAAAGGGTCTATTTGGCACTTCCCGCCTTTGGTCGCATATAAAGTATTTCGTTGAGGAAAAACGAATCGACTTCATGTGGAAAGCATCAGTTTCACAGTCATTACACTTCTATGCTATTCAAGAAATATTCCAGCCCTGTAGGTTTATGTATTATAAATTTCCAATCGACATTGCAGTAAACCGTCTTTATGTAAAGAATGGGACGATGTGGCTGCCTTATGTGTCTTTATGTCGTGTTACATTTCTTTATAAATTAGACTGAATATTACGTGGCATCATTTTTAGATATAAGGAAACGAGAGGAAGAGCGATGTAGAAATAAATAATAGTAGTCTGCGGAAGACGTTGCGAATTGAAATATTCCTCAACCGCAAAGCTGATATTGAAATCTGGACTGGATATATTCGTTCCACTCCTGTGTTACTTGTATTGAAAATTAGTTGCTCTGTTGCGGAGCTTTAAACAAACCGCTTTTGGCGGCATGGGATTTTTATTATTTTCCTTAAGGCTGTTCTTTTGTCGAACTTTTCATATGCCACTAATGATGTTCTATTCGGTTCATTGTGCTGGGATCCTTTAAAAGAAAGCGGAAGTGAAAAGGCAAATCACTGACAGTTTGCAAATCGAGAGTACACAGATTCGCTCGCACTGTCCTTTTGGTGTTCCACAGTGGAGGTAGTTTTCAGTCTCACTTTAAAAAGTGATTACGAAAAGACAAAACAAGTTTCGCAATAAAGTACTTTTTCAGAATGGCTCGTTAGGTCTCTTTTTCATTCTTCATTTGTTCTCCTTCACACAAAAAACTTAATTGTGCTGTCACGCTTCGGTTTTATCTTTGTTCCTAATTTTGAAGATGACTAGCATGCGAGTTTGTATTTCAACTCAGAAATTGGTAAGGGAGCATCCGACTGTATACCAGAAGTTTTAGATATTTTCGGTCTTTTCTTAAGATTACGTAGCTCGTAAGTATTACATTTTTTCTTAATTTGATAGTTACTATTAAAAATTGCTTACGCATTCTAATTCTGAGAATATTGGCTTGAAAAACTTTTTAATTTTCAAAATTAGATAACCAACGTATATGGTTCATAATTTGTAATACAGTGAGCGCCAAAAAGCATTGGTCAGTTTCAATACCTAATAAAAACCCATACGCTTCACCTATGGAATCAATGATAATTTCTTCATAAATAGAAAACTTGGGAGTTTTGTTTAAATGTTTGACATCCTCCGAAAGTGACAGTTTGGTGTGCTGTTTCATAGTCAAAGGTTGCCGGGGCTCATTTTTTCGAGGAAATTGGTTAAACGGTAACGGTTACATCTCAAAGACATTACATGCTTCAAAGATCTTTTTATCGCAAATAGAAGAGGAGATAGTAAATGAATATTGGTTTCAACAGGACGGTGCTACCAATTACACCGCAAGAAATAATACGAATCTCCTACGACAATCGTTTCCAAATAAACTGATTTCTTGCTGTGGTGACCCTCCTTGGCCTTCGAGATCGCAGGACATAACCACTCCTGACTTTTTTCTTTGGGATTACTTGAAGAGCAGAGTATTTACAAGAAAGATAAGAAATCTGGAAAAGCTTAAAATGTTTATTCGAGAAAATATTGAAACTATACTGCAGGATATGCGGCAACGTGTGATGAGAGATTTCGGCCGCCGTTTAAAAGAGTGCATTCAACAAGAGGGGAGTCATTTAACCGACAGAATTTTTCATAAGTGAATCTCCCATTCTTGGTCTTTAAGAAATAGTTTTGATTAACTGTGTAATTTAAGCAAATAAATTGTTATTACAAATTGAAACTGACCAATGCTTTTTGGCGCTCACTGTATATCGATTTTTCAAGGTATAGTAGTAGTAGTAGTAGTATATTAATGATGCATTATCATACATCTATTGTACATACAACATTATATCTACAACTGCTCAAAATTGAAAAAGTGCATTAAGAGAAATGTCAGATCTGTAATTTTCAAAAATATTGTAGTAGGAAAATATCATCCTGTCATTTATTTGACACTATAGTGGTGTAATGAACTTCATTACCTAACGGAAATAGTGTCAAATGAGTGACGTAATAAGTTCTTATCCAAGCAGATGTAGATAAATTAAATTATTCATAATAGTTAAACTAACAATATCAATCCTATAACTAACTATTTGATATGTACGTCAAGTGTCAATAGCTCAAATAATGTTTAAATTGTCACTCCGACTAGCGCCTACAATTCAATGAGACTCTCTCTGTACTCCGCCAAATGCATATCCTTCACACACCACAAATTCATCAAACCTCATCGCGGCAAATACCATTAAGTACAACTCACCACTTATATTGATTGAAAGCAATATAATCATTCACTTAACCTGAAAACATAAAATATTTCTAATTTAAATAAATGTAGATCGACTTGTCATTCAAATATTAGCTTTAAATTAAAGATAAGATCACAGTAAAAATGTAGATTTGGAACCTTCTTTAACAACCTTTACGAAATTACAATGCTCCTAAATTAACAAATAAACCAAAATAGAATTTCCAAATATAAAAACCTAAACGTCAACGATCTTCAAATCTGTGTGTCGAATTTTTACAAACTAAATAGTAATTTACGTAGCAAGTCGGGAAAGACCATCTTTACAGAACGCGTAGGCAAATTTCAGACCGATGCCGAAGGCGAGGCATGAAAACCTACAAGTTGAAACAAATCTTTAGCTCCTGCTATTTGTTTCGCCATTTATTTATTCTTTTCCGGGCCAGCCTGTACATTCCCACTTGAATTATTTTCGCTGTATTTCGAATAATATCAAGTTTTGTCCGCGCGAATGCGCTAGATTTGGTTTTCCCGAATTCACTTGTTATCGCTTTACGCCAGCAAACAGCGATTCGATTATTTTGGGCCATTTGATTTTCGCTTTCTGTCGAAGTAACTTGCTTCTTCGAAAGTATTCCCACGTGCTACAGCACTAATTAATAATTAATTTCGTTAGTGAGCTGATAACTAAATCAGGTATGTTTACGCTAATTGCTTGTTATCCATTTTAGTAATTTCTCTTTCTTATCAGCTTTTAGTTACCGCTTTTAGTTACCACTTTCGAGTAACTCTTTTAAACGCCGTTTTTGAGCGACTGGTTATGCTATTTGGCATCATAATTGGTAATCTTGGACCCCTCACAACTTCCTCTGGAATGCCATTTTGGGGGCTTGCCGTCTGTAACACCGAGTGCCTGTCCTTTTATCAACTTTGGCCACGAGGTCTGCGCTGTTGGTGATTGTTACATTAAGATAATCCTGGACCAATTCAACGCATGCCACCGGCGTTTCTTTCAATCCAGGTTAGTCTTATTTCAACGCCCACGAATTATTGGCTGAATCGATTTTTTTCACAACGCTTCAAGTTTATAATTTACTAATTTAAAACTACGCCTTATAAATCTAAAACGAAATGTACTAACCATTCATAAATCTGTGTCTCATAAATCTAAAACATAATGTATCAATTGTTCCCTAATTTACAATTTACAAATTTATAATTTTACTAATTGAATACATATTAAGAATTTTGTAAAAAAAGTGCTTCACGCTATTTTATTATCATTACCGAGATAACGGATAATACACACAGACAGTGATAAGCTTATCCCTTCAGTGAATTGCATTCAAATTCAATTTAAGAGCCTAAAGGAGGTTCACATATGTTCGCTGTGCGTGTCGCATTTTCAGCACGTATAATTTATTGTATTCAGGTTATTTAATATTGTAATAAACGATTTTCCGACGCATTACTGATGTTGCCACCAAACATGATCTGCTGATTAATAAACTTAATTGTTTGTTATTTTTTTTATTTATTTCTTGAAATCTGTGATTTCTGGCGCCATGTGTTTTTTTTTACTATTATTAAAAGAGCTTGCAGCAGCTCAGCTGATGATAGAAATCTGCGACCCAAGGCCATCGACTTTGACGCTAGCTAGGCCATTGCGGTAAGTAAGAAACATTTCAGAGCTACCGTGGTGTATAAATGATAAGGGGGTTGATCTGCGATTATACTACCATTGGTTATTATTAGTAATCAATCGCAGGTTGGCTTTTTTATTGTTTCACTGACGCCAACGAGTGGGGCTCCCGACTTTGGTATTACATCAGCTGTGCAACCTGCAATTCTCATTTAATATTCTGACAAAATTATCTATTTAAAATGAATGTCAACGCACTTCGTGTTGATGAGCTGCTTTACGAACTACTGTTCAGGGGTTTAGATAGAGACACGGTAGAAGGTATGAACGTCGACCAACGTCGTAGAACCTTACGTGCTAAGTTGTTACTCGAAAAGGCTGACCCTACGCTGCTTAACGCTTATCAATTAGTGACACCCTTCGATGTACAATTAGAACTTGATACTTGTAAAGGCAAACTAACTGAACTTTCGGTATTAGTTACTGCTTTCTCTGCTGCACCTTGCAATTCTGAATTTGCTCGGCTCGATACGCGGCTAACGCATTTGTATTCACGACTAACCAGGTTACAACCCTCTTCTAAATTAGAACAGGAGCATGCTACCCTTACCAGTCAATGCTTAGATTTATTACAGTCACTTAGTAATGAGCATGACGATTCGCAATTACAAGTAGATCCTTTGCCTTCAAATGTTGATGCCACTAATTTTGTCGATTCTGTTAATACAGTAGCTCCACCTAATTCTGACACTATTGAACCTATGGCAGATAATATTGTTGACAACCCTAACATAACTGAAGCCGCCGGTTTAGCTTCATCTACGTTCCAACGACCTAGGGTATCTTTTTCTAATGAGCACGTACATCCGTATCCTCCTTTTACACAACAACCTAGTATGTCTGCTACTGCTAATTTGCGAACTGAACTAGACCAAATTAATTACTCTACGACGTCTTTTCCTAGACATGTAGGTTTAGTTTCTGTACCGGTATGCAAATGGGGTTTATCATTTAATGGAGACACTACTACTATGGGGGTAAATTCTTTCTTACAACGTGTCGAAGAACTTAGGGTAGCGCGTAACATTTCATACGACCAATTATTTTCTAGTGCTGTTGACCTTTTCTCGGGTCGTGGGTTAGTATGGTACCGTGCTATGCATCACCGGGTTTCAAACTGGCACGACTTGGTAGCTAGGTTGCGATCTGATTTTTTGCCTACTGATTTTGATGAGGAATTATGGGACGAAATTAGGAAGCGTAAGCAGGGGGCTGATGAAAAACCCTCACTTTTTATTGCTGTGCTGCTTAATTTATTTGATCGTTTACTCATTAAACCATCCGAATCAGTTCAACTTAAGCATATTATGAAAAACTTGCAACCTTTTTACGCTACTCAATTATCCTTAACAGTAGTCCACGATATTGAACACCTTGCATTTCTGTGTAAAAAGCTGGAAGATGTTAAGATTCAGAATATTAAATACCGCAATCCTGCTGCTGCCTCATCCTTGCAACTGAAACCTGACTTGGCCTACCAGCCTACTCCTAAAAAACCTGTGACACAGACTGCACAAATGACAATTAAACATTCTGGTCCTAGAGCTAACCGTGCGAAAAGTACAACCACTTGTTGGAACTGCCGTAAATTAGGCCATACTTTCCATACTTGCTCGGCAGATAAGACTATTTTTTGCTATATTTGCGGTCATGCAAATAGTTATTTTGCTACTTGTCCTAAATGCCATCCAAAAAACGCAAAGTAAAGGGTAGATATCACAGCCGATCTATTCCTTATCCCTATTATACTAAGGCTGATACTTTATCTTGGGAATCTTGGTTACGAACTGTGAATGAATTTTGCCGTATGACTTGTAATACTTCAGTCACCTTTACTAAACAACTTTCTGACAACCGTCCTTATTTAACCGTTTATATTAATGGCGAACCTATTCACGCTCTTTGCGATACAGGGGCCAATCAAACTTTAATTGGGCGCAACGGTCTATATTTACTTCAGAGACACGACCTCAAATTGTGTAACAATAAGTCTCCGCTTACCTTGACTACTGCTGACGGTCAGCTACAAAATATTTTAGGTACTGTTGCCTTACCCATTACCATTGATGGTATTACTAGGTTCATCGATGCGGTTATTTGTGACTCAATTCCGTCTACACTAATTTTAGGTGTTGATTTTTGCTACGCTTTTGGAGCAAAGACTGATTTTGTCGCTGGACGCTTCGATGTGGCTGAAACTTTTTCGCTGCAGACTATTTGTGGCGTAGTTGATTTGTCAGTTCAACAAAAACTTTTACTAGACCAAGTTGTTGGGAAATTTGCTGAAATTTCTGGTCCTACTTTAGGCTTAACTAATTTAGTTGTACACACTATTGATACGGGTGACGCATCTCCTATTAAGCAGAGATACTATCCTTTGTCTCCTGCTATGCAAGTCCATGCCGACCACGAACTTGATCGCTTGTTAGAGATGGGCATTATTCGTCCCTCGAAATCTCCTTGGAGTTCTCCAATGGTCTTAGTCAAAAAGAAAGATGGTTCATATCGACTTTGTTTCGATGGTCGAAAATTAAATTCGGTTACCAAGAAGGATGCTTATCCTTTACCATATTTAAATAGCATTCTTGATAAATTGCGCGATGCACGTTATCTTACGTCCATCGATCTTAAGCAAGCTTTTCACCAAATTCCTCTGCATCCCGATTCGTGCGAGAAAACAGCTTTTACAGTCCCTAGACGTGGTTTGTTCGAGTTTACAGTTGTACCGTTTGGGATCGCGAACGCACCAGCTAGTCAACAACGTCTCATGGATAGCATTTTTGGTCCGCTATTGGGTGAAAACATCTTCGTGTATCTAGACGATATTGTTATCGTGTCTGGAACTTTTAAAGAACACTTGGACACCTTAGAGCAAGTTTATACCCGTCTTAAAGACGCTAACTTAACTATCAATATCGACAAATGTCAATTTTGCCGCCCCAGTCTTACGTACCTCGGCTTTGTTGTCGATAAAAATGGTTTACGCACGGACCCTGATAAAATCTTGGCTATCACCAAATATCCTCAACCAAATACGGTGACCGAAGTCAAACGCTTTATTGGCTTAGCTTCTTGGTATCGTCGCTTCGTTCCAAATTTTGCCACTATTACTGCTCCTATTTCGGACCTAATTAAAGGTCGTATTAAAAAGCAGCGTGTGCATTGGACTGATGATGCTCTTAAATCATTTAAGCAAATTAAATCTTGTTTGACCTCCGCTCCTGTTTTGAGTAGCCCAAATTTTTCGCTACCGTTCACGTTACAATGTGACGCCTCGAATTTTGGCCTCGGTTGTGTCCTTACACAAAATATTGACGATGAGGAAAAGGTAATTGCTTATGCTTCACGTACCCTTAACAAGGCCGAACGCAATTATTCTGTCACAGAGAGAGAGTGTTTAGCTGTCATCTTTGGCATTGAGAAATTTAGACCGTACATTGAAGGTACACATTTCACTGTGTTAACTGACCACTATTCCTTATTGTGGCTTACTAATATGAAAGACCCCACTGGCCGTTTAGCCCGTTGGAGTGTTCGTTTGTCGCAATACGATTTTACAATTCAACACCGACAGGGCAAACATAATGTAGTTCCCGATGCCTTATCGCGAGCTCCTATTCAGGTTTCCGCTCTAGAACTTGTTGATGGTGACTTAGACTCTTGGTACTTAAAAATGCTGGACCGCGTTAGCCAAAGTCCTAATCAATTTCCAACTTGGCGAATTGAAAATCATCGACTTTTTAAGTATGTTCCCAACCGTCATGCCATTGTTAGCAACTTAGTGGAATGGAAACAGGTGATACCTCGTTCTCGCCGAACTGAAATTTACAAACTCTTTCATGACAGTCCCACATCTGCTCACTTGGGTGGTTATAAAACCTTTTGTAAAATCTCCGAACAATATTACTGGCCTAAAATGCGTGCCGATGTCATCCGTTACATACGCCATTGTGAAACTTGTGCTGCGAGTAAAGTTAGTCAACTTGCTAGACCTGGTTTAATGGGCCAAAATAAGAAGATTTTATACCCTTTTCAATGTTTGTCAATTGACATAATGGGTCCCTTACCTCGCACGAAAACTGGTAACACTTCTATCATAGTTGTATGTGATTGGCTAACCAAGTTTACCTTAGTTAAAGCTGTTCGCGCTGCCACTGCTAAAGCAGTAGCCAAGTTTCTGGAGAACGAAGTATTCCTTATTTTTGGTGTTCCTCAAATATGTATGGTTGATAACGGACCACAATTTATAAGTTCCCAATTTAAAGCCTTGATGAAACAATACCAAGTTCAACAAGTTTGGTATAATGCTTCTTATCATCCTCAAGTCAATTTTGTTGAGAGAGTTAACCGAGTTATCGGTACTGCTCTTCGTTCTTATGTTTCGGATAATCATCGTTCGTGGGACGAACATATTTATCAAGTTGCACACGCTTTGCGTAACGCCGTTCATGAGGTGACGGGTTACACCCCTTCTTTCTTAAATTTTGGGAGGACTGTACCAGTTTCTGGGACTTATTACGGTCGTCTTAAGAACTTCCAAGAAGAAGAATTATCTTTAGAAACTCGTGAAGACCTGGCTTCAGACGTTAACCAACTTTCTGAACTTTATCAAGACGTTGTTAAACGCCTCAATAACTCCTACCAACGCAATTCCAAGCACTATAACTTGCGTAAGCGTCCATTAAAATTTAATGTCAATGATTTGGTTTGGAAAAGGAACTACGTCTTATCTGATGCATCTAAATCCTTCAATCAGAAATTGGCTCCTAAATATGTCAAATGCAGAGTACTAAAAGTCACCGGCCCACTTACCTATCAGTTAGTGACCGTCCCCGACAATAAAAACGTTGGAGTTTGGCATATTAAAGATTTAAAACCTTACTTTGGAGAAGGACAAGTGGAGGAGTGAATTTTGGTGTGCCTGATTGTGTGTATGTGATTGTATGTATGATGATGTATGTGCATGTTTAGCTTATCTCGCCTATTCACCCTACGGATAGTATTATACTATCAACATTATTCTCACCCTTTTCGACTTGTTAACCAATTTCTATTATTATTATAATTATTATTATTTATTGCGTGCTTTTTAAGCCGCATAATTTTTGCTTTTGAGTGCTAGTTAGGCACCTTGAGCGACTTCTTAATTACCGATTTGATGGTACTTTTCCCTATCATTAGATTATATTAGGTGAAACCCTTTTGAGTGACGGATTTCCTCGCTTCTTTATAGATAGCGATTGGACCTTTTGTCGAACTCTTCTTGAGTCTTTTGTTGATAGTGAAGCAAGTGTTTAGGTGAGTTGCTTTCGTGATGAATGCGTGAGTCTTCTTTACTTTTTCGAAGTGTGTCTTTCTGACAATGGAGTTAGTTGTAAAAGAGTTTCTAGACCTGCACGATTTACTTAGGGTGGTTGGTTGGGCATGCAGGGTCGGTCTCTTTTTTGGGAAACTTTTCCATCAAATATTTTATTATTTCCTTTCCCCATCTCGCTTCACGAGATATTTTCAAAGCTTCAGGTCAGCATTCTTAGGTTCTTTGATAGCCTTTAGGATTTGTAGAATGCATGAGTTCGTGCTTGGGTTTTTAATAGTTTTTGGGGGCGGGTTTCTTTCGGTCTTGTGGAGATTTCTGGGGGTTGGGGTTAGCGATTGTGTTGCCATCCGACTCAGTGAGGGAGTTACATTCAGTCCGTCATCGGCGCGCCTTTTCCATCTAGCTGCGACGACTGGCTGAATGCCCGAGCGGGGTTTGGTGGTGATGCGGTTGTTCCCTCCGGCTTCTGGGGTCTTTACCCAAATTCGGGGCGGGTATGGTTTTTAGGGCTTTTTTGTCCTGGGTTTTACCCGAATTTTTCGTCGTAGTATTTTCACTTCTGCGATGTTTCATACAGGAGTAAGTTTTTGTGACTTATCTCCGGTGTTTCGCTGTGTGTTAGTTTACACGGTGTTTTAGTGTGCAGTCGTTCCTGGACTGTTCACTTTTCCTTGACCAGCAGGGTGTAGGGTTTTCTGCTTTGGCGCTCTTCTTCACAGTCGCTTACATTCGCGGTGATCACTACGGGGGCCCGCGCTGAGTGTCTGTGATTGACAGCGTCCTCACCTTTTGTTAATTTCTCATTTCACTGCAATAGCTTCTTTCAAACAGCCCTGCGTTGACTGACTGACTGACGAACATCGGACTTATCCCTTCCAAATCCCTCTTCATTATACTATCTTCCTTTATTATACTCTTTTAATACCCAAGTATCCCTTTTTCCGATTTCTTTTCTTCTCTACCTTATTGGCTAATTCCAAATCCCATTTTTTTAAGTTCCATGCCAATTTCCGGCTGCTGCCACAGCCGTTGGCTAAATCTCAGCAACTTTTCAGTACGCTGACTTGGTCCATGTGTGTATTCTGCCAGTACACATTTAAGGTAACCTTCTGATTAGTTCGTTTTCCGTTGGCTATGGTACGGAGCTAAGCGTCTAACTTATCCACCGACGCGCCTTTTCATCTAGCGCGACGGATCGGTTTAGCACTTTGCTCACGACTATTCCCTCCGTAAAACTTTCTATCCCTTCTTCTTTTCTTAACTTTACTCTTTTATTTCCCATCTATTTCCCTATTTTCCTTTCGCCTTCTTTTGACTGACGATGACCTTTCAATTGCTTTAGCATAATCATACCTCAGGTATTTCTCTTGGCCGTGGGGAGTGAAACAAATCTTTAGCTCCTGCTATTTGTTTCGCCATTTATTTATTCTTTTCCGGGCCAGCCTGTACATTCCCACTTGAATTATTTTCGCTGTATTTCGAATAATATCAAGTTTTGTCCGCGCGAATGCGCTAGATTTGGTTTTCCCGAATTCACTTGTTATCGCTTTACGCCAGCAAACAGCGATTCGATTATTTTGGGCCATTTGATTTTCGCTTTCTGTCGAAGTAACTTGCTTCTTCGAAAGTATTCCCACGTGCTACAGCACTAATTAATAATTAATTTCGTTAGTGAGCTGATAACTAAATCAGGTATGTTTACGCTAATTGCTTGTTATCCATTTTAGTAATTTCTCTTTCTTATCAGCTTTTAGTTACCGCTTTTAGTTACCACTTTCGAGTAACTCTTTTAAACGCCGTTTTTGAGCGACTGGTTATGCTATTTGGCATCATAATTGGTAATCTTGGACCCCTCACAACTTCCTCTGGAATGCCATTTTGGGGGCTTGCCGTCTGTAACACCGAGTGCCTGTCCTTTTATCAACTTTGGCCACGAGGTCTGCGCTGTTGGTGATTGTTACATTAAGATAATCCTGGACCAATTCAACGCATGCCACCGGCGTTTCTTTCAATCCAGGTTAGTCTTATTTCAACGCCCACGAATTATTGGCTGAATCGATTTTTTTCACAACGCTTCAAGTTTATAATTTACTAATTTAAAACTACGCCTTATAAATCTAAAACGAAATGTACTAACCATTCATAAATCTGTGTCTCATAAATCTAAAACATAATGTATCAATTGTTCCCTAATTTACAATTTACAAATTTATAATTTTACTAATTGAATACATATTAAGAATTTTGTAAAAAAAGTGCTTCACGCTATTTTATTATCATTACCGAGATAACGGATAATACACACAGACAGTGATAAGCTTTATCCCTTCAGTGAATTGCATTCAAATTCAATTTAAGAGCCTAAAGGAGGTTCACATATGTTCGCTGTGCGTGTCGCATTTTCAGCACGTATAATTTATTGTATTCAGGTTATTTAATATTGTAATAAACGATTTTCCGACGCATTACTGATGTTGCCACCAAACATGATCTGCTGATTAATAAACTTAATTGTTTGTTATTTTTTTTATTTATTTCTTGAAATCTGTGATTTCTGGCGCCATGTGTTTTTTTTTACTATTATTAAAAGAGCTTGCAGCAGCTCAGCTGATGATAGAAATCTGCGACCCAAGGCCATCGACTTTGACGCTAGCTAGGCCATTGCGGTAAGTAAGAAACATTTCAGAGCTACCGTGGTGTATAAATGATAAGGGGGTTGATCTGCGATTATACTACCATTGGTTATTATTAGTAATCAATCGCAGGTTGGCTTTTTTATTGTTTCAAAGTCCTGTAAAAAGCGTTTCCGGATGAGTTACATTTTTAGACACTCGCCTGTCTTCTTAATTTTACCTAAATATTGGAACGTTACATAACAAACAAAAGCATTATACCTTCGTACAAATCTAGAGATATATGTAGTTGATTGCCTTAGTAACCACAGTGAGCAAATGTTGTAATTGTAAAGCAAGCAAACGTCAATTTTCGAAATAGGTCTGTAAAGAAAAAAATTCCAAAATCGTCCTGTAAACAAATACTTTGGGGCTTAAAAATTGTACAGTAATACATGATTTTCAGGACGAGTGCCTAAAAAATTACTTACAAATTATAAGTAAACTTTTATATAACTATACTGTCGAGCCAACATAAAAATTTGAAATGTCATTATCAAAAACTGACAACTGTCACTGGACCTTTCTGATGAACTCCTATTGACCTGTTAACTTTCAAATACAACCTGTGTGAAAGTCAGTAACTCTCTGCATACTCTCGACCTTGCAGTGGCTCTCTAGAACTTCGTAGGTATAGCAATTGGAGTCTGGACTACACCTTTTACACAGAACTGCAACAGCATATATCGCACTAAAAACTATGCAACTCTGGTAGTGCACTGATTTGATATTACTAACTCGAATTCTTTTGAGTGCTAGCTGAATATTTATCTCTTTGGTTACCCATCAATATAATATCAAATATATACTGTCAATACAATACTTGATAACAAGCATTCACAAATAAATTGGATATTTTAAATCCATTCTAAATACACAGCTGAAACCCACTTTGGTCTCTGCTCTGTTTCAGCTATCCAAATAGCATATTATGCAACTAGTTTAGAAAAGTGCCATACGAGTTCAGTAAAACCACTTTTCTAACGCGTTGCGTATTCTATTTTATCGTATTTCATAAGACATGTGAAATATTAAATTTTTATATAAAAGTGACATTAAATGTCAAAATATAACCAAGCTGAGTAGAACTCGTGTTTGTGGTACTAAAGCACAATAAGGAGCTCCAGCTGATATTATGCATTTGGTAGTATTGAAGTGTATTGTTGGTGGCACTGTAAGTCTATGTCAAATTCGAGGTTAGCAGGTTAGGTTTTGTGACAGTTTTGACACAAACTGACGCAAAACCAAACCTGCCAACCTCGAATTTGACTTACAGCGTCACCAACACACTTGAGCAGTGCCAAAATGAATCGCTGTTGCCATGCAGAAATGTGTTGCTATGCAGAAAAGTATCACATTTCTAAATGTAAAAATGTAGGTACATTCGCAAATGAAATGCCATAATAGCTATGTATGTATCAAGTTGCAAATGAAAGTGTTTTTCACACTAGACGTGAAGTTTGCCGTACGAGTGCTAGCGATAGTAATTAAATTTACTTAAACCTACAACGTTGTTAAAATGTTAACTGAATTCAGTTTAAAATTAATATCGTACATGCATGTCTATTATTCTTGCATCACAAATTCGCTGTTTATAGAATTTCCATGTGAAAACTTACATAAAATATGCTATTATTCTAATTTATACAAAACATATAGAATGTGATTTATATATTTAGTTAAAAATAATAATATAGACTTCATAAACTATGCAATTTTATAAACACACATTTTTGGAATTAAATATAAAGATACATTTTCTATGCCACAAGTGGGATGAAGTGATTTAATTCCTACTAATTTTTAAGGGGAATGTATTGTATGTAGCAAGCTTTTTTATATTACTGTCCGGTTACAGAACAATCTCTATGTTTTAGTAGGTTTGCCATAAGTAGGCATAAAATTAAATATTACTTTAGTTTTCCTGAAATTGTCGCTTGGTAATATTTGTGGAACCCCTAATTATGTTTTAGATTTTTAACCACTGATATTTTAAAAGTTGAGACTATAGATCTAGCTGTGGTGCTATGGAAATAGTTGGTAATTCCTTTGTTTAACTTTGTAGGACTTTTGTAATTACGGATTAATGGACTTCCTCTGGCAACATTATGTAATCCAGCTGTAGGTACTAGTTCAGTAGACCATGGTGACGTCGGGAGGACGTAATTCTGTCCATGTAATGATTTTTATTGTTATGTAAAAGGTTGTCACTCTGCTATAGTAATTTGTTCAGGTAATTAGATCGCCTGTTTTGTATTAAAATGCGTATTAGTGTATATCTAAATAACATTCAATTAATACTGAATATAATGTACCATAATGGTATTGTAATTTTTGCTTTAATTTTAATGAGAACTCATTATAATTGTCATAGATATTTCAGTGCGATGTAATTTATTTATACTAATGTAAATATTACATTAGCTCTAGTTGGTGCTAATTATGAGTGATCGCCTTCATTTGAAATTCAACCGGTTTCAAATATTTAAATACAATTAAATGAATTTCCATTTTCATCAAAACTGGACAATATCCAATTTTTATGTGTTATTTAAATCTCCAGGAGCATCCATGGGATATGATATGTAATTTTTGCAACTAACATATATTTATTTATTTTGTTAAGCCGGTGGAAATTGAGTAGCGAACGTCAGTTAATGTTCTGTATATGTTGTATTATATAAAATACGTTGTTTATGAATACGAATTGCTATTTTTCAATTTACTAAAAAAAGTAGCATTTTAATATCGTAATTTTTTTACTAAGCTACGGTCAAAGTATTAATCTAATATACAAAATAATAAAAAATGTCTACAAAGAGAGTTATTTCGGTCAAGTCCTCATCTTAGTAGAGCAGTCCGTGTACCGCTGTTTACTCTTCATAGGATGAAGGGAAATAAAAGAAAATCCAATTCTCCTGAACAAACATCACCGGGACACTTACGTAGGTATAAAGTATAGATGAATAAGTATCGCTAATGCGGATAAATTATAAAAGTTCTTTCATTGTTTTGAAGATTTTTTTAAAATTTCAGCGCTACTCTTAAAGTAAAATAGACCTAACGAAAATTAAATATTAATTAAATGTAAACATTAAAATTACAAGCAAACCGCGCGCTACGCGCTGCAAGATACGCGAAAGGTCAAGCTCCGAGCTGAGCGCTAAGATAAGAAAAACAAAACCTAAACAAATATAAACATCTGTGAAGCCGGAACGTGAGATTTTATTTTGTGCCACAGACACACAGACAAACACACATTAAGGAAAATTATATTATAGATGATGCATGGCAATTGAACAAAAATGGTCGTCTGCCAACATACAGTGAGGTCGTAAAATTTGGAATAAATTCGATAAAGCATTTTAGAAGGGTTTTCACAGAAAATCCTCGGACACGTCAACCTTATTTTTTAAAATGCCATTTTTTTACGAAAATGGCATATTTTGATCGTGTTTTGTTTTGGAGCTGTGATGCCATCGGCATTGTTTTTAAATTGCAACTATTATTTTTCTTCACGAATTTGGATAGAACACATTTTTCTGAGTACGCAGATGTCAAAAAAGTATGACCTTGAAGCGGAAAACTTTTGAGATAATCAGTCCCAAAGTTTCGAAAATGTATGTTAAAGTTATTAGAGTGGGCCAATCATTTATCAAGGAAGCGCTGAAAACAAAAGACGGTTTCGACAGTTATTAAAATTTATTCGAATCAACGACTTCAATAAATGAAAAAAAAAACAATTAAGGTTTCTGCACAAATGATGAACAATTAAAGTAAATAGGTAAACAAAAAAATCAAAGTAAATGTTCGAAGTGACCTCCAAGCACTTCTTGGCAATATCCTATCCGCCACTGAAACTCCTGCAGAACCTTACCAATCGTTTCATTTTAATAACTGTCAAAACCGTCATTTGTTTTCAGGGCTTCCTTGATAAATGATTGGCCCACTCTAATAACTTTAACATACATTTTCGAAACTTTGGGACTGATTATCTCAAAAGTTTTCCGCTTTAAGGTCATACTTTTTTGACATCTGCGTACTCAGAAAAATGTGTTCTATCCAAATTCGTGAAGAAAAATAAGGGTTGCAATTTAAAAAAAATGCCAATGACGTCACGGCTCCAAAACAAAACACGATCAAAATATGCCATTGGCGTAAAAAAATGGCATTTTAAAAAATAAGGTTGACGTATACGAGGATTTTCTGTGAAAACTCTGCTAAAATGTTTTATCGAATTTATTCCGAACTTTACGACCTCACTGTATATTCAAAATGGGCATATGTATAGGGTGATTCATAAGTATGGTCATTAAATTAAATGGGTGTATACCGACCTCAGCAGAAGTCTTCTTCTTCTTGTTTAACAGCCCCTCATAATTCACTCCTGAATGTAGGCCTCCGTATCCCCTTGCTTTTCCACTGTTCTCTGGTCTGTGCCAACTGGTGCTATCTTCTTTAACTTTATCTTGGCGTGCAATACGCCTGGTCCATATCCATTTCTGTCTTGCAATGTATCCGATGACGTCTTCTGCCTTTGTTCTTCTTCTATATTCGTTAGAAATGTAGTCTCTTAGGCTTGCTCCCAGCATCAGACGTTGTATGGTTCGGAGTTATTCTGAGTCTATTAGCGGATTTGATAGTGTAATAGTTTCCACTAGTCACCATAGGTAGTATATAAGTATTAAATACATTTTCCTTTAGATTTATTGGAATGTTTAGGTTCTTCAATACTTGACCTAGTTTTCCGACAGCTGTCCAGGCCATTCGTACACGTTTACTTATTTCTGCCATCTGATTTTCTTTCTCGAGTTTTATTTTGTGTTCTAGGTAGATATATAAGCCGTTCACGACCTTTTTGGGACATAGTTGGCTATGCTTTTTTCTTTTCATGTTGGACTAACTGATTCGATAATGTAGCGGATGCAATTTTTTTCTGTCAGTGTCTGTTCGACATTTCCTTGCCACCACATTGCCAGATTTATTATTTTAATATTCGTAAGAAAATAAATGATTTATCAAACGTGTAAAAATAATTTTGATTTCCGTCAAAGGAAAAGTCAAAATGCCCAAAATAATTTTGTTACAACAAAAAATTTCCATTAAACGATACTACTTCCAATTTAAAAAGGACAGACCAAATTTAAAAGAACGCGAGTTGATGTGGAGACTAGAGAATATCCTGTCAACAATGTACCTATTCAGAAAATATAACCTTAAACTGAAAACAACCTAACCTAACACAAAAACTGTTAATTTCCACGAGGGAGTTTAGTTGCAACAGAGGTTCTGCCAACAAAATTACTAGATGGTCATAGCTTCACCTGACCCAAAAAGATCGTGAACGGCTTATATTTTTCAGTTTTGTTTATGATATCGTTGTTCTCCGATACGACTACGTTTGCTGAAGTCATTATTTTGGTCTTATTGAGATTCATCTGTAGACCAATTTCAACTGATAATTGGCCTTGAGTTCACACAACATTTCTCGATGTCTTGACCAAAGAGCACGATATCATTGGCAAAGCGAAAATGCCTTAAATATCTGCCATCGGTTCTTATCCCCTTCTTTTCGCAATTGACTGTTTTAAAAATATCTTCTAGCACCAGGGTGAACAGTTTTGGGGAGATGGTGTCTCACACTCCCCGTTTCGCTGGTATCTTACTAGTTTTGGAGTCTTCTGTGATATTTATCTCCAGTGGTTATTTCATATATGTTATATCTGGCGTTGTTCATGGCTTTGACGATTGTCCATAGTTCTATTGAGTCGAATGTTTTGTTGTAATCAACGAAAGCAAGATGGAGGGGAACATTGTATTCGTGTCATATCTCTATGAGTAGATGTATAGATTGTATATTTGTATATGATCGATAATGTTTTTACCCTGTACGGAAATCGGCTTGTTCTGATTCTTGGTAGTCGTCGAATTTGTTGGTATGTCTACGGGTGATAATTTTGATCAGCAATTTATATGGGTGGGGTAGAAGGCTTATCGGACTATAATTGTCCAATTTGTATTTATCACCTTTTTTGTGCAATAATATGACTTGTGCATTTTGCCACATCTCTGGTACTGTTCATTCTTCAAAGCAGTATTCTCATACATTCTATAGTGACCATTCCTCCATATTTTACTATTTTGATGGTAATGCCATCCTCGCCTGGTGTTTTTTCCATTCTTCATTTGAGATAACGCTAGTTGCATCTCCTCCCTGATGATTACGGGTTTTTATTTGGAGCTTATATTCATAACGTGTTTTTTTATTGCAGCTGGAGGCTCGGGATTTATTTGTGAATACAGTGTTTCGTAGACATTTTCGCCTATCCCTTTGATTGTCATTGCGTCTTCTTTGATATTTCCATTCGGCTCCTTGACTTTGTGTAGTATTGTTCGTCCCGTGGCGATATTTCTTTTATGACTTTCATGTTCTTATTGTTCTCGATGACTTTCTTTATTAATTCTGTATTAAAGCATCTTATATATTTTTTTATTTTCTCCCTTATAGTTTTGTTTACTTGTGTATAGTCCGGTGTTCCTTTAGTCACATTTTTTCTTTGTTTCATAAGTTCTTTAGTTTCTCTTTTTATTTGTCATTGTTCTTCTTTCTGTTTGAGAAGTACATCTTTTTGCTACTCTTGTGATATTGGTTCGTGTTTTCTTCTTCAATTCGTCACTATTCATTGTTTTCAGATTTTCGATATGAGCTAGTTTTTTATAGAGTTCACGTTGGTATTTTTGGAAATTCGGTTTTAACATGTCTGTAGTAGGAATCGAAGGTTTCTAATTGGCAGAGTTTGCCACATTCTATTTCCTTTAATAGTGATGAATAATAAAGATCATGAATTTTTCTTTGTTGCGTATGTGACAGCTTGGTTGTCGGTTTTATAGCAGACAGCATCAGCAACTTAGTCCTATTTGAAACTAATTTAGAAGTTCCCATGTACTTCAATACGGCTACGTCGTTTCGTTTTTGTAGTAAGGAAAGGTGGTATGTATCCAAGATCTTCGTGAATATTTTTTTCTACAAAATCGATACTGTTACAACAGATTCACATATCATTTTAACCGCGATCCCACGATTGGTTTTTATACCTTCATTGGTTTTTTGAATATTGGTGTTATTTCTAGGGTTGCAGTCATCTGAAATACTACAGATTTTCGTCCTGTTTGCGTCCTTAACCAATACGATTCACTCCACCCATAAAATTTGTGTGTTTCTCAAGGAGTGATTTCCAAAGTGTGCTCTAAGGCTGACCAAAATTTCAGTTTGTTTCACATTTTCATTGATTACAAACTTTAACGTTCTTGGTGTGACGGAAGAGTGAATTATTATTATTAATGACTTTATTGATTTTTTCCAACTACAAAAAACATTTATTGGTATTTGAGGCAAAGTTCAGCCTAGGCGTCTTGTCAGCGCCTGCTGTTCTTCCACTTTCCCATTTTTTTCGCGCAATGTCTGTGACAAAAGGAAAAGAACATTTATTAATAGAAGTGAAATTGAATAATAACAATTAAAAATAAAATAACCCCAGTTCCTACGACAGTTACGTAAAAATTAGTCGTTCTGGCATATTGACAGTTACTAAACAAAAATGGCGGGCGTGCAAAGTATTTCACGTACGTCTACCAGATACTCTTAAAAACACATTTCTTTGTAGTAATTAACTTAGATAATAGTTATTTTTGCAACTTATTAGGAAAATTTGGCTTTTGCATATCAATTTACATAATTTTTGTTAGTTAGGACATGAATATTTCCTGTTTTTAAAAACTGTAAAAAATGAAGGTATACTAAACGTTTATTGGTGTTAAGAACTGACTATAGCAAAATGTTGTGTCTGCCACATGTGAAAATTCGGTTATTCCACACTTGATAGATATATAACTGCTATGGTACAAGTGTGTTATAAATAAGTCACTCTAGAAAAGCTGAGCCCTAGAGATGTCAGGCCGAGTGGGGTCATTTATCGAGTGAATTATTTGTAATAATACACGTATGCCATATATAATTTTATCCAACAACTCAATCAATACCAAAATAACATAAATTTTGTAATGGGAGTTGTGAAGATTCAAAGTCAAAGTGACATGGTGTGAGTTATAGTACGTACCATAGAGTACGTGTAGGTTATGACCTATATAATTCAACCGAAATTGGCATAGTTATAGCGTCATAATAAGGACGTCTTGTAACTGTTCCTGTGCTCTGCGTTAAACTGTACTAAAAGAATGTCTGTGCAAAGGATTAATTTCCTGCGTTAGCGTTTCTGTTACAGTGGGAAGCTTATCGTCAGTTTGATTCGTTTCTTTCTGAAACCAATTCCAATCATTCCGTTTTGTTTACTATTGCGATACCACTTTTGAGATCAACTCAGTCGTTATTTGAAAAGTTTTATTAAAACTGTTCGCTGACATTGATTCGCAGTGCCTATCGATTTCAAATGAATTGCACAAACCAGGGTGGCAGCACACGCAGCGAATTTTTTACATTATAGGGGTGTCGGGCACATAAAGAGGGTCATAAATTAAATTTTTGCTTTTGCGAATTGCACCTATTACGTATTTCCATCGTAACTATAAATTGCAAGCAAACTAATAAAGCTTGCGATCGTTGTTACTGTAATCAAGTATTGCACACTGTACAGCTAATTAACAATTGACTTTTCAAGAACGTATCTCGCTGTAACGTTTTTCAAACAGACAAATCTATAGCGCTTCTTTTGATACTTTCGGTTGTATAGTATGCTCGACTGACTAAAGAGCCATTTTCAGATTGCTACCGGGTATGAATGGAAAGACTGAAATCTTTAATTAAAGCTACGAAGTACCATATTAAAGCAGCTTCTAAAGAAATCCAAGGCTTGATTAAGCCAGCATTGGAAAATTGGTCATTTTATAGAGACTGCTGGCCGATAAAAAATTTCGTTCGCCTAATTACATATTTCTTAGTTTAAAATATAAAGTAAAGGTAGTGGTGCCACAATTTATTTATATTATTTATATATTTTAAACTGAAACAATTTCTCAGTATCAGCACAATCTAGACTTCACTAGTCTAACACAGACAAGGGTTCTCTTTGCAAGCAAAAGTACACAAAGTATTAAAACCCGGAACTAATTTTATCTTTGTAATCAGGAAGCGGTGTCGGTAGCACAATTCGGAAGTTAATTTTCTGTCTTATGTTCTCAGAACTTTTGGGAGTTGGACGTAATTAGAATCTTAATTAGAGCTATTCGCATTTCTTGTCACATTTTTTCCAACAAAAATAAGTAAACTTAAAATATATTGTCATTTTGTTCAGGATACTCAATGAAAGTAGTATGTGACCTAAATTGTGTAGCAAAAATCACAAAACCATAATTATCCAATTTTTATTTCTCAGCACAGCGTGTTTAACAAAAAAATTAACAATTACAGGAAATGTTCACCATTCTCAACACATATTTGCTGCCGAACTCTTGCAAAAACAGCTACATGCTGTCGAATTCTAGCAGCAGCGTCTTCGATGTGTGCTTTTAAATCTTCCACACCTACTGGTGTAGAATGCACTAACTGCTTCATGTAGTCCCACATGAAAAAGTCATCTGGTGCTGGCCATACAACTGCTCCTTATCGTCCTATCCAGCGCTGTGAAATGATTATTTAACCACTCCGAAACAATTTGCGCACAATTGGGTGGTGCACCGTCTTGAAAAAACACGCATCTGTCGTATAGCCTAGGCCTAGGGTACTTTCTCTAACAGATCCGGCAGTAAGGTATTCAGAAAGTTTAAATATCCAGCGCCATCTAAACGCTGTGGTAAAACATGTGGTCCCACAAGATGATTATCCACAATCCCACACCAAACATTCAAGGTAAATTTGTGCTGAAAACTACGTTGGTGTATTATGTATATGAGTATTATGAGAGTTGAAAATTCCATCACCTCGCTTCATCCGTAAAACACAAATGACGTAAGGCATCTCCTCGCCGATTGCACTTTTCTCGAAGCCAATGACAAAAACCTTGTCTGCCAACTTCATCCCCAGGATGTAGAGCTTGAACACGCTGCAGATGGTAGGGATGCAAGACTTGCTCTTTCAAAGTACGTTCAACTAGAAATTGACAAACTTCCACGGTAATCCTTCTTGTGCTAGTACAAGGGGTTTTGTCGACGGCATCTAGAATTTCAGCTTATGCTTGAAACGATACCTTTAAATTCTTTTGGTTTTTTGAGCATTTCACATGGCTTCGCTATAAGCTAAAACCACAACCGTAAGTTCAGCATTGCTTATATTTGCCATAGTTATAAACAAGGAGGAACTAAGCTGTTCAAACGTCAAACATATAATGAACTGCTGATCCAACTGCTTGGACATTGTGCTGATAAGTGCATCTGGGTAAGCGATGCGGATTTTAAAACCTATTCACTAAACATTTTGGAGAATAATTTATAGTATTTCAGAGGTTCTCACTCAATTTTAGGGAATTCAAATATAATGTTATTATGGTCACGTTTACGAGTTTTTAAAAGCCAAATCTGCCATTGTCTTCTAATTACCGCAATGTATCTCAAGTTTACATTTCTACAGACCTTTCAAGCTCATCCTGTACAGTGCTGCATATTTTTTAATGAGTATAAACGTTTTGTTTTCAAGAAAAAACAATGAATTGTCCAAACGTATTGATGTTAGTCTTAATACATCTATACCTCTTCGGTCAACATGTTCTGTCTGATTTGAAATCTATTTTTTTTTAATGGTACGTTTTAAAGCTATTGACAATTTATTTAATTCCGATAATTCCTGTGGCAAAATTTCCAAACAATTGCAATTTTCGCGTTGCAGTGTATGAAATATTGTGAAACTAAAACAAAAGGATCAATAGCAGAAAAGCCAAATTTGAGACGAACTTCACAGCAAGGGAAGGGATAGAAGAGTAGGGTAACTCAACGTATAAACTACGCCAGAGGCGAAACTCTTCTAAGGATTTAAAGCAGAAAGGCCAGAATTTATAAGCAAGTATCGTCGCGGTTGAGTAACGGTGGGCAAGACTTAGAAGTTAGCACTTTCCACATAAAGGAAAGCCTTCGTCCTGATTGAGATTATTAATATTTGTAAATCTCAAGGGCTTCGCTAATGTGTCTGCTAAAAAAGAATGGGGATTTGCAGATAATGGAAGTTTAATAAAAAATGATCTTATGGCCGGTATCCCGTTGGTGTTCGGCGATGGCTGATAATGAAACGAGATCCGACCTGCGACAGCGCTGGTGTTCAGAGATGCGAGTATTTACTGAACGTCCTGTTTCACCAGTGTATACGGCATTGCATGAGCAATGGACGCTATTATCACCTTTAGATGACATAGTGTTTAATGTATCTTTAGGTGAAGGAGATTTTGAGATATTTTGCTCGGGCGTTGGAATACTGTTTTAATGTTTTGTTTTCGAAGAAACTTTCGTACGCGATCGGTGATTTGGTGGATATAGGGAAGAAAAACTATTGCTGAGAGCGGATCGATTTTTGGAGGTTTGGGTGGCCGTGAATGAAGCTATATCCCTAGCACGGTACCCGTTGTTTCTAAGAGCTTTCCAAATATGGTTTAATTCAGCGGGTTAGGATAAAACCTGAAAAGGTTGCTTGCACAGAGAAATCCATATTAGTGTCAATATTTAAGACGTTCTTGTCATATTGAACGCATTTCGTTTCTTCTAAACTTAACATTAGATTGTTTTCATGCACCAGCTGTTCATCTCAATTAAACAGATTTTCAGTATTTCAGGTGATGCTGCAGTAATAATAGTTACCGAAGTATTTACAAAAATTATTGGCTATACAGTTTTTACATGCTCTGATAAATCATTTATAAAGCAAAGGAATATCAATGGGCCAAGAATGTCTATCAGGGACGAATGACAACAGCCAATCCAACACACGTTATTGCTGTATGGTGGTCTAGAAACGGATATTACTAATATTTTATGTTTTGTGATTTATCTGGTTGAAAATATAAATAAGTCGCTTTGGTTTCTAAAAGTATTTCCCAAATTTTATCGTCTACTTGCATATACAGGGTGTCACAGAATCGATAATAAAACGCCAGGTAGCCGTGCAGCTTGATCAATTCTGAGTTTCTGAGTCAAAAATTCTAATAAAATGTTTCTATTCTATGCGTCCTTTTCTATAACAGAAAGTGGTTAAATGTAGATAAGTTTAGGACATTTTTGTTTTGTGCGTAGAGTTAATTTATATGAAATTTGTAGTTTACAAAAAGGGCATTTACATTTTGTATTTGGCCCAAATTCTTTAAAAACCCATACATTTACTTTTTGAGATTCATAAGAGCATATGCTAGTAAATCATCAAGGCTTTTTTAACACAGATTTATATGGACAACATGGAACAAGTGACAAGTCACAAATTTGGTTTGGCAGGTTCCATATTTCCACCAAAATAAAAAAAATTAGTGAAAATATGGAACCTGCCAAACCAAATTTCAACTTGAACCTGTGACTGGTTCCATGTTGTCCATATAAATCTGTTATATTTTGAAGTAGAGAAAATTTTAAAACGCGCAGTTGGAGCGCTGGCTACAAATTGTATGTATTCAAATGTAATTCTATTCATATAAACCTAAAGCTCCGATATCTGTTAGTAACAAGTCAATACTATATTCGTTTATATTAGAAACTAAAATGGCTGTGCTTTGTCAGCCCCTCGCTATTTGCGCAAAACTTCTTTTTCAGATACGCATCTGACTTATCGGTGATTGAACGTGCGGAAGGGCAGCGAAGGGAGCATTCCATTCTTCATGTCAATGTTGATCTCTTTTGTTGTATGACATTTAATTTAATGCCGTATGCCCTACTGCACAATCGAATAAATTGTATTCAATAACAAGCCAATGGAAAAACACTGAAATCGATAAAGAAAGATTTACTGCAGCTTACGAAAATCGTGAGTCGTTGAGCAAAATGTGTGTGTGAATGTTATTTATGGTGTATACGTCTCAATATTTTGTCGAAAGGCCGTATAGCAGAGTTCAAAATTATAGTGTCCTATTTATTATTAGAAGATATATCAAAAGATACATTTTATACTTTTATTTAGATTAACATAAAATAATGAAATTTGAGTTTGCATGGTATTTTATTAGTTTCACATGTTCAAATGTGCCTATTTTAATAAAAATCCTTATATATTTACATATTATGTATATAGTTTTGTGTACAGCTGTGTTGATGGAAGTTCCACATAGTTTTAAAATAATTTAAACTCGTGTACATCCTATAAATCGAAAATTTAAGAATTTTTTTATTGTAGGCAATATCGGTAGTGCAACTTCGAATTCGCCAGACTATGGGTTTGGAAGTCCACCGCCACCACCTGGGGTCAAAGACGCTGCGAATTCTTTGATATCCGCTCTGCAAAGCACTCCGACGCCGCCTCCACCAGATCCTGTCGTTGTCAAGGCTCTCATGACTTGGATACAGGTCAGAATTGTATTTATCCACAATGCGTGCTAAATCACAGTCTGTATGATAAAGTAGCTCAGTCAAATTAAGTTCTAGCGGAATACGTATTTAATTTTGCGCTATACACGTCCGTAATGACAGTAGGAATAGTACTTGAAGACGTCAGAAGTTAATAAAAGTATTTGTGATAATTATTATTAGAGAGAGGAAGTATATAAAAAATATTTTGACTTACTAGGAAATGCAAATCCTAAAAATGTGTAGCTATTGTAAAGTACATACATGGAAAACTATATAGGTACGTTGATTGTTCAGAAATAGTAGTAGTACCTACATAAATTTCACTCATAAACCTTGGAAATATAAGAGGTCAATTTGAGTGCTTTTACGGAACAATTACTTTTCAGATAAATTACCGTTTCCCCAATTAGTAAACAACTGTTTTATTAGCAAAAGTAATTCCTCATGCTATATCATGATAAATAAAATCGATTTATTAAGATGAAACCCATTGATAAACGAAATTACACATTTAAAATAGTGGCAGTTGCATTGAATAAATGGTTTTAATGTTATAGTAGATTCTATAAAAAAATTAATTTGTAATTTCGTTAAAAATTTACTATTTGACTGATAGGTACAGTTAACATGGTAAGCCATGCAAGGAAATAAAGGTCTATTATGTAAATGAACAATAAATAGCTTTTAATCGAAAGTGGATTTCGGTTCGTAAGTAATAATTATAGTTCAACATGAGCTTATACTCTTTTGATATATATGTATCAAGACAATATTCTCGATTTTACTATGTTCTACGTAACTGTAGTAGTTGAAACAAGTCGATTGGTAACACCTCCATTGGTAGGTTAAATTCAAATGAGACATCTCGTACGTTTTGCTATTTTTATAGATTAGTAGCCGTTGTTCACCTAGCTAGCTCAATATGCATACAACTCTTACTTTGTCTCTCTGCGTCAATATATGCTAAAACAAGAAACTGGTGTGCACTTATAGTGTTCTCGAGGCTGAACCTAACTTCAAACAAGAAAAGCCAATTTGCTTACACGAGTAAACATAGATCTATTGACCTTTAAAACACACATACATAAAACAATAAATAAAACAAAATAGAATAGGATTAAATCCTACAACGGATGGCTATTCCTCAACACAACAGTATTAATTAAGAATGGATACTCTCAAAGTGCATCGAAACCCGCCGTTGGTATAAAACCCGGATTCGTAATTTACATGCGTATTTAATTGTGTTTATTATTAAGCGCATTCCTTTGCGCTCGTGCAAGGCTAGAGGGAATGCTTATCGCTTAAGCTGCAACCATTTTCTGTATTAAGTTTTATAATACTCGGTGCAGAACTTTGCAACGTAGCCCTCAGATTGGATTGCGTCATCAACCCTTGAACGGTGCGACGCGTAGAAATTTACCACCAAAGATGCAGGGGGATCACCTGGCTGCTAGCTCTGGCGTCGTTATAGCGGCTGGCGTCACCTAACCGAGTGGTCGCCATGAAACTACTTGGCTGCTTTGCAATTCGCGTACTGCTCTGTACACGATTAATAGAACACTTACTTAAAGTACGTAATCACTTACGTGTGGCATCCACAGACACTTACAGACAGGAAACTATTCACTGCAAGTCTTCTAACAGCATTTACTGGTAGTTTCTCACAAACGTGCGCCCTTGATCTGGGCACGCCAGTGACCCCCGCTTAAGTTAAAGTTTCACGCGAACACTGCTGACTTTTCTTTTATCGCAGCACCACGAAATCAAACGTCTCACTTTGAACAGTACCGTATTCGCGCATTTCAAGTTATGCTAACTAATTACAATGATTAAATCGAATTAATGATAAAAAATATGCAAATACAAACTGACTATATATGCAAATATAAAAATGAACACTCCAAGCGAGGAATGCTAGCTGATTGGTTCATAATAAAAGAGAAAAGTGATTTTGTAGATAATAAACGAAATAATATCAGAACCATTTACTTGTTTTAGAAGAATTAATTACGAACTAGGTACGCGTGTGTTACTCAAGTAATAATTGGGGTTTGTTTCATATTTATGATTTTCACATTTGAGTTATACACAATAGTTTGTTTTAATGATTTTTTAAGTTAATCCATTACGTGGTTGTGGAGTAAAGATATATTTATTTGCAAATATACAATTTCACAATTTAGAATAACGAATAATTTAAATATTATACGTACACAAGTTTTATCATGCTTTTACCGTTGATTAAATTCCTTCAATCAACGCTTTAACTGTGTTTTATTTTTACTTAATTTGTTAAAGTGTAATTGTCAAAATATGAGTAGTATTTTTAAACACTAATTTATAACATCTCATAATTCACTGAAGGAACAGTAATATCTACTGTAATTGAAGTTGGTTGTGCCATCAGCTGTAAACAGCTTTGGGTAAGTAATAAAGTACTAATGAGTTTACTGATACCGCTGTAGTTTATGATTCGACCTCATTGATTGAAGCTACCCTTCGCTACAATCTGTAAATTTTGCATTGAATCAACATGCCCCACTTTCATATTCAAATTTCCAATCATATTAGTAAGGGTAGTTTACTACTACAAAATCGGCGTTCTGGAATGTTATATAAAGTCATTAATATAAAATGAAAGGCGAAATATAATCCATTTTATTTTATAATATATTGGAAAATCATGGTGCATGAAGGGAAAAATTAATAATTCCCTATATTGGATTTGTGCAATTTATTAACGTAATTATGACGGCCGCAGTTTCTGCAACGGCAATTCTGATATTTGAATTGGAAATAGCTAACGTTATAATCCGTTTATCAACTCGGAACGGGTCGTGTACACGCCCTTGTTCCTAGATACACATACATTGCAAATGCTGCTTCGGGCATGTTTGCTTTTCACCGGTCTGCTTTTTCTTTTATCTACTGTTTGCACGTATTTGTTATATAGAATTTCGTTATTGTTTGCTGAGAGAAAACAAAGAATCCTCATTCGAATTTGTATAATAATGATATGTATAATTAATGTTAAGCAGTATGCCTGCAGAGGCCGCGTGAATGTTGATGATGTTAGACTACATCGTCGTCAGTGTTAGAAACATAAGATAAATAGAACATGTCAAAAATATAGAATAATAAAAACCAATCGAATGAAAGCTAATTTATTTAATTTGGACAAAACTGTCGATGGAGTACCGGAACATTCTCAACTGTAATCTGTGTATTTATAGACGAATACGGTGCATGAGTTAAAATGGAAATATACAAGCTTTGATGAGCAATGTGAGTTTAAATCAGAAAGCTAGTGTATGAAAAACGTGTTTATTATAAAACACTTAATAAAAATCTGGTGTGATACACGCACACAACTTCCTTTTACAGTGATCTTATAATTAGCCAAAAATTAGATTTTAAATTTTTAAGCATTTTTCAAAAATTTTCAAAAATTACAAATTTTACAAAACGGTACAAAATAGAGTGTTAGTTCAAGAGACAAATTTTCTCTAAAATTGTAAGCTGACTTCAAAAATGTAATAATATACCGGATGTTCTATTTAAAATAGGAGTTAATAAAAAAAATAGAAAAAAAACAAAACAAACCTATTTTAGAAGTATTCAACTGGAAAATCACCTATTTCACATCAATACACATTAAAAATGTAAAGTTAAAAAAAATCGTTAGAGCCGTTTCTGAAAAAATCGAAAAAACTGAAAAATCACAAGAGTAAACCATCTACTTCCGGTAATGCGATTTTCTTCAAAAGCTTGCTGTCGCATCTACATAGTACACAAAACTTATATATCAAGTTTCAACGCCATACCTCTTTCCGTTTTTGAGATATTCTGTTCACAGACAGACAGACACACAGACAGACCAATGAAAAAAAAATGTTTTTTGGAATCAGGGGACTCTAAAACGTGAAGATCTGTTGAAAACTCAATTTAGAATTTTTGGGGTGAATCCAATACTTCCTTTATTGTAACAGGAAGTAAAAATGGTCAGTTAACATCTCCACAGCTGGGACAACTCTCACTAATCAATAGTTTCTCTACAACTATTGGTTATTAGAAAAAATATAACTTGTTCAATATTTTTTCCGAATTGTGCATTAAACATACTCAGACTGCAAAAATTAATAATAAAATAAAAGCGTTCTCTCATGTTTGTAATATTTTAATATTATGAGAAATATTTTTCCCACACCCACATACGGAAGTGGCAGTTGACGTACAGTCAAGTAGCCAGGACATGAAAGATGACAATATCATTTCCCCGGTCGTTATAATAACGAACGTGTTTGTTATGAAAAATGCACAATTCGCAGTTATACAGTGGGCTAAATATGTCATTTTAACAAAAAAATTGCTTACAATATGTCATTTTAACCTAAAAATGACTGAAAATGTGCCATTTTAACCTAAAAATTTCTGACAATCTGTTGACATTGTCAGTTGTCACAATAAAGCTGTCATTCATTAATTTGAAAAAAATGTGTTGCGTTCGTGGGAAAAATAGCGTACATGACTCGCTCGAAAGTGTATTGTACGCTCGTATTTTAAGTCACTCGGCTTCGTCTCGTTGCTCAAATGTACTCGCACGATATGTGTCACTTTCGCAGATTGTTGTGTAATATACTATAACACAAATGAAGCAGTGTCGGAAATAGTTAATAAAACTATACCTAGTGGTAGCCTGGTATTATTAAATCTCAAGCTTTATTTGCCCTTTTGTTTTTACAAGCAGTGCTCTATGTAACATAACTGTTGCATTTTGTATAAAATCGGCGTTATCGGGAACTTTTTTAAAGTTATTTCCTATTCCTGTGTTTGTGTTTTACTGTAATATTCCAATAGTCCATTTTCTAAACGCTAAAAACTCGCCAAAGTTCTAACTTCGTTGACTCAAAACCGATTTTGAACATTTTTTTTTAATTATTTTGGTAAAAGTTTATAGAAAAGTTCCCCATAGGTGAGAAGGTGTGCTTTTTATTTTTTCAATTGTTATTAACAAATAAGTGTTTTTTAATATACTCTTAATTAAAAAATTTATAACTATTTGATTTATTTAAACAATTGTCTGAAATTTGATAACATAAGGTTTTTGGGGTCGCAGATTGCGAATCTGGCTTCAAAATGGGTCTAAAAACAAAATGGCGTTGAAGGTCTAATTTTTAATTTAATTTTTTTTTATTTTTATTAGTAGTCTGGGGGGTTTTGGGGTTGCTGATTACGAATTTGACATTAAAACTTAACTAAAACAAAAAATGGCAGATCCAAAAATGGCGGAAAGGGGAAATTTTTTAAAAAATTTCTCATAGGTACCTATACCTAGAAGTTTTTTGATTTATTAAAATTAACCCAAGATACATTTAAAAACAAAAAACAAAATTATTTAGCTTTATTTTCTTCTTCCTCTACTTTTTCCATTGATACTGCCGGTCTTGAATTAAGGCAACTATTTCCGCCACATTCACCGCAAGCCGCTGAGCCTAAAGGCGACTTTTCCTATACCCACAAGCTGGCCCGCAACTAGTTTTGTAGTTGCAAAAAAATAATTTTTAAGATGTTTTGTGGATCTGGTTCTTGTGTCATTAGGATTGGAAAACACTTTCCTGTATCATATTTCAAACCCCAATCTTCCCTTGAAATATCTTGGTTTCCCAGCCACAGCTGTGTTTGCAAATACACATGTTTTAAATGTTGTTCTGCTGGAGCCATCGTACGGCACAATTATGCCAAATTAACGCTACTTTTTTAGCAGACGCCTTAATAAAAGAATCAAACCCAAAATTCATAATGTTTTTATTTAAAAAATATATGTATTGTATTGTCTGTAACCTCATTTACCTTGCAGTATATGAATAATAAAAAACTTGTAATCACTTAAACATTTCTGTAAGAGTTTAAGCAGTTACCTTTCTTTGCACCATACATTGCAAGCATACATTTTATACCAAATTTTTGCAGTCTCTTGCAAATCACTGCTATTTTAAAATATTTTGACACATTTATTCTTTCCTGAACATAGCCATTGCTTCATTTACTAGGACTTATCCATGTGGATCTTTAATAAGGTGCCGGCCGGTCCTATTCGTCTTGTTCATCCTTATACATCTTCAATATATTAAACTATATTCAAAAGCCATAATCTGCATCTTGATACCAAAACTTGCATGCTAAGATGCTACATTTTTCCCATCTTGCTGTATGGGGTCGAGTCCTGGACACTTAACGAAACAATCACAAAAAAATCAAAGCCTTTGAAATGTGGTTACACCGGAGAATATTGCGGATATTATGGAAAGACCGTGTAATAAATATTAAAGTCCTAGAGAGAATGAAAAAAAAGTAAAGAGATCATGGACAACACCAAGATACGCAAATTCCAATACTTTGGACAAATAATGAGGAATGAGAATAAGTACATCCTACTACAATCTATTATACAAGGCAAGATATATGGCAAACGTGGACCAGGACGCAGAAGAATACCTTGGTTGCAAAACCTAAGGTGTGGTATGGGAAATCATCCAATGAGAATTGCAACCAATAAAGTGAAGATAGCCGTGTTGATCGCAAACATACAAAATCGGATAAGCACCTGAACAAGAAGAAGAAGAAGATTCTTTCCTCTGTTAAAACATGCTGAAGTTGTGTTACATCCAGTTAAAGCATGTACAGAAAGAATATGCTCACTACAATTTATTGGGATGCGCAAATTGCAGGCTTTTAGAAGGAGATATTTTTTTATTTTCTTTATTTTTGGCAGGTTTTAAAAAATATATATCTTTATCAGCATGAAACTAAAGCTGTTAATATAAGTAATACGTCTACATTCTCTGATACTACGACTATGTTTTTATTTGATGCATTGAGAGCTGTTGTAACTATTAACCGATCAGCATCACTTTCAGCTTGAGAGCAAGGATATTATTTGCAGCTAAAGTTTCTTTTAAAAAAATCAATAAAACGACATGAAAGACATTTTCCAGAATTTTTTCTTGATACAACTTTAAAAACCTGTTTCTTTCAAATCGAATATCTGGTGCAGTTTTCGGTTTTAGACGTCGGTCTCTTTCAGCAGATTTTATTCTATGTTTCTGATAATCGACAAAAATTATTGCTTTTTTCCATAATTACGTACAATAAAATTAATATATCTAAATGGCACCATACTGTTGAACAAGTTGCCATTTGTTTTTATGTAATAACATTCCTCCGCCGGTCACAAACAGAAAAATCTTTTAATTCAGAAATATCTTTTGGAAATTGTACAAAGAGGTCGTAGAAAACACATTTTTAGGCGTTGGAATTAATATGTATTCGTATGTTATATTTAAATGTATTTAATCTATTTAAATTTGAGTTAATTTAACAATTTAAAATTTTATTTGTATATAATGTTTAAGTATTAAATAATAATAATCGTACACAATAAAAATTTACCTTTTAATGCTATATTTATAATTACTGTGTCCAAAATCCCTAGATATGAGGCAACGTGCGGAATACAGAAATGAAGCTATTTTACCGCTTTAAAGAAGTTGTTTTTCATTTTTGATCAATTTTAACATAAAATTTGAAATCAGCGACCAAAAAACCCTATAGTATAGCTAAAAACTAAAGTCCGAATAAAAAAAAATTAAGCTTTTTTGCCATCTTGGATCCGCCATTTTTATTTTAGTTGTGTTTTAATGTTAAATTCGTAATCAGCGACCCCAAAAACCCCTAGGCATCTAATAAAAATAAAAAAAAATAAAATAAAAAATTAGACCTTCGACGCCATTTTGTAGACGCCATTTTTGTTTTTAGACCAATTTTGAGGCCAGATTCGTAATCTGTGAACCCTAAAACCGTATGTTATCGAATGTCAGGCAATGGTTTGAATAAATAAAGAAGTTATATATTTTTTTAATTAAGAATATATTAAAAAACACTTACTTGTTAATAACAATTGAAAAAATAAAAAGCACACCTTCTCACCTATGGGGAATTTTTCTAAAGACTTTTTCCGAAATGATAGAAAAAAAATGTTCAAAATCGGTTTTGAGTCAACGAAGTTAGAACTTTTTTCCTTTAGTAAATGGACTACAAGCAAATTATGCTATTACAAATTATAAAGTGATTATTTCACTTGCTAATTATGGTTTAACTATACCTCAAAGTTTAAATTTTTATATACGCTCTCTAAGTTCTATGATATTTACTTTAACTTCGCTTAGAACTGTGCGAGGATTATATAGAATTAGTCTTTCAATGGATATCCTATTAAGCTTAGCCGGACTATAAAAGCCATGGAAGCTATTGTTTTTTGGGAACAATAGCCATCATAGAAATCCCTATTGTAACAAGCCAAGGCGAAGCCGCGGCTTGTTGTCTGACGAAAATGTTAATAGGCGATACATTCCGAGTTATCTTATTATATTTTTCCCACCGCTTATCGAAATTTTCCTAGATTTTTGGAAAAATAGTTTGGTTTGTTACCTGTCACCAGGATTCATTTTCGTGAGTCGTGTTACCTGTGAATGTCATATGTCACATAAACACTTAGGGCCGGTTGCAGAAAGCAATGTTAAGTCTGGTGTTAGCTAACGTCGCGTCAAAGTGAACAAAATCGCATCAAATTTTGTTTACTAATGTATTAGCTACCATAAACCTTTGAGATTTGATTCGTTTTTGTTCACTTTGACGTCCAGACACCAGACTTAACGTTGCTTTCTGCAACCGGCCCTATGAATTATAAACAAAACGTCTAAACCTTCATCTTGTGTTGCAAATTTTATTATCCTAGGAACTTAATAATAATATTAAGTTCCGTTGTCAACCGAAAGCAGCAAACAAATATAATCACCGACTTACACGTTTTGTTACTAACGCTGTATCGCTGACTTACATGATCAGCAACGGGAAACATACTTTATTGCGCATTAAGATGGAAGAATTAGTATATGAAGGTCAAATTTTGGTTTTAGATACTAACTTTTATAGCAAATCACACGGTTGATTGATCAAAGCATTTAGATATAGTGGTTATTCTATTTTACATCAGACCTATCTGCACGTTTCGACGTAAGTGGCAAGCTGTAGTAGTGCTGTTGTAAACTTCAAACAGTAAACGCTAATTGACAATGGCAAGACAGTTTAGTCGAATATATTGCTTAACGTTGGCCCTCGAGAATTATTCCGTTTCTAATCATGAGCAAGTTAAATTGAATTTAGAGATGGATGTCTTGTTTTATACTACCCCGCAATTAACATTCAACCCCGTTTTAGATTTGCAGGCAGTTATAAACGATATTAAATACCTTCAGTATTAAAACTCCCTACAGTACTACGAAAGTCCCTACTGGCTTACACATTTATTTGCGTTGACTTCGGGCAACATTTAATTATTTGATTTGTTGGATCGTATAACTTAACACTAAATTAAATATTAACTGTTATATCAAGTATGGCGCTATGGTAAAATATCAGCTAAATTGGTCTTTTAGTTACGGTACTAGCGAAAACTAAAGTAATAGTTATTTATGGTTCAAAGGAGTAATGTGATATATATTTTTGATCGAGTAGAAAATTGACATATCGAGGATCAGCGAGTGATGTAAATCAGCTAGACTAAAAAGACTTGACTCATGTGTTCCATATAAAATTTTATCTACAACAGTAATAATGTATGATTTTAAACATATTGAAATTGAGATTAAAAAAAATAATGTGATAGTTGTCACTTGACTGGAACACAATTTACAAGGAATAGAGGGATCTTGATCTTAATAATTCTTACATTTTGTGTTTTTTATTATATTTTTCTCACTACCGACACCTTAAAGCAATAAGAAAATATTTGTAGAATAAAGTCCATTTGACATATGTTATCAGAACAATGATTAGAATTTTGATTAATTATTTTCAGTTCCTAGATTACTGAATAGTAAAATTAATATGCTATTAAATCTGTATTTCTAATTACGACCTTTTTGTCATCAAGTAGTCCATGTTAAGTTAGGGTTGGTGTTTATTTTGTTGATTATTTTTTCGTAGAGATCTCAACCAATCAGAAAGCTGGATTTAGTTAAGTTATCTTGTATAATTTCGATTACACCAAATCGATTATACTTGAGTAACTTCACTAGGCGACGCAATACATAATTTTGTCAACTTGATGTTGTTTTCATGGAGATGACTTTCAGTTAGGTTAATACAAACAAATCGAACTGCCAATAAAATATTTATTTGATCCTAATATTAAAATTTACTCAAAAAGTAATCAAATCGAATATAATGCGTACTTCGAACATTTTCGGCTTATACATCTCAAACTTCCTGCACAATAACAAATCGTGTCAGTTTGACAGAATAATCCTCCCGCTGACGCGGTCGGACTATTTAACCTGTCAAACTGACACTCTTTCATTATTGTGCAACAAGTTAGCGACATATAACCCGATAATATCGAAGTACTTATAGTATTACTTCTGATTATTTTTTTCGTAGCGATCTCAACCCATCAGAAGGCTGGATTTAGTTAAGTTAGGTATCTTGTATAAATTCGATTATACAAAATCGATTATACTAGAGTATCTTCACTAGGCGACGTAATACACAACTTTTGTCAACTTGATGTTGTTTTCATGGTGATTACTTTCAGCTAGGTTAATACAAACAAATCGAGCTGCCAATAAAATATTTATTTGTTCCTAATATTAAAATTTACTCAAAAAATAATCAAATCGAATACAATGCGTACTTCGAACAGGTTATACGTCTCAAACTTCCTGCACAATAACAAATCGTGTCAGTTTGACAGGTTAAATAGTCCGACCGCGTCAGCGAAGTACTTATAGTATTACTTCTGATTATACCACTCCCTCCAAAACATCAACCAATGAAAAACGGCAAAATGCATAGTTACGCATGTACTAACTTTTGATAATGTACATAGCAACTGATAATCACATACCTTCCTCACTAATAGGTGATAATCACACGCCTTCACAAACATCACGTTACCTGCTGTCAGTACAATTGTCATAACAACCACAGTAACTGTACTTTTAATATCTAAAATACACTATAAAAACGTTGTTTATTGACTCGTGATATAATCTAGCCGAATGCAACTCGTGTCTTCTTGATTATCAAATCATTTCTGTTTCCACTCGATAAATTGATTGTCCTTCGAAATCTCCCGATTGCTAAACAATATATCTCGTTTAAACAGAAATGATTAGTTGATAATCAAGAACCCAGTAGTTGCATTATATATGATTATTTCCTTCATACCCGTAATAATGCGTAACCACTATGGTTTCTGGCAGTTTAATAATGACAAAAATTCAAACGTAAAAATTTTACCGCGGTTAAATATGTGTCAAAATTTAATCGCTTGTGAGTAATTTTAACATGATTATTAAAGGTGTTTCACCGCCTGAATTTTATCTATTTATTCAGGAAATAATCACGCCGATCATCCTCCGTGCATGTAAACTAGCCTGAATAAATTCTGACGATTTTCAGTCGGAATGTTTTGCTCTGAAGAAATATATCTCGTAAATTTTCCGCCCCAAAATCCCTCGTGCTACCCACTCGGCATTCTTGTTGAGCCGCAAATTCACTTGACAAATTTCTTAGCAAAACATTCCGGCAGAAAACGTCAAAATTTAATCGGCTATTTTAATGCACTTGGGATGCTTGTTGAGCGGCAAATTCACTTGACAAATTTCTTAACAAAACATCCCGACAGAAAACGTCAAAATTTAATCGGATATTTTAATGCACTTGGGATATTACCGACTGTTGATTATTTCCTGCATCTCTTATCATTATATACCATAATTTTTCAAAATTTAACCAATCGTGATTTTATAGTGGTAAAAATCAAAATTTTTCGTTGGGATTTTATCAGTTTATTATATCACTCGTATCCATGACAACCACCAAATATGTCGTATTCATTGTGGACTAATACAAAATTATATTTGGGAAATAGTCCAAAAATGTATTTCGGGGTCGTAATTTAACTCATGTCCCTCGACAAACTACCTTGTTTTGTAACGTAGGTCAAACAGCTAACTTTCGTAAAAAATATAATACATTATTACCGACTATTTCCCTCATAAAATAGACCAATTATTTGATTTCTCAATTTCACATATTATTGCACATCTCTGTCACTCTATTGCAGACTTCTGTCAAAGCTGTTTATTAAATGTGCTGATTTTTAATGAATTTTAAATTTGAAATGACGTTGAAGTTTTCTAATATATTTTGGCATAGATATCTGGTAGTCGAAAAAATTATGTATACAACTCGTATCTAAAGCTTCTTTTTGCACTTGTGAGATTTAAAGAATTCGCCTTCGGCTCATTCTTTAAACTTTCTCACGCGTGCAAAAAAAGTGTCACTTTAGGTACTGGTTGTATAAATAACTATTAGTTTTATTGAATAATCGTTTTTGATTTAGAATTCAGCAGAGAATCAGTAGCAACGGTATTTTCACTATATGTGCAGCACATATTTTCCATGTTGAAGAAATATTTTTTAAAATTTTTAGGGCGTATAAGAAATAAATCCTTTTAATTTTTTTAAATACAAAATTCTAGTCTCTAATTATGACAACGCATTATTAGTGAATGGTATTTTTACTTCAAACTTAGTTTTCTTAATACTAGAACAACTAGAAGTTGCTGCTCTGTAATACACAGGGTGATTCATAACTGATTATAAACAAAATGAAAGAGCGTTTACAGCATCATGTTCTGGTTAAAAAATGCGAAATAAAATTTTTGCTGATCGGATTTTGTTTCCGAGTTATTAGACCTCGAAGTTTTCGGTTACAATTTTAATTTTTAACTTTAATAATAACAGGCCATGATTTATGTGACATAAAAAGTTGAAGTTGACATTTAATAAACTTTATCTACGACCACCACTAAAAGTAGGCCTTTTAGCGCTAGCTTGTTTCACTAAAAGTGACCTTTTATAGTTTACGGTGGATAAAGAAATCAGCTTTTTACTTTTAGCCCATGTGAGGTTATAAAACTACAATTTCGAACTGGAAGTGAAGTTGTAAAGTTATTCTAGTTGCTTCTTGCGTTACAGGTAAAGTGGTTTTGAAATCATTAAAGCGTTATGTAATGAATACAGTCAGATGTGGAGTATTAATAATTACATTTCGTAACTCACCTCGACTACTGTCATTCGCAAACATTCGCCCGCGCGGAATGGGCTACTGTTTATTATGACATAAAGTAGAAGGGTCGTATAGGCCATTCAGTAAACACAAAAACATTAAATATTTTTTGAAGTTGGCATATATGTAAAATTGTTGTGCTAGGATTCTGTATTTTGTTTTGGAAAGGTTTCCACACCTGCATAAAGTTGACTTTGAATTTAAAAATGACAATAAATCTCATTATTTCAGTGTCAAAGTACATATTATTCTGGAAATTCTTGCCTGAAGTTTTATAAAATGTAATAACGATACCTATTAATAAATTTTACATCAATAGTATCCAACACAGTATTTGTTTAACATCCTGAAAAGTAGTTATGACAGATACTAATTAAATGTCACACTCTTAACCTATTTGTTTTAGTAACTTTTTGTAAGTACATTCCCAGACAAAAGATGCATTTTGGGAGTACACTCATGAAATTTTAGAAATCAAAGCCCACTTTGTGTTTTTATGTTTGGTGAACAGACTATAGATGCAAACCTTTGTTAAATCGACAGTTATGGATTAATAACAGTAAAATTAAGGTCGTAGATAAAATATTGTATGCAACACGTGCTAAAAGTCGTTTATGCACGAGACATGTTATAAAACTCAGCCTTCGGATTCGTTTCATAATTTTCATGAGTTTTATTAAAAGGCCGCCGAAACGACTTTTTAAAAAACGTTTATTTTTATTTTACAATGAAATATAACATTGGAAGCACACAGCTAGCCGCCGGACAATTTCTTACATCTAGCTATGATACGAACACAATGGAACTTATCGACTGACTGGAGCTTAACTTAGAGGTGCAAGCTACTAGTATATATACTATGCCTAATCAGCTAAGATAAGCGTTATCTCTAAAAGGGAGCGTGAGACAGGAAGCCACGTGCGTTCAAGGTTGCAGACTTGCAGTTCATATAAAGAAGCTATTATTGTTCAAGGTTGCAAGCTTGCAGTTTTACACAAGGGGCCTATTGTCTATTCATAATATAACTCATGTCTCGTGCATAAACGTCAACTTTTAGCACTTGTTGCATAAATAGCTATTACGTCACATAAATCATGTCCCGGTATTATTAAAGTTAAAAATTAAAATCGTAACCGGAAACTTTGAGGTCTAATAACTCGGAAACAAAATCCGATCGGCAAAAATTTTATTTCGCATTTTTTATCCAGAACATGATGCTGTAAACGCCAGTTCATTTTGTTCAATCAGTTATGACTCACCCTGTATAATAGTTTTTAAATATAAATTTTAAAAAATAGATTCTATTGAAATGGTTATACTCTTCTGGAAGTGTATATTCAAGATGAAATTAACTAAAAATAGTTTCTTTATTTGTGGCAGAGCTACAGTTGCTCCGTGGTGGAATAGCAGCTAACATTCAGATATTTTCAGTGAAGTTATTGTAACAGCAACTGTAACTGCCACGGAGGAACAGTGACACGTGAAAGAAGTAAATTCTCTTCCTAGATTTTTCAGTTTACGCTGGCAGCTGCGAACCAACAAATTTGCTTCCGTCAGATACACAACATTTTGATTGCGAAAAGTTATTTGATATTTATTTTTATTGCAATGTTGAATCGTAACTTGACTTTTTAGAACTGAAATAAAGGGCCATTTTAGTATTTATTTAAATATGATAATAAAGTACGATCAAACATTATTTTCACCTAGTACGGCCATGGAATACTTCCTAATTTATGAATGCAACTACATTTATACTTAAATGTCAAACGTGACATTTGCTTTTTAAGCGAGTTATAGTTGCATTTAGTGATGGGCTTATTCGAGTGAAAAATAACCGGTTATCCGGTTATTGAAATAACCTATGTAACTCGGTTTTCGTTCCAAGTATTCGAATGAAAAATAACCTCATTCATGTTGATACGTACTACGCTTTGAATATAAAACCTCTATTCAAAGGAACTACGTGCCATATCTCAGCGACCTACGCAGTGCTCGAAATTCTGTAAATATAAATACGTCATAACTCATAAACAAAGCAGGTTGTACTGAAAACACCATTTGGTACCTTCTATCAGAAAAAATATCAAATTATCAAATTCTGGGGACCTGAAACCTGAACGCCTAAAAACTGCAAACGCAGCAAGCTATAATAGTAATTTATTATACAAGACGATAAAGTAAAATTTTATCCACGAGTGAATCGTTTAACGTCGAGACGAAGTCGAGACGTTAATGATTCAAGAGTGGATAGATATAACTTTATCGTCGTGTATAATACAATATTTTTTCTCTAGCAAGAACTTTAACAATTTCAAAAGAAAATAATGACAGTCAATCACATTTCAAAATGTCAGTAGCTAGATTGGGTTGCTACGATAATACGAAGCTGTCATATTTAATTTAAACAAAAGTTATAAAATTAAATTACTTTATCTATCCTTGATGTTAAAGTGCTACTTTATCTACCCTTGCTGTTAAAGTAAAACTTGACCTTTTGTTTTGAGTTGATAAAAGCACACTTTAATATGTGCTATAGAAAAAAACAATTTTTTTATTTGCTTACATCTCCAAAGGTTCAAAACAAGAGGCGGCGCCTTTAACCCGCCCGACCGATAAAGATAAACGTTTTACCACTGTTTTTATTGCGATTAGCAAGCATTCCCGCATATTTCTTTCTTTCTACACTTTTTAATAAATACCTCTTAATTTCCAATACATAACACATAATGTACGGTCGGCGCCTTTTAGAAATCGGGATACTACACACTATTGTGATGTATTTTTTAAGTGTATAAACTGGGTTTTGCAGTTATTATGGTTTTAATTGTTACGTCAGATTGTTTATTGTTTGTCAATTATGAAATGCCATCTCATATTAATGAACAATTATTATAATAATTAACGATTAACTGAGTTCCTCTGATATCTGCAAGTTACGATGTCGATGCAGATGACGGTGAACCGCCAACCGGAAAACCGGCTGACTTAATCGAAACGAATCGAGAGCCAAAATTTATTCGAATGATTATTCAAATAATCATTCGGTTATTAATATCATTCGAATGCAAATAATTCGGTTATGAAAATTGTCCGGTTATGCCCATCACTAGTTGCATTCATAAATTAGGAAGTATTCCATTGCCGTACTAGATGAAAATAATTTTGAGTTGAAAGTTTTGATGTTGGTTATTGTCATTGAATCGTTGTTATGATTTCATCAATTTTTATTTTGTTTTAATAAGTGACGACCAGAATCGAGATTTCTTGCAACAGCAATTGCCCAAAAAACTATTTATAATATGCACTGGTTTTTAAAGGCTAATTTTTGTGATACTTTTATTTATTATTCATTTTAACGGTATGGAAAAGTTCAAATGATCCGCTTTATTGATTTTTTGTTGTTGTTAAAAATTCCACCGGCATCCGAACTGGAAACCAACCCACGATCAGGATAATCCGATACCCAAGAGTCCGAGACATGGAAGTCAGTTACTGTAAAATAGATGTTTTAATAAACGCATATTATATAAATTGATTTACGCACCAAATTTTAACCGCAGAGTAACTGAAACCTTAATTGAGTTTATTTTAACAGCCACAAGGGGTGTTATTTAGCAATAATGTATTAAGGGCAAATGATTTTGCCGGTAAAAATGTTTTACGAAAGTTTTTTGTTTTGCCAATGTCACAAGACAAACTAACTTGATTAAATTCTCTAGCTGAAGGCGAGGAATTTTTGAAAATCATGGCATATGATTGTAGTACAGTCAAAATAGTGTAAAAATACCATTGACCTGGGAAAAATTGCCACACAAATGATTCTTTTTGCATTATACTCTGAAAAGTGTGTATTTTATCAGTCAAAATCCAAGATGACGGCTGAATTTTCCGATTTTTGCCTTTTTTTCTCTATTTTGCTGCATTTATTGCCGTAAAAAAGATAATATGCACTTAAAATAGGTACTTATTATGTACTGAAGCATGCCATTTACATCATACTTTTGAATTACTTTCATACGTATCGTTATACAGTGTCCGCCAAAACATCGGCATAATATAGGAAAAAAAAATATTATTGATTTTTCAAAAAAACTTTTTACGTCAATAATTTGTGCTTCTCTAAAAACCTATTTAGCTTCTATCATATATACCGAGTGATTTTTACTTATTGAGAAAATGGAGTTTTTCGAAATTGTCAAAATCCAAAAATTGCCCTTTTTCGTAAATTAAATAAGATTTCAATGAGATTTTTTTAGAGTGTGTTATTTTTAGCTAACTGAGCAATCTCAAGGCCAAAAAACACCTATTTTTTTAAACTTTAGCTAAAAATTCATTTTTAAATTTTTTAAATATTTTCAAAATTTCACATTTCTACCAATACTTAATATTAAAATTCAATTTTTTTATGTGAATACATTAATGATTTATAATTGGAAAACATAATATAAAATGTTATTTACTTCTTTATAATTTTTATTATTTAGCGAAAAGTAGTTTGCATAATTTTTAGGTTTTTTGTGCAAGACGCTTTTTATGGGAACTATTTTTCAATTGTAATTAATAATATTAATATATTTAAATGGCTTCAAGAACCTCTAATCTAGCACTGTTAATGAATTACTGTTAGGCTTAAAAGAGATTACGTAGAAAAATAAGGTGATATAAATTTTAATTTTGTAACCGGAAGTTGGTCGGGGACGGAGCATAGGGATCACCCCTCGTACATTGAAATTACGCTTTCTTGTTCTTGTAAGTCTCAGGTGTAATAAAAGTTCATGTGATGTGTAATACACAATACATGTAATCATTTTATTTATATGAGAACTGCCTGTATATTAATGACAAACATGGCAAATTCAGCTGCCATCTACTGATTTCCTGGGCCGGGATTAATGGGGATTTTGAGTTGATGTAAATGGCATGCTTCAGTACATAATAAGTACATATTTTGAGTGCGCACTATCTTTTTTACGGCAATAATGCAGCAAAATAGAGAAAAAGGCAAATTCAGCCGCCATCTTGAATTTTGACTGATTTGCCGGGCCGGCATTAATGGGGATTTTGAGTATGTTAAAATACACACTTTTCACAGTATAATGCAAAAAAAATAATTTGTGTTGCAATTTTTCCCAGGTCAAAATTTATTTTGACTTGTACTAGTGGATAATAAGAGATGCGGGAAATAGTCTAATTTATTTTACCGCGTGTAACCTTTGTGGTGTGTTATTACCGGGGATGGAAAAAACGAAGACACTTTTAGTGCATTTTTATTAAGTGAGAATTTATTTTGAAGGCCTCTTTATACAAACTAACTCCATGCAGTAGATCTTACTTGTTGCTATGGTAATATTTTGAGACCCGGGTTAATCTAATAAGATTTTGCTAATTTAATTGCCCCACTGTCCTCGACACCGAAACGTAAAAGAGGCTATACATTATGATTTGCCATTGTTTTTTGTCCGTGTTAGTTTAATAAAACATATGTGTTTATTTATTTAAATAAGATGATAATTAAAATAGATATTATGTATGTACCTATAAACCATTGTACACATTATTACGGCAATTTGTTTAATTTGTAATAGTATGATTCTCTACGAACACCTGCGATTTTAGGTCAGATCAAAAATAGCGATAATTGAAAGCGAGAAGCCGACGACGTTAAAATCAATAACTCATATATCCAGTGCCATCAACACCGTTATCAGTCGGCTCTATGTAGCGGTATGAACTTCTGACGTTTTTTAAGAATTGCTTTGAGTAACAAATCTCTTTAAAAAATATATTAGAAATACATCCCTCATCATAACTGAATTACTACAAGTTAAGCACTAGGTTCTTTAAAATATGCCGGGCTTAGGGTTACAGTAGGATAATTCATGTACTATTGTTGAAAATTACAGGACTAGATAAAATTTCAGTTTATGACGATATATAGTATGATCAAAAATTATTTTGATCTAGTAATCAGTGTTGTGATCTGAGAATAATTTTTAGTAACACTGCTAACAGTGCCAACGTAACAAAACTAAACATGTTAGTAACAAAATCCCTCGCAAAATTCCAGTTTGAGGTGTAAGGAGTTGAATTGGAATGAAAGATTAAAACTTTTATAGCAAAATTTATTATCTGAAAAAACAATGTAAAACTTTCAAAACTGTCAACTGTCTTAAACGCCCTCTGCGGTCAAATAACTAAACTGTAACTGTAAACATTTCACTGATTCAATCCTGTTGATAAAGTGAGTATAGAAAGCGCCACTCAAGTCGGTAAATCAGTACCAAATTTCCAAGTTTATAGTTTAAAAAAAAAGTAACAAAAATTATAGTAACAAAGTAACCAACTAAATGGAAAAGTAACAGTTTTGTTACAAAAGTAACAACTTTCACAACACTGTCTAGTATGGCTATGGAATAGTTGCTAATTTATGAATGCAACTATAATAAGTCACTTAATAACCAAATGTCAAGTTTGACATTTAAGTATGAATGTAGTTGCATTCAAATTAGGAACTTTTCCATAGCCATACTAGATGAAAATAATTCTTGATCATACTTTAGTTATTTACGTAACGAGTACTGAAAGTGATACTTTACAGGACAGTTGGACACTTGGGCAATTTCCAGGATGAGCCATAGGCGAATCCCGGAGGCCTGCAAGTGCAGAAAAGTCACTTTAAGTACGAGCTGCGTACGATATCTTTCGAATTTACAAGGTGATACAATAATGCAGCAATTTAACCTTCCAGTAGTGCTGCCCGGTGTCACCGATCGGGTATTCCTAATTTTGCCAATAACTCTGATATTTGTTGGAAGGCGGAGTTGCACTGTTGAGTCAGTAGCTTGAGAGATGTGCTAGTAAGCCTCTGTGTATTAATAAAAAAAAATCAGTTTTAGATAAAAATGGAACAGTGGATGATGCATATCGCTAGATCGGCAATTATATACATTTTCTCTTTAATGCCACGATGGCCCTTGATAGGTGCCATTAAAAAAGAATGACTTTCTCAAAAACTAGCAAATTATAACAGATTTTCTCTAATCACAGCTTTCTATGATTAACAATTAAATTTGAAAAAAATAATTTTGGCCAGACTATCATATGTAATTTGAGACGTATATTCCAAAAACAAAAAAAAGTTTGGGTTTATTTATTTAAACAATCAATGTTAATGGCACTTCTGGTAAAACCGGAAGTTTATCATTTGAACTCGATCTATCAATCAGAAATTATGTGTGGTATACCCGTATCAAATTTAATCCAAATCGATTCGTATAAATAAAGAAGATGTAAGCATGGCCCTGGTCGCATTGTCACCCGGTATAGCTGTACGAGAACATATCAAATCGAATTTCCTAATATAAAACCTATATTTATTTATATTTGTCTATGACAAAGTGGAAATATTATAATGAATGTTTCTTTACACTTTAGCTTCCGTTACAAATTATTGTTAACGATTTATCAATTAAACAACCATTAAAATGCTTGGGAGATTAAGCTGCATTGTTCCATTTTACCAAAACAGGCATTTGGTGGGCACGATTTATTAACTGTCACGCGGGGAACTTTAATCAGTTCTCAACTAGCAACTAGCCAAAGTGTTTTGATCAACAGAATTTCACTTCATGTAATATTTACGACGTAACGTTATATTAATTTGATCTCTGAAATAAGAAATAAGAAGATTACGTCAAATATACCTTAGTACAAAGTTACACCCCTCATGACTTACAGTCCCTTAAAACTCAAGAAGAAAAAATATATTTAAATTCGCATTAATCAAGAAAGTTTTAACAAACAGTACTCATATTTGTCATACGTATCTATTGTTGTATAGTGCACCCCCAAATTGGTTTAGAAAGTGATGCACAGGGGGCGTTGTTGTTGTTAAGAGTGGATTAATAAACGAAAGGAAGTGGCTAATGTTAGAAATTCGTTTTACAACAGACTTAGATATTGTTTACTTGAAAATGGAGGGTTATTTGAATATTTTTTACAAGTTTAATAAAAATAATTGTTGTTATTAATTCATGTTAAAATTTAATAAATGTTAAATTTGTATGTGCCACCCGTTTTAGTAGTAGTTATTAAGCATCTATTCTATATTTAATAAATTTGATTTTTGTGTGGGTACAGTCGAAGAACAAACGCAGTGTTCACTGCTTATGAGCTGCTACCCAATGGTTTTCCCAATTTATTTTGTTTTCATTTTGTTTTCCTGCACTGTATCTGCGATCCCGGCAGAAAACATTTCTACTTCAGGGAAGCGACCCTGCCCACGCGAGTCGTGGTTTTCGCTTACCTCCTATTCTTGAGAGAGAACCATGTCCTAACATCAATTCCACTCATGTCACCTTCTTGTCCATGGGTTAAGAACGGTCCCCAAAGGCGGATGAATTACGTAACTTTTACGCAATCAACGGCATGAGATCAGGCAGGCAAGGGGAAACCACCTGACTTATTTCCCAAGAGCACACCATGGTAATTTCAAGGAACAATGATGATGTGCCTGGCGATCCGGTTGGCAGCCGGCGCTTGGTCGGGTCCGGGCTGACCAGTGTTAAATTGGCTTCCGGGCACGTGGATGTGAGCAATCGGGCGTCACGTGCGAAATCTACGACTGAAAGGAAAATGCAGCTAAGGGATAGTATTAGCTTAGCAACATGGAACGTCCGAGGACTGATACAGACCGGAAAACTTCATATAGTGGAGAATGAAATTATTCGACTAAACATCGACATATGTGGGGTATCGGAGACCCATTGGAAAGACAAGGGCCACTTTTCCACATCTCGTCACACTGTGTACATATCAGGAGCAGAAAAAACTGGCAGAAACGGCGTAGCAATGACAGTCTCTAACAAACTAGCAAAATACGTACATGAATATGAACCCATAAATGACACAGAACACAGAACTTAGACTAGTACAAACGCTCATATTCCCCATAGCCACGTACGCATCAGAAACGTGGTCACTGAAGAAGTCATACAAATCCCGTATTGAAGCCTTCGAAATGTGGGTATACCGCCGTGTCCTCAGAGTGTCGTGGACGGAACATAGGACGAATACATCGATATTGGACGAATTACATATCACCTTCTTCTTCTTTAGGTGCCGTCTCCAGATCGAAGTTTGGCAATCATCACAGCAATTCTAATCTTTGAGGCTGCTGCTCTGAAAAGTTCCCCAGATGTGCATTGAAACCATTCCCTCAAATTACGCAGCCACGAAATTCTTCTTCGTCCTACACTTCTCTTTCCTTGGATTTTTCCTTGTATTATCAACTGTAGCATTCCGTACCTTTCTCCTCTTGTAACGTGTCCAAGATACTGTAGTTTTGAGCTCTTTATCGTATCTATAATTTCTTTTTTTTTACCAATTCTTCTTAGAACCTCCTCGTTAGTTATTCGGTCCATCCACGATATTCTGAGAACCCTTCTATAAGCCCACATTTCGAACGCTTCTATTTTCTTGACCGTTGCCACATTGAGTGTCCATGCTTCAACCCCGTAGAGAAGAGTGGTGAAGATATAGCATTTAACCAAACGAACCCTCAGATCTAGATTCAGGTATCTACTGCAAAGTACTTTTTTCATTTTGATGAAATTTGTCCGTGCTATTTCGATCCTGATTTTAATTTCGTTGGTGTAGTCGTTATTGGCACTCACACTTGTACCAAGATATGTGTATTTTTCAACTTGTTCGATAATATTTTCCTTGACAGTAAGATCTTCGTTATTACGATATGTCTTCGATATCCTCATGAATTTTGTCTTCTTAATATTTAGTGTTAGACCATACTCCTCACTACACTCAACAACTTTGTTCACCAGTCTCTGGAGGTCTTCGATACATTCTGCCAGAATCACCGTATCATCCGCGTATCTTATGTTATTGATGGGTGTTCCGTTGACTTTAATACCAGCTGTTTCTCCTTCAAGGGCTTTTTTGAGGACTTCTTCGGAGTATGCATTGAAAAGCATCGGTGACAGGACGCACCCTTGTCTCACTCCTCTTTTTATTTCTATCTCTTCTGATGTTAGTTTGTCGATGCATACTGTCGCCTTTTGGTTGTAATATAAATTTGAGATGATTTGAAGGTCTCTATAATCCAGCTGTTTCTGTTTGAGAATATCTATTAACTGGTCGTGTCTAACTCTATCGAACGCCTTGTTATAGTCAATGAAACACACATATACGTCCTGGTTAACGTCCAGACACCTTTGGACCAATACGTTAAACGAGAACAGCGCTTCCCTTGTTCCTAGGCCTTTACGGAATCCAAATTGGGTTTCCGTGATGTCCATGTCCAGTTTTTGATATATACGATTGTGGATTATTTTTAAGAATAATTTTAATGTATGTGACATCAAGCTGATGGTACGATGGTCCTGACATTCTTTGGCATTTGGTTTAAACAGATGAAGACTGATAGTAGCCATTCCTCAGGGATATTTCCTGTGCCGTATATTTGATTGAGAAGTTCTAGCAAGACGTTCATATGTTCTTCGTCGATAATTTTAAGGATATCGCTGGGGAGTTCGTCGGGTCCAGGGCTTTTACCACTCTTCATCGTTTTCAAGGCGTATGTTATTTCTTCCTTGGTGATGTCCGGCCCTATTTCATCTTGAGTTGTGGGTATCGGCTCTGGACCTATTCTCTGGTCTATGAATAGTTCCTCTATATATTCCTTCCATCGTTCTAATTTTTGTTGTGTATTTGCAATGATATTACCATTTTTGTCTAGGAGTGTACAAGATTGTTTTCTTGATTGTAGGCCAGCAAGTTCTTTGACTTTTTAAATAAGTTAAACAAATCATATTTATTTTGCAGTTCTTCTATTTCTTCACATTGTTTTCGAAAATATATTTCTTTGGCTTGTCTTATTTTTCTTCTAATCTCACAGTTAATTTCTCTGTATTTTCCCATATTCCTGTTTTTATGTTGTCTTCTTTGATCCATCATTTTCAAGATTTCGTCATCCATCCACTTTTTTCTTTTCTCTCTAGAGTCTCTTAGTAACTGTTTGGACGGTTCTAATACAGCTTTTTTAAATCGTTCCCATTGTTTGTTTACATCTACCGCATCATTTTGTATCTTGTCTAAGTTTTCATAGATTTTCGTTTGGACGTTTTCTTTAATGTCCGGTATCTGTAGTTTTCTTGTCTCTATTTTAAGGTTATTCCTGGGGTTTTTACAAGTTTTCAGTCTGGGTCTAAAGTTGGCAATCAGGGGGTTGTGATCTGAATTTACGTCGGCTCCTGGATATGCTTTTACCGATTTAATGGCATTCCGATACCTTTCATTGATCAGAATATAGTCAATTTGATTTCGAACAATCTTATTTGGTTTATCTGATGGTGCTCGCCATGTATACAGTCTCCTTGTTGGTAGCTTGTAAAAGGTGTTGTTGACCACTAGATTATTTTCTTGGCAAAATTGTACCAACCGGTCTCCCCTTTCATTGCGCTCGCCTAATCCATATCACCACCCGGTTGCTAAGAATGATCAATCGCTCTTACCTTCAGTATCTCGGTCATATTTCCAGGCGAACAGGAACAATCGAAAAACTTATGATTGAAGGCAAGGTAGAAGGCAAGAGGCCAAGAGGCAGATCGCCAACTCGTTGGACTAAGCGAGTTGAAGATCTGCTACACACAGGGTTGCACGATGCCATCCAACTAGCTCAGGACAGGGACAACTGGAGAATCACTCGATTCCCTATAATTTCAATTACAACGGTGTCATCAAACCCTCTCGAGGGTAATTGGACCGAGGAGGAGGATGATCTACGTGTGGAAATAAATGTATTATTATCTGTAATCTACCATCATGTGTTCGAAATGGTATATTCCGTCTTCCACCATTATTCCACAAAAGTTTACCCGACCAGATAGACATGTTAAAAATGCCATTTTAATTTTAAAGATTCAAATGTTTGGATGATTGTAGAAAAAATCTTGTGTGCACCTTGTCGGATAGAGCCGTTCATTGCATTTGGTAAGTTATGGATTTCGCCTTCGTTTCGATCGACAATTATCTTACCGCGTGCAACAAACAATGCTCTATCCGCACTTGTTACACAAATAATTATTGTCATTGTAACATTTAAAGCAGCCTGCATAATTTTTGTTTAGGGAATATTATGATGTCGCTTTAAACATAGTTAATTATCTGTATCATTGAGTAGTAACCCAACAAACTTCAGTCATTCAGTGCTATTAGAAAAACATAAATGGAAATACTTATTTAGTTTGATTTAAATCGTTAAATGTAATTCGTTTTGAACAAATTCATATTCACGAATTAAAGAATACTTTCTTCTTAACCCACCACCTAGATGGCCATATTATAATTAAAGTAGGTGTATGTTGATTTTTAGCTAACAATCATTCATGTATTTTCAATTTAAGACTTTTCTGCAAATCAACACGGTGGCAGCTTTTATTTAAAAAAAAATGATTGAAATCGGTCTAGTGGAGGTATCAAAGTACCGAAAGAAAATGCTTCACGTTTTAATAATGTATATACAGGGTCCGGCAGAATGACGTATCCAGTTTCAAAGTTAATTCATTTCATAATATAATGCGATATAAATTCAAATCAAGTCGCCATGCTTTCGGGATAAATGGAAATTGAAGAAAGTTGTCAAAGTGTTTGCGATAAATGCCAGTTTAGCTGTGAATATAGAGCATTGGTCAAATATTCAACGTTCTTTTGCGGTTGAAGCTTATTTTAAAAATAACAATTCTGTTCTAACCACCCAGCGTTTATTTCGTCGTTACTTTCATTTAAATCCACGAGATGCAGTTCCTAGTCGAATAACAATTAAAAAGTGGGCACACAAGTTTCGCACTACTGCCTCATGTGCCAAAGAAAAAGCAAAAGGAACAAACTCTTTCTGTACGCATACTTGAAAATGCTGAAAGGGTAAGAGCAGCTTCAAGAGTGCCAGCAGCGAGAAGGAGGTCACTTGACTGATGTAATGTTTAAAAAATAAAATTTCCGTGTTTCCTGAAGAACCTTTTGTTTGATTTTTGAATAAAAATTTAGCCGTTAACAAATACAACTCAATTTAAAATGGATACTTCATTCTGCCGGACCTTGTAGATGTGGAAAAAGGTTACGAAAACCACTAAACCATTGATATGGAGGCAATTCATGACAAGGGGTAAAAAGCGAAACGATGAATTAGAGCATTGTTCCACTGCCAGAGATAAACGTTAGGGATATAATTTGATAAAAGTAAACCAAGAAAACTATAAAAATTACAGTGAAACAATCTGGAATCTGACTGTAAAGATGGTTTAAGAAAATTATTTTGATAAATGTTATAAGAATTTTTATATCGTTTTTAAAGAAGCCCATAATGCGAAAAATGCATCGAATATTTTGTTCTAATAACTCTAAAACTAAATACTTTCGGTGTAGAGTCCCTTCAATGATGTTTTTCTAACTAATACACACCGCACTATGCTCTGCTTTTGCACAAAATATTACACAAGCTCGAATAGTTTGGTTCTATTCAGTCTTCGGATAAGATGCTGGTTGTCCAACAGCTGAAGGGCTTCTAAATTCCCGTGAAGGTGAAGTCTGGCTTCATGTTTTCCAGAAAACCATTTGATCTCGTCTTTAACCATTGAGACGCTGAGGCTTGATCAGTGTTGAATCCAGGGGGGTGACCGGGGGTGAAATTCCCCCCCGGGCAGAACAAAATTCCCCCCCGGAAACATTACCACTTCATATTCATGTTTTTTTAAATCTAGAAAATAATGGGCGGATTGCGGTGGAATGGGTAAAAATACCCCCCAGACGTTTCATTTTCCCCCCCGGAGTAATCAGTCTGAATTCAACACTGGGCTTGATTTAAGTCAGAGTTACGTATTTACCATGGTGCCTTTACTAGTTACGCAGTATTTTGTTCTAGAAGGTCTGCATGAGTTTGATGTTGCAATTTCTGACGTAACCCTAAGAAAGTTACTATATAACCACATCGGCTTCAGGATCTGATTGTAGATTAAGATCTTACTGTGTATTGACAACCTAGAATATCTTCAAAGAAGCCAATAATGCTGATGGTATTTCAACCCAAGTTCAGTTCTTTTCTTCTCCACATGCTCTTGCCACCGGAGCTTAGCATCCATAGTTATGACTAAATATTTGGCGTTATTCTCATAGGGCTCAATAGTACCATTATATCTAAGAACGGAGGATTAACTACCTTTTTATTAGTGAAGTTAACATGGATGAATTTAAGCTCTTACATTGTTGGGTCCAATCAAGTATTACTAGCTACTTGTAGTCTTCCAATGGATATACCTTGCTATCAACTGCAAGTAGTGTAGTATCGTTTATAAATGTAGCTACAGTGATTCCTTCTAATGTGGGTTATCACTGGTATATCAGGTATAATGGACACAGCCAAGAATACTACTCTGAGACATGCCAGCTCATATTTTTTCAGGTCAGAATATTAAGCTTCCTGTTTAATTCTGAAGAGTCTGTCTGAGACGTACGATGTTGGAATTTCTACATATTACTTCCAGAGCATTTTATTTAATGTGTGTATGAGGCCTTCGTACCATACTGTATCGAAGGTCTGAGGGACATCTAGGAAAACTGCAGAACATATTTGCTTTTCTTCGAGAGCACGCTCTATTACATCAGTAATGCGATATTTTGCAAGCATCACTAACTGTTAAATTATTTATACAGTACTCAGTTTATCTTTCCAAAAGTTATTCTAGGTGATCTTTTATACTTTATAAGGTACTTCTTTGTGTTCATAATTCAAGATATTTGACTGTAAATTTTACTCGAAAGCCGAGAACATTCTTTTGTTACTTGTGAAAAGGAGCTATAAATGAAAAGGGTATTTTATCAGATGCTCGAATAACATTGTCTCTAATAATTTCTTTGGCCTTTATATAATCTGCGTTTTAAAACACAATATACATTTTTCTGAATTTAGGGTTTCATGGGGAACTATAAGACTCTTCCCTTCCAATGAACACGTACTTTGTTTCTTTGATCGAATGGAAGCAGTGCTCCACTGTTACACAATCGTGCTTCATGTGTGCGTGGAAATTATTCAAATTTCTCTTGCAAATGAAGCAGTTGCAAATACATGTAATTTAAAGTCTCTTCGAAGTACTTTTCTTGCATTTTTTATCTATACATAAATTTTTTTAAATTTCATGATCACTGGAGAGAGTAAACTACAGGAAGCGGATAGAAAGCAAGCTCAGTTTAAAATTTGTTTATGTAGGGTAGCAGATGATTGAGAAATAAAAAGTGTGAAACGGGAGAAATCATGGGAATAATAATAATTAATAACTGTACACATTTTTGAATTTTTGCTTCAATGTGACAATAGATTCTTCAAGATTTTTTGAGTTAACCCGTAGATGTGCCAGTAACCTAATGAATACTTCACGGTAGAGGCAATGTCCAGTACTTCAGTTAATCAATTTTACGCCCGTCTTGTTCAACCCATCCACATGAGCTCGTTGCGATCTCTTGCATCACTGTGTTCTAATTATAATTACTTTTAATATTATACAGAACTTTTTAATTTAGAAATTCCGGGCATAAATGCGCATACTTTAATTTGCCGGAATATTTGATGCGTCAGCGGTGAAGCATGTGCCCTTTGCCTATTTTTTGCTTTATTACTTTAAAAATAACTGAGCAAATTAAAATGTGGAAATGGATATTTTATATTATGCTAATTTTTAAAATAATAATTTGAGTAACAGCTTTTGTGGGTTCAGTGTACTGCGGCAGCAATAACCTGTCATGTTTATTGGCCATTTTCTACCCTTCTCCATTGCTTCACACCTCGTTGGAAGGCTGTAATCACCTAGCCGGGATGTGTTGTGCATTTTGGGGTAAAAGTTTACCGGCCGTGTACGCGCAATCAAGTGTTGTATGTTAAAAGGGTTTACAGAGACTTCGGTGTAAAAACCGAGGGGAGATAACAGAGCAGAGCTCTTTTTACGACTGATTTCACAGTTGTCTCTGTGCAAATTAATATTTTTTCGATTTTTATGTCCATCAGTTTAATATGTTGACCCAATTTTAAGGCTACATATATGGATATATCAGCGTTTCCTAAACTGTTTTTGGTATATCAGGAATTATAGCAATACCACTCTAAATTTATAGTAATTTCATTGGTATCTCGAATCTGGTTGTGTTTTTTTTTCAAATCTACGATTTTCCCATTTTAAATGTGGGTAACAGCCGATAGTTTTATTTTTTTTCTCTGAAGATTAAATTGTTACGGGATCGGTAGCGGTATTCTCAAGGAAATTAATTTATAATCAACTTACCAATGGAATAGATAACGTTTATCCAACACCTAGTTATAAGACTATAACTAGATCGATTTTCGATCTCTAAAGTGGCCCATAACCCACTAGTGAGGTAAAAACTTTAAATCATTGTTGGTAGCACTGTCAGGTTATGTCAAATTCGATATTTGCAGCAAGTGTTGCATCAGCCTGCGTCAAATAGCAAACAAAATCTAACCTTTTAACCTCGAATTTGTTATAGACTGACAGTGCCACCAGCAATACACTTCAGTACTGGCAAACATATAACACTAATCACAGGCGACTCTAGTTAAAAATTGATTGATATTTCGGTACTTCGTCACCGCACAAACACGATACAACGACATCATCGGGAAATATATCTAGAATACAAGTTCCTAGCTTTGTTACGATGGCGGTAACAAGAAAGGTTTGCTCCGGCTAAAACTGCAGTGGATGGGCAGGTTCTTTACGACCTTTGAGTTAAGGCTGTACTCCGGTACGAGAGGTAAAGGATGGTAAATAATTGGAAGCGCCACCACATACCGACTGAATCGGGGTAAAATTAACAACAGGTGAGCCCACTTTAAATGTGGAAGTCAATAGGCCCACATTTCTACTTCTGCCTTGGCACAACCTGAGGTAGTAGCGAGTGCAACAGCTGATTCGAACCTACCTTTGATGGCATCAACTTACACTTATGTAATTTCCTGTACAGAATATAAAAGGCATGCAAACACCAATGAAAAAAATAAGCAATTAACAATAAACTCTATTAATGAAATAAAATATGTAAAAGGTGACAATGAACGTTACAATAATTACTTATTACGGTTGAAAATATGCGAAAATGTTAGTTAGGTTAGCCGGGCTCCATAGCTCAGTGGTAAGCATTCTGGCTACTGATCTAAGGGTCGAGAGTTCGATTCCCAGCCCCTGTGAGGTTTTTAAAAATAAAAAATGCGGATGAAAACCTCTACAGAATGCCATCATTCGGAAGTGATGTAAAGCCGTGGGTCCCATGTTACTACGATGTGTAGCATGTAAAAGATCCGATGCTAAGGTTGGAACTCTTTAGTCTCGGCATAATTCCAAAGGTACCTGGTACTCTTCATGACTAGACCTTGTTCATGGGGTTCGCAAAAAGGGCCTATAAAGGCCTACTTGCTAGACATAAGTCTCCCCAAAAATAATACTACTACTAGTTAGGTTAACGACGCAATTTTTACTCTAAACACAAATGACAAAACGACGACAAATGACATGGGTACATTAAGAAACAGTCTTAACGTTAAGTTTTCCCACAAAACTACTTTACAGTACCAAAATTTAGCGACAGTCACTTCAATAATGGTACAACAATGGTTACTTGAGCTTAAAAGACAAAACAGCATGTAGACAATAGAACTTGACGGAATTGTTCCAACATATTACGATTTAAATCAACAAAAGAGCACAATTTGCCCAAACCACACTTCGGAAAATCACTTCACTATGACTGTGTAGGCGATACAACGGTTAATAACTAACAAAATACCTGGTAAGAACTTAGATGTGCTGACGTAGCACGTCGACACAGGCAGATGACGATAATGAAACTCGTGCCTTCATTCCACTGATGACACAATAAACAAGGGCTTCAGTTAATAATTCGCTTTATGCGTAATTAGGAGTTGCCTGACTCTACGAAACAGAAGAACTCCGATCAAACCTGCACTTGTACGTCACTTATTCACAGCTCTCGACGATAACAACAACGTGGCCTCGCAACTAGTAAGAATTTCGACATTACGGTGGGGCCAAAGAGCCACGCCGGAACCAACGTGTCAACGATTCGAAAACCGGACAGAGATGAAAGTTTTGGTCAACGCTGCGGCAACGGAATGAATTTACGCAAGCGCGGCTTAACTTCGTTCCTTTTCTCGCTTGAGCAAAACGCTTCAGAAAATTCTAGAATGACGGAATCTGACTCATCCTTCGAGACTCGAAGGGAAGCTTACGCCTGTTAGAACAACAATAAATTCTGAGAAGCCGATAAGCTAAAACTGCATTGATTAGCATATGAGAACAAAGCGTGAATTTATAAAACCAGCGTACGAAGAATTGGGTTTCGATGAGTATACAAGAACGGCAAAGTGTTAAAACACGAGCTAGGCAGAAATAAGGTAGGTTCGTGCGGAATCAAAGTTTAATAACATTAATACATTACAAATTTAGCTTACGTGAATCGAGAAAATGCTAGGATTTGGGGCTAAAATACGGAAAGTAATTGCTTCAGGGAAATTGTTCTAACAGGTAGTAAATGTATCTATTGACTGACGATGCTCAACCAAACACTCTCAATAAATCACTATTTTTTATTTGTGTTTTTATATAAAGTAAGAAAACTCCAGTAAGGTTATAATTTTTCACTAGATTTTGATCCAAAAAGTTTAGCTTCGATAAAAAATTTGCACATTGTACGGTGGAACTACATTGCTGTGAAACCGCATCTCACCTTTCATGAGGTCCAGCTGTTACATAATGCTACTGCAGGTCTAATTTTTTTTTCAAAGATACCCTTCAATGTAGAATGGTCCTTGGGGCATAGGTGCTTCTTAGACCCAGCCCAAACAATAACTTGTTGAATCCTAGTGGTACGAGGTTACTATAAAGTATAAAATTTCTTGCTTCCAGTTCTTGTGAGTCTTGCGTTGTTAATGAATATAAACTATTTAGATTTTATACTAAATATGGTTCGATTTTGCCAATTTAAAAAAAAGATGCTATACCATGACTCCCTAAGACGAACACATACATTTTATAGCTTTTTGAATATATGTGAAGCTGAATATGTGAGATAATCATTCACTAATCAGTATTACATAGTTTCAACTAGCAGCTACTCAATAATATTAGTAGAGCATTAACGTCATTATAGAAGCAATCGCGTCAGGGAATTGCGATCACGGTGTTGAAAACGTGTGGTTGGTTGTACTATCGGATTTGAATATTTTCTGCGCTGTGTAATGCTAATGGGTTGGGTGTTTTGATCTATTTGGTAGTCTATTGTAACAATGTGTCAGATCTGCTAAATATATTATAACTGCGACAGGATGTACTTAATACTGCTTATAATTAATATTCGGAAAATGGATTTGTTATTGGCGCAATAACCAATTATCATAGAGTTCGGAGGCTTTCAGGGCCATTGTCCTTACGTAACAAAAGACTTCTGGGATTGGACCGTGCCATTATTGAGGTCGAAGAACTCAATGTTTCGCCCACTTTCGTAAGGGGTTTCATCAGGAGAAAAGCGAAAGAGCAGGGTAAGTCAACGTATAAACCATGCCAGATGCGAAACTGTTCTAACGACCGGAAGGATGCGAGAATTTATAGGCAAGTGTCGTCGCGCTTGAGTGATGGCAGGTCGGGACTTAGAAATTAGCGAGAGATCTTAAAAAACTAATAACCGAAAAACCGTTTGAATTGTTTTTTCAAAGTATCCACAACTACAAAAATTAGAGCATATTTGTTTGTTTGTTTGTTAATGGACAAGGTCTAGGCATGCAGAGTACCAGGTACCTTAGACATCGACTGCTTGGGTCATATGGTCAAAGTCCTACTTAGAATTTTATGATTTTAACCTTTCATCGGTGTCGAGCAAATTTTTTATCTCTGCAGTAACGTAAATTTTAAATTTGTACACAAGCTCCCATAATATCGAGTCATTACCATAACGCCTTCTTAATGTATTCACATAATATTTTTTCGTGTAAACCAAATATACAATAAATAACGCTTTGTCGCTAACACAAATGTATCGACATCAAAATGTTATAAAATTTAAGAAAAACTATTTTAAAATTAAAAGTGTTAGAGGTATCTTAATATATAAAATAAAAATATAGAAATGTACAGTGTACTTTTTTCGAATTGTTCGCAGACATTGTTAATTTGAGCGAAATGAATTGATATTTTACGGAACACATCGCATTAACACTTAGATCTATAAACAGAAACTTCTTAATTAACTGGATTCACAAATAGCCTTTTGTAATTACATTCGTAAGTTTGAAATTTACTATATTATCGAAATGAAGCGATATTTTACGGATTTACAATGCTTTCAATTTATTTAGTTTGTCACTCAACACTTTTCGAGGCAAATAAATTTGAAAATCGATTGCTGTATAGCATAGCGCAAACACGTTTGAAACCAATAAGCCTCCTTAGCGTTCTTTCTACAATTTCACTTTTATCGGTAAATCTAATTGCATGAAACTTCTTAATTAACTGGGTTCACAAATAGCCTTTTGTAATTACATTCGTAAGTTTGAAAATTACTATACTATCGAAATGAAGCGATATTTTACGGATTTACAATGCTTTCAATTTATTTAGTTTGTCACTCAACACTTTTCGAGGCTTAATGATATGCATCAAAATAAGTTAATAACAGTTATTTTCGAAAACCAATATATTAAAATCAGTCAAGAATTTATTTCAACATCCCTTCATAGAGGCGAACATAGAAATCATTCCATTAACAAGTCTCCGTAGCCTAGTGGTATGAGTGGGGGACTAGCAATACAATGGTATCAGGTTCGAACCCTGCTTGGAGTAGAAAAGTTTTTTAAATAAATGGCCGCTTCAATTAAAACAAAATGGCGCCCAAAGTGCCTCTTTACCCCGGGCAATTTAATTATTAAAAACAAAATGGCGCGGTTATCAATTTCACTTTTCCCCAGGCTATTTAACTATTAAAAACAAAATGGCGCGAGTATCAATTTAATTAGAGGTTTAATTATGCCCTCAGGGATTGATCAATAAAAAATGGAGCCCTCTTTCTACTCGTATCGAATGATTTGTTGCCTTTCTTCGTTTGACAACCAGTCTTTTCTGCGAAAGATTTCACCAACTTAACTTGTTTCACATATTCCAACTGGGCTGTTATTGTATCAAACACTGTCCGCAACCTTATCCCTGAACAGACTTGGTGTTAAAAACAACCGCTCTGTTTTAACGTTTCTTCGTCTCTTGGATCTTGAATTTAAGTAGTAGAAACAATATAAATAAAATAAAAGGTTTTATGACTAGTTATACTATATTTTTTACATTTCAAATCTTTTATCTAATAGACTTGTCTGTCCGGGACGCTGTTTTGTCTGTCCGGGACGCTGTTTCAGCAGCCAAACCGTAAGAGATAGAGAAAAAAGTTATTAAAGTTATATGTTTGGAATGGTCATGTCAGGTCAGGAACCGAATTTCAGTCACGTGACATTTCCGGTTTTCGAGAGATCACGTGATTTCTCGAAAACCGGAAGTGTCAGTACGCTGTTTCAGCAGCTAAACGGAGCTGCGACCCTCTGCGCCTTAAAACCTCGATCGGTTAGGCAACCACTTTGACAGCTTCCAGAATGTTCCGATGCGGCGTACCACTTTGACACCTTCCACGTCTGGCTACAGTTTTTATTTAATACGCGTTTTATTTGAAATGAGACATTTGTCTCACTGGGTTGCTAGTAATTTACCTAATAGGACAGAGATTGGCGTTCTCTTTATTTTCTATTAGCCACTTGCTGTCCGTCAGTGTTTTAACATCCCTCTGCGACGTTTTTGCAACTACAGAATTATACCGTATTCTGCAAGTTGGGACCCTTTTGCTATTGAATTCCTACGTAAAGTAGTAGGTGAAACAGTTGCTGTCCTCTCCAACCCGTCAATATTTTTTTACATCAAGAAGAGTTTGTGTTAACAATATCTTTGTATTATGCGGCTAGCTGAGAAGAAATTCATTTAGCTTTTATAGATTTTCAAAAAACTTATGACTCGATTCCTCAAGGCAAACTAGGGGAAGTCTTTGAGATAATGAATATCTATAAACCAATGGTAAAAATTTACTCCTACCAAAGGACTGAGACATGTATCTAGAAGCTCTAACAAGATTGGAAAAGAAGGATAAAAACGTGGATATACCCATTAGGGACGACCTCTTTGCACTTAATTTCACTTACTATTAAGTATTAATCGCACAGGACTTATACAACCTAGGGTTCATGTTAAAAAGACTCTGAGAAAGTATTAAGCAATGGGGTGTCAACATTTTTAACAAAACTGAATATTTAGTTAAAAACAGCGATGCCTAGTTTCGAATAGCCTATTAATTAATGACAGTAGGGAAGTCCAGCAGTAATAAGAAAATGGAGTACACCAAGATGGAATTAAATCCCGTATAGAAAACGGTCGAAAAACGTTAGGTTGCCTTAATTCATTATAGTGGAATAAAAGCACATCATCAAAGATGAAGAAACATATAGGAAGATAGATGGTGGAATACGGTTTGCATTATGGCTGCGAAACATGGGCTGCCTTAGAAGGAATGTTGCGATATCGAGAATAGAACATATGACAAATAAGGAGATACGACGCAGGATAGATGCCAAAGACAGCGTGACAGATAGGATTGACAAAGCCACAAATGGTTCGAAAACATACTAAGAGTGAACGATCAGAGACGGTCAAACATTTTTTTTTGGTGTACTCCAGCTGGAGAACGAAAGAGAGGCCGACCGAAGAGGTCCTTGACTAGCGAAATAAAAGAATTAGTTTGTGACACCCTATATTTATGCGTAGATATATATTTATTCTTAGTGTCAATTTCATTTTATAACAGTAATTAATGTATCTTCAAAGTTTAGTAGCGCCGTCAAAAGAATTTCGACCGAAACTATGCTAAAAGCCTACGCAGTTGCATACGAGGGGTAAGAAAGGACGTGTTTATTATTCGCAACTGTGCCAATTCATTTTTCTACTACCTATGCGGTCATGCAACTCATTTCCCTTAACAAAGGTACAATAAGGAAATTATACTATTTTGTTGTCTATAATAGTACTCGGGACAGCCATTGCTAATGAACGAAGTTAATAATTAAGGAAGTGATAGATAGTTTATACTTATTTTTTAGTAGTGTAGTGATATGTCCTGGTGTAATTAGAGTAATTTGTATATAAATACATTTAGATACAAGGGGACTAACAGAAGTTCGCTAAGTTGGCGCTGACTAACTAGATTTTGATCCAAATGAGATTAGCTGTCAATTCGTTATAGTTTTCCAATCGTTCGTAACGGATTTCAAGAAAATTGAGAAGAATGATGAAAAATTGGTGATGAAAAGTCGGTTGAAATTGCACAACCTACGCAAAAAGCAATTCGCTATGCAATTCTCTTTGGCTTTCGACGTCACCTTAAACCAATGGAAATTTTCCAAGAATGTCAAATTGCATACGGAGCGAATGCGCCATCCCTTGTGATTATTTCCAAGTGGTTTCAAACATTTAAAACCGGACATATTACTGTTCAGGGTGAACTTCGTGAAGGTCGTCCAAATTCTTCGACCGACCAAAAAAATATTGCTCTTCTGAAGACAAAAATTGACGAAAATTCCAGAATGGTCCAGGAAATTATAGCTAATGAATGGACTTGAATGCCATGGCTGTGTCAATAATATTAAATCATCATTTGGATACACGAAGAATGTGCTCGGTGTGTTCTAAGGATTTTGACCGAGGAGCAAAAAAAGCACGTGTTCGTTTTGCTCAATATTTTTTGGAAAAATTTGACAAGATCCAGCACGCTCAGTAAAATAGTAACAGGTGACGAATCTTAGTTCTATAAGTTCGACCCATAAACTAAACAGCAGTCCATGGTATAGAGTCGAAAAGGTTCAAATCTACCAGTTAAAGCAATGCAACAAAAATCAGCAACAAAGGTAATGATGTCTGTTTACTTCACTAGATCAAAAATAATAGCGCTTATTCCATTGGAACGTGGTTAAACGGTAACTGTTAAGTGGTATACAGAAATTTGTTTACCACAAGTTTTCAAAAATTTATCACAAAACCAGAAAAAAGGAGAACTTCGTCGCTACGTTTTGCATCATGGCAACGCTAGCGCTCACAGGCGCTCTCTGGCATTAATGAAATTCGTCCAGCGCCATATTCTTCGGACCTTGCGCCTTGTGACTTTTGATTGATTCCAAAAATTAAGAAAGAATTAAAAGGAAAGGGCTTTGCTTCGAAAGAGGACATTATTAATGCGATCACTACAGAAATTCAGAAGCTCCAATGCCCTGATTTTGAGGACTTCTTTTGAAAAATGGCTGTACCGTCTTAAAAAATGTATTGAAATAAATGGAAATTATGTAGAGAAATCACGAAATTATGCGATGTGTAACAAATAAAGCAAATATTTTTTTGTTTCTTTTTTTAACCCAACTTAGCGAATTTTTGTTAGTCCCCTCGTATATGCTTTCTAACGTGAAATATATTCAATCTTTGATTGTACAAGTTTTAATAGAATATTGATAACGTTAATTAACGATATCAGCAATACAAAACAAGGCAAATCTGCGAGATTATTACTTCGCAAATATTTTGTACTGTTTCCCCATGTCGAATAATTTAAATTCCAAAATCTAATTTCCTGTAAATGCATGACATGTAGGAATGTTCATAATCGCATTACTGTAAACATTCAGGAAAAGTTGTATACTTATCAAAATGTACAGAATAGTCTGTATATCTGATAGCTGTGGTATTTTATTTATGAAAAATAAATTACATCCGCAGCTTCCATACGCGAAAGCTGAGCCGCTTTCCATGTTGGTAAATAGAAGGAAACGTATTGGAAATATACAAAATTTAAAAGGCGAGCATTTAAAGGCTGTACCTGCATTCAGTAGTTAATGCTAGCATCCTACAAACTGAATCCCAGTGCGGCTTCATTAATAATTCATGCCTTTCCAGATTTTGGTTGAACTCTTACAGAATCCGAAGGAAGATGGAAGATAAGGGTATAGCAAATTATATTGTCTAGTAATTATGTGAGATGTTTTTATATAATAGACGACTGAAAATTGAATTACATCGTGCAGCCTGACGCAATTTATATAAAGGAATGTATTATGCAGGAGATAATACAAAGGATGTTTTTGATGTATTTTAGACTCAGATATGAATTTAGTGGTATATTTTCAAGTAACTCATGTGTTTTCTTATTTATTAATTAAGAAGAGTTTAGTAATTTCTAATTCCGTTATCTAGAATATTTTTCCGGAATATTGTCTAGCCTGGCATTATTAATGGCGCCTGTGAGCCAATGAAGGTATTTATGAGCGTTTTTGCTTCGGAAGTATTGTTGAATCCGTCAAAATCAAGTCTGTAGTCATGTACCTCCGCCAAGTGGAAAAGCTTGCTGAGTAAATGCAGTTGACGCCCTGAGGAGATGAAATGTGAATATATTTTCATTTCATGCCAAGCTGCTCTCCAGCCCTCTATTATAGAGCATGAACAACGCAGAATTTTAATATTGCACTAAATTATTCTCCATACCCGCGAGATGTAAATGTCGCTGTATATTAATTCAACGGCTTGGCCTATATTATTATTTCAATTAAAATCGGCGTGTAAATAGGAGTGATCGTTAGCCGGAAGCATTCCGGCCATTTTTCCCCAGATGCTTTGTTAACTCCAGTCGTATTTGTATGGTGATACAGGGACGGACTGTAGTAATACGCATTTAATTGCCGAGACCTAATTATTTTCGCCGCAGGGGAATTTTTATGCTGCTTTCATTAAAGTGCGCAAAAGGATTATTGGTTCCGTTGTTTGCTTCTAGTTGGGAATTATGTTTTTAGTAGATCGTTGATTGAGAAGTGATCGTATGCCATTTATAATTATCAATATTAGACGTATAGTAATACAATTAGCGGAGAGATTTTATTATGTAAAGTGTAAATAATTTGACAAACAAAAAAATTTAAATAAATAAATACCTTGACTCATTTCTTTTTTGTAGTAGGTACTATTGAATGTAGCATTTTATGTGAAAATTATTATTCTCTATAATCTGTGTTTGTCTTACATTCGGGAAAAAAACTCCAAAGTTTGAGAGAAAGCCAATACATAGAACTAAGTTTTGTACGTATACAGATTGTCTGCATGTACTAGGTACACACGGTAACTGGATACAGAGACGGTTTGTTTGTCTTAATATTTTAAACCGCGTGTATGTAATACCTACAAACAATCTGCATATGAACATACTCACGAAAGGAATATTATCGCTTAGAAGAATAGTTTTGAATATTAAAATATTCCCAATTTTTAAAAAAGCGATTTTAACTTATTGCGTGTCATATATATACGAAAACACTTATACAAACATTGGAGTTTTTAAGGGATGAAAGTACCACAGGGAGACTCAAAGCGCAATGCTGTTTAATTTAGCGAATTATCGCCAGTAACGGAGATGACTTACAACGAGAAATGCTAAATATACTAATATCTAAAGATAAAAGAAAGGGTTTGATTATCTACAAGGAACGTTTTAAGGTACAAGTTGCAAGTATGCAAGTAAGTATGCAAGTCACAAATGTTAACAGTTAGGTATTGCAATATCTAGCGTTAGAGAACTGTAAAATGAAGTAAAGCAAGAAACAATGCAGCCATTGCATTGGGGTATTTGAGATATATGGAGAAACAAGTATATAACCACAGACAATAAATATTGAATATTAAATGCTCGTAAGATCATTATGAACAGACAGAAACGAGGGATGACACAGTTACAATTAAACAAAAGCTGCCAAGTGAAATGAGAACACTGAGGGCCGTAACATGGAAAATTGAGAGATCGGTTACCGTATGAGAAAAAGGAACAACAGTGCAGCATTTAAAATACTTCCAAATTAATAAAAACGAGAAGAAAATCATGAAATGAACATATTGACAGGTTGGATAATGACTAATGGCCGAAGAATAGCCTTGGATCACATACTATATAGAAACATCTGGTGTGATACACGCACACAACTTCCTTTTACAGTGATCTTATAATTAACCAAAAAATTGATTTTAAATTTTTACGCATTCGTCAAAAATTTTCAAAAATTACCAATTCTACAAAAACGGTACAAAATAGAGCGTTAGTTGAAGAGAGAAATTTTCTCTAGAATTTTAAGCTGAATTCAAAAATGTAATAATATATCGGATGTTCTATTGAAAATAGGAGTTAATAAAAAAATAGAAAAAAAGAAATCCATTTTAGAAGTATTCAACTGGAAAATCACCTATCTCACATCAATACACATTAAAAATGTAATAAAAATGTGAAGTTTGAAAAAAATCGTTTTCAAAAAATCGAAAAAACTGAAAAATCACAGAGTAAACACCTACTTCCGGTAATGCGATTTTCTTCAAACGTTTGCTGTCGCATCTACTTAACACAAAAAACTTATATATGAAGTTTCAACACCATACCTTTTTTCGTTTTGGAGATATTCTGTTCACAGACAGACAGACAGACAGACACACAGACAGGCACACAGACACACAGACAGACCAATGAAAAAAATATGTTTTTTGGGTTCAGGGGACTCTAAAATGTGAAGATCTGTTGAAAACTCAATTTCGAATTTTTGGGGTGAATCCAATACTTCCTTTATCGTAAAAGGAAGTAAAAACGAGTGGTGTGCCAATTTGTTACACCGATTATATTAAGTAAACTGGAACATTAACGAATTTTCCCGATAGCAACATTGTAACTGTTAGTATTCCAAACAACTATCTCAAACGGAATGCATGTGAAGAGTCGAGGGCATAAAGAGGTACATAATAAATACACCTACTGGTATGAGCACCAGTGAGTTTACCGGTAAGAGCGCCAGGTTCAGTAGCTTACCATGATCGCTGCCCCGAACTACATGGAGCAAAAATAAGTCGCAGCGAAAACAGGTTGAACGAGATAACCAGAAACCAAAACAAAAAAACAACATTAGATCATATCAAACATCAATAAATCGTTTATTAGTAACGACAATAATGAAACGTTATTAATGACACGGACAACTAGAAATAAATCTGAGTTCGTGGATGCAAAACGAACCCAGAGAATAAAGTATTGACATGTTAATTATTATCATAATAACCTCGATGCACGAATAGTACACGAGACCATATGAGCACAATGTCTGACTTTAATTACTGTATAAGGTACCGATCAAGCATAGTAATAAAGGTCGTGTCAGAAAATCATAAATTAGTACTGAAACAAAAACTATAGTAGTCGAAAAGGCCTTTTATAAGTAATTAATAACATTATCTTTTGTTTCTAATATAGTATCTATTTGCTTTAATCTCCGAGTGGCGCATCTGGCGAATATGATTAGGTTACTCCGTTTATTATTCTTGCTACAATACGTAATACCTAATGGGGAAAAGGTTGACGGTCAAATTTCTTTTATAAATATTCAACACTTGAGGCCTGCATCGAATAATTTTCGCCAACGGGCGCAATTCGGCAAACTCAGGAATTTTTCTTGGATGTGCGCAAGGTATGTTGCTAGACACCCAATATTGAAATTCTAACCTTGGCAGTCGCGCTCTGAGCTGGAGAAAATCTGAGGATTCCGCGGCTCTGCAGGTGGCCGAATTTTCGCTTATCGGCGCGTGCTACGATTTCGAAAATCCTCGGACTATTCCTTCACCGGTGAATGTTGAATCCACAATGTGAAGAAAAATGAAAGGGAAACTGGAATTCGGCAAACAGCAAAAAAACGTATAACAACGAACTTGAAACAAATATGACTGAACATTACCTCACGTAGAACTAATCACGAATACGACCTATTTTGGATTTTGGGCGGTCAAAGGACATTTTGCTTCATAAAGCAATTTAATATATCTCGAAATACTCGGCGGCTGCGACGACTCGACAATAGGATCAAACCGCCCCTGCAGCGACTATTTCGACGAGATAAATTCGCAAATGGCGCGACACTGAACAGAAGTCCTGTATGAACACGCCGAGTAGCTTCAGAACAAAATGGAACATGACGGCCGTAAAAGATATCAATACTCAGAAATTTTGGACGCAAAAGCGCATCGATTTTATATTCAAAGCTTGCTAGACCAATTAGATGACCCGAAATGTACGCTAGCACTCGAGATGGTCGAATCTGTTGCGAACATGGGCGAAATATTATCAAGCGCTGCTTTCGGATCAGTTGGTTGGACGCCCCAAAGATGCATACATAGTTGATATTTTTATTAGCCGAAAGTACTCTAAGAACAAATCGTTAAAGAAAAACGCATGTCTGACAATGGTGGAAAAAGAAGAGAAGTGAAAATCTGAAAGTTGTGAAAATGTCTAAACATATAGAGAATACGTATACTGTATAGGTTTAAATTTATGACAACGTATTTTACTAGAAATTATATTATCACTTTATCAGGTTTGGTTTCAATAAAGTTTCACATCGCCAGAAGGGACCTGGGATATTCACAATTTGGATTTAGAACAATTTTATTTTTCTTCTGAAAGTTAAACTCTTGAACAAGTATTTTACTATTAATCTAACCATTGCGCAGAACATTTTAAAGATCTACAATTCTATCAGAATTAATAAACTGCGCCGGCATTGGAACAGTTTGTAAATTGTTGTATTTTATGAATGTTAGTTTCGGTAGACGATGAAATTCTTGTTCTGATATATATTACTAAACTACATGCGTGCTTTTCCTGGTCTGACAGTTATGCGAATTGAACTCTGCGCCACATCTTGACAATATCGCTTTTCAATTAATAATAATCAATTCACGTCCCCGTTCCGTTTTTAGCCTGTTTTGTATGTTTGCTCTTCCGTTTGAGCAAATTATAGTATCTATTAGTCCTGCGTTAATGGACCATCAAGTGTAGACGATGTCTATGGTATTTGTAATATAAATTGTACAACAACCGGGTTGTGCGGGAAGCCCTTGGAGTCCTTGCTGGAAATCATGTTTCGAGCCTCCATTATCAATGGAGTGTTGTAATATTTCTAGGGGTTTGCAACGCACCTTCAAATGGTCAGTATATTTGTTTCTTTTTGTATAAAATTCGCCAATAAGTTGAGATTCACTTGGTGGCCTATCACATTATCATATTTGTACAAATTGTTAACGTCGCCTTTTATTACTTATTGAGAAAGCAGTTAACAATGTATATGTCTTTGTTATTAATTCTTATTGAGAATGCACTATTAGTACATTTGTTTTAAGTTTTCGGGATTTTGCAACTTATAATTGTAAATACAAATACTATAAAAAAACCTACGTGTTGCAGAATTGCTGACGTAGCTTCACATTGAGATTTTATACACAAGTCGAAGCTCGTCCAAATTGGGTCAAAGGGATCCAGCGACAAACAAACCCGTGAAAAGTTTACAAATTATTCAAGGCGGTCGGTCGCAAAGTGTGCCAAACCTAGCTATTTCTGTTAGTTTATTAGTAATTTGTCATACTCCTGTCTCATTTTACCTGCGTATCAAAGTAAAATAACCAACTGCTCAAACAATTTGAGGTAGGTTTGTATAATATAATTTTAAACATCAGACTAGGCGAACATGTTTTTACAAGTTACTTGTGTAAACCAACTATATTTCTTATTTACATAGATGTTTCAAAGTTTGTATTAAGAAATTAATGTGTGATTCAAGTTATCTTATCAACATTTAAAAAATTGTAATATTATGATTGCCTGGTTCTGTGGCTCAGTGGGGAAGCATCCTGACTACTGATCCAAGAGCAGCGAATTTGATCTTGGGTTCCGTCGAGGTTTTAAAAATAAAAAATGGGGTTACATTTTAAATGTGACTATAGCAGTCAGATCTTCTCATTCCTTGACCTTGTCTCAAAACTGATGATTTTTAAAGTTGAAGATATATTTAAGTAACAAACGGTTTCCGGGATTGGACCGTGTCATTATTGAGGTCGAAGAACTCAACGTTTCCCCCACTTTCGTAAGGGGCTTCATCAGGAGGAAAAGCAAAAGAGCACGGTAACTCAACGTGTAAACCACGCCAGAAGAGTTTCGCCTCTGGCGTGGTTTTGCTTTTCCTCCTGATGAAGCCTCTTAGGAAAGTGGGCGAAACGTTGAGTTTTTCGACCTCAATAATGACACGGTCCAATCCCGGAAGTAGTTTGTTATTTAATGACAATGGCCGCAAAGCCTCCGAAATCATCTGAAGATATATTTGTTTATAATCTCTGTAAATAAGAAAATACCGTTAAAGTTTAACATACGTAATAGATGTGGTAAGGAGCAAATATAAAAGATCATTGTCGTAAGCTAATCGTTTGTGGTTAGTAATATAGATTGGTATTTTACTATTACCCTTCTGACCTATAGAATGAGACGTGGTGGAAAGAAGTGATGTACGATATTCTACGGCATAGAAACCAGCTTTCTGAATTACCTATTCAAAATGCATCTGACATTGACTAATGTCAAATTGTTCTGTCAATTTGACGGTATCAATTAATTTTGTTGTACATAAACCCATGGCGTAAAGAATACAAGGTGTAACGTTCCAGAATTGAGGAATTGTGGGCGGAGCCTCAAATTCAACCAATAAGAAATGCACATATAAAGGGCGCGAATGGTAGTATTGAAGTGTATTGTTGAAGACGGTGTCTTTGTCAAATTTGAGGTTAGGTTTTGCGTCAGTTTGTGTCAGACTGACGAAAAACCTAACCCGCTAACCTCGAGTTAGACATCGACTGACAGTGCCAGCGCCAACAACAATATACGATCGCGGCCATGGTTACGCCATGATCGCGGCCGTGATGGATCTTCTGAGTATAGGTGCATTGGGGATTGGTTGATATCTCCCCTCTACTTTCTGAACGACTGCTCATCTCCGGAACGTTTCACCTTGTATTCTTTACACCATGCATAAACCTATATATTAAATTTGAATCGTGTGTTGAAGCAGTTTGAAGTTTTATTTCACAATTTACTTGAAAATATTTCAAAGTAACTTCTGTCAATGCTAGTGGACTGATAGTTTTTCAAAACAAGACAAGTAAAACGTAAGGTATCAATTTAAAGCTCAACAGATATTAGCTTGCATGTCGAGCTGCGCGGCGCGTGAAAAGGTTAGCACTAGGAGGAACAAAGACAAGCTGATGTTCGAACCGTGCTGTTGCTTCAACGCGCTCGCTTTATACTAGAATATATCTGACGTTTATAGTTACGCGATTAGGAATTAAATGAGCTCCGTTTTACCCCACCATTTCGGCTACTGAGCATCATTTACCCACGTGCAAGCTAATTATCTGTTGAGCTGTACGAAATTGTGCCAAGTCGGAGTGTCTTTAAACGTATATAATTACCTGAGTTAACAAGAAGAGAATTGTTGCCACTCGTCAGGACAAACAGCACCACCAGATGATATATTTTTACATGTATCTTAAATAAAGCTGATATTATATGGCAAATGCATATTTTGTATAAGTAATTGACATGCAGGCGAAACTTTTTACATATGTATACTAATTATGTGAAAACAAATCGTTTAAGCCAAGTTTCATTTTGCATATTTTACATATTTATACGTTTTGGAGTATACTTTCTGGATTTCGCATATTTGGTTATATTTAGCAATAATTTGTAATGTATGAACTTTTTGAGATTTGTTTGTAAAATTTATTATTTCATCAAATTTATTAATAAGATTTTGTGTGCAACTTTGATATATACATTCCGCTGGAGTGCAGTGCGGGAATCGAAATAAGCAGAGGAAAGGGGAAGTCCCTGTTACAATCTTTGACTATATAAAGATAGACTGCCAGCAATTTCCATTTTTCTCATAGAAGCAATGAGAAGAAATCAGCCAACATAGAATCCATTTCAAGAGTGTTGGGTGAATAATAGTCTGGCGGGGTTAGGGAAAATCTCATTTCTATGTTGGCTTACAACGTGCAGTTGGGGTTGGCAGTAGGGTTTCCAAGTCCCGGGACCAAAAGTGTTTTCGGGACTTACGAGCTAAATTTCAAGTCCCGGGACTAGTCCCGAAGATCCCGAAAATGGTCCCGAAAGGGAAATAGTGTTCCGAATGCAATTTCCAAAGAAAAACTATTGTTTTAAGTTAAATAAAGTATTTCTGTGCTGATAATTTGCGTTGGGGCTCGTCTACAAATTCATTGCTTTCTTCTGGTACTAAAAATGTCTGTCGCTCTTTATCTTTTGCTTTTGTTTGAACTGCAAGGTGCTTGTGTGATCCTTTCGTCAAGCTCCATCTGATTATGATAATTTTGTAGGAACCAACTTTACATTTCGTCAATTGTTTCATCTTCAATATATAAAATTGTTGCCATATTGACTTCAAATCGTTATTTTTTTGTAATGTAGAATGAATGTAGGTTGCGAATCGAATTCATTCTAAATGTAACGCGTTAGCAGACAAATAACGAACACACTTAACACCCATAAATTTAAAATATTCAGCTTCTTCGCACATATCTAAATGCAACAAAAAAACAGACAAATACATAAATATATGCAAATGTGGCTTACGCAAACGCAAATAATGCAGAATGTGCAAGAGGCATGAGTAATACGCCGGACGCCGGTGAATACCCGCCCTAATTCTCTGATATCGAGTATATGCACGCATGTTGACATGGTCCCGGGACTTCGCCTGTTCTGGCTGAGGTCCCGGGACTCTGTTTTTGTGGTAAAATCCCGGGACTGTCCCGGGACCGGATCCCGGGACTGGAAACCCTAGTTGGCAGTCCTGTTTATATAGACAAACGTTAAAATGAATGACGTCTTTGGATAAAAATTAGAGAAATAATTATACTCACATAAAATAATACATTTTTACATTATTTAGAATACTTATTTTCAAAAAAAATTTGAGCATATTATGTGCATATATTGTAACTTAGGGTGCATATACTCAACAAAATTTATGCATACATATGCGCATATTTTTGTACACTTGAGTGCATATAATTATCAGCTTTAATCTTAAAATACACGGGCGTCAAAAATTACTGCATATCGTTTACTCGGTACTTGGTACGTGCATCTTAAGTTTTTCGTATTCTATAGTACGATCAAAAATTAATCTCATCTAGTATGGCTATGGAATTGTTCCTAATTTATGAATGCAACTATAACTCACTTAAAAATCAAATGTCAAGTATGACATTTAAGTGTAAACATAGTTGCATTCATAAATTAGAAAAAAATCCATAGCCATACTAGATGAGATTCATTTTTGATCATACTTTAGTAATAAATCAGTTCTTTGTGAGTACATTTTAAATAGTATGCTAAGATTTTGTATATAAATATAAATAAAAAGAATTTGACATTTTATGTCATTTTGTATGCTGTATACAGTGTGGGTGGGTTTTCATTACACACTCATCAATTGCGCCCCTATCAAGCTATTCGAAAAATTTAAAAACTAATTTCAAGTAACTTTTTGCGCTCCGTCTAACTGTATACAATAGAACACTGTTACTTCGAAATCAAAAGTGCAACGATTTCTGGAATTACTTACTTACTTATCCCGAGCCTCTTCTACCTGTGGTGTCGAGGCGATGGTCTTTCTCCATCTTTTCCTGTCTTTTGCGTCTATCCTAGCTTGGTTCCAGTCGAGTCCCTTTTTTCTTAGTGTATCGGTGATCGTATTATTCCAGGTTTTTCGCGGTCGTCCTTGTTTCCTATTTTTTCCTGTTCCCATCTCCCATAACACTTTCACCACTCTTCCATCACTCATTCTCACTACATGTCCAAACCACCGCAGTTGTTGCGCCTCGATTTTGTCAAGTACACTTTTCACGTTTAGCCTGTTTCTAATGTTTTCGCTCCTGATCTTGTCCATTCGTGTCACGCCCTCAATCTTTCTCAACACTCTCATCTCGCAAGCTTCTACCTTTTTCTTTAAATTATCCGTTAATACCCACGATTCGCAACCGTATATGAGCATTGGCACTAGTACGGATTCGTAGATTCTCGTTTTCGTCTTCTTGGTTACTTCTTTCTTGTTGAAGAACGGGTCGTATAATATTCTGTATAACATTGCTACTTTATTGATCCTGTGTGCTATTTCCCTGTCTATCCTGCCGGATTGGTCCATTATCGCCCCTAGGTATTTCAGCTGTTGTTTTGCTTCAATTTTCTGGTCATTTATTTCGATTTCAGGAAGATCTATTGTTTCTGCGACCGTTATTATTTCTGTCTTTGTTAGGTTTATTTTCAAATTATATTTCTCTAGAGCTTCCTTCCATCTATGGATTCGTTGTTGCAGTTCGTTTTTGTTATTTGCGAATAATAAAAGGTCATCAACGTACATGAGTTCGTTCATTCTGATTGGTCTTAGTTTGTGGTATCCTAGCTGTACACCTCTTGTGAGTTGGTTCACTTTCTTTGATACATCGTCCATTATCATTATGAATAGTAGGGGGCTTAGTATGCTTCCCTGTCTGACTCCTCTCGTTGTTATAAATTCTTCTGACGTGTTTCCCCCTACTCTAACTACATTTTCTGTTCTATCATATAAACTTTGTACTACCTTTATCAACTTTGTTTCTATTCCCCTTGCTTTCATAGCCTTCCAGATTTCATCCCTGTTTATGCTATCGAACGCTTTTTCTAAGTCTATTGTGCACACATGTAGTTGTTGCTTGGTGGCTATTATTTTTTCAACTATTTGTCGTACCGCAAATATCCAATCCTGCGTTGATCTGCCGGCTCTAAATCCCGCCTGAGTATCTCCCATTGTAATTTCTATCTTATTCCTTAACCTTTCTTCTATTATCCTTTCGAATATTTTATACGACACGCATAGTAGGGATAGTCCACGATAGTTGTTACAGTTGTTGAATTCTCCTTTTTTATGTACAGGGACTAACACTGCCGTTCTCCAGTCCTTCGGTATAGAGTTTTCTTCCCAAGCCGTGAGTATAATCCTATACAAGAGTTCGGTCCCTTCTTCTCCCATGTATTTTAGCATTTCCGGTCTTATGCCATCTATACCGGGGGCCTTTCCTATCTGTAGTTGTTTGAGAGCTTTCACTACTTCCCATTTTTCAATGTGCCCCCTTTGTTCGTTTTCTGCTTCTGGGTTTGGTGTGTTGTCATTCTGCGGTATTACATTTGTCTCTTCTGTGTTTAGTAGCTGTATGAAGTATTCTCTCCACCTTTCCATGATGGGCTTTTCTCCGGTAATAACTTTTCCATCTTTGTTTTTGATATTTCTTAAGGGGTCTTTTTTCTCTTTTCTTATGTTTCTTAGGGTGCGGTATAACATTTTCGCATTTCCTTTGGAGTCTCTTTGCATTCTCTCCCCGAAATCTTCCCACTCTCTCGCCTTTGCATCTTTGATCATATTTTTAACTTTATCTCTTTGCGTACTGTATTCTTGGTAGGCTTCTAAGTGTTTGTTTGACCCAATGTACTTTCTCCATAGACGTTTCTTTTCCTTAACTTCCTGTTTTATTTCTACGCTCCACCAAGCAGTTTGTTTTTTCTTGTTTGTGCTTTTATTCACCCCACACACTTCAGCTGTTACACTACTGATTATTAATTTAAATTCATTCCAAATTTCTTCAAGATGCATGCTATCCATCTCTTCTTTACGTTTCCATATCTCTTCCGTAATTCTTTCTTCATATTTTTTCTTTACCTTATCTTCTTGGAGTCTATATGCTTTGATACTCTTAAATTCTACTTTATTACATTTTGTCAGGTCTTTCAACTCGTTTCCTTTTTTCCTAGATGTCATGCTGGCCAGCACCAAGAAGTGGTCACTCCCTATTTCAAACCCTCTTTTGGCTCTTATATCGTTGATCTTTTTTAGAGTGTCTTTTTCGATCAGTATCAGGTCGATTATAGATTTTTCGTTGCGGCTGCGCATTACACGGGTATATTTGTGAATTTCTTTGTGTTGGAACCACGTATTTCCCACAACCAAGTTATTTAATATGCAAAAATCTATAATTTTTTGTCCATTGCTGTTTACGGCGCTTTCTCCGTGTTTGCCTACGCAGCCTTCCGTACTTTCAGGACAGTTTCCCACTCTACCGTTGAAATCCCCCATTATAATTAATGTTCCTTTTTTCACGTCTACTTCACTTTGTAGGGTGCTCCAAAACACCTCCAGTTCCTTCTTACCTGCTCCTTCGTTTGGACCATATATGATCAGATACGTATACAGTTCTTTCTGCTTTTCATATTTTAGTCTAATTATTCTATCGGACACATTCTTCCATTCTGTGATGTTGTTCACGTTATCCCTATTAACAATAGCAGCAACTCCTGACTGTGCCCATTGGTCTTCATCCACTCCGCTGTACATCCTCACATGGCCCCCGTGTATTTCCACACAACCACTGCCTTTTTTCTTAGTTTCTGTGACAGCTATGAGATCTATTTTTGTGTTTTCCAGTACCTCAGCTAACTCGGTCTCTTTCCCATTAATGCCTCTGACATTCCATGTAGCTATTCTCCATGGCTTGCTTTCATTGTTTCTATTTTTTATTTTTTGCTTAACTATTTCACTCAGATCCTTATCCCTCACCTGGTCGTTTACAATTCCCTCCGTCCTCGCTTTGGCTTCCTTCAGTTTTTTACTCCTCCCTTGACTGTTGTTCCCTATTCCTGTCTGCACTTTAACTCTCATGTTACACTGTACTATTTTATTATCTTCTTTCTTTCTTTCATTTTTATTTTCATTTAGGTTTTTCCTATCCTCCCGCTTCCATTCCTGATTGTTATTCCTTCTCGTTTCCTTTATCATAGCCGATTTCGTTGCCAGTTCTCCTTCCGTTTTGCCCTTTAGTAGTTTTTTGGCTCCTGTTCTTTTTTCCTTCTCAAACTCCCTCCTTCTTCTTCAGACCACTCATATATTGTGTTGTCTATCATTAATTTCTTGTAGCCTACTTTGGTCATCTTTCCTTTTGCCTTCTCATCTCTCGCCATCTTTCTTATTGTCGCTTGTATTCGTTGCTCATCTTGGGTTAGGTCACATTCTATATATATTTCTCGTTTTCCTAAGCTGCTTTTCCTCTTCAGAACCTCAAGTTTTTGTTCAAATTTTTTCATTTTTACCACCGTCATCTTTGCTTCCGGATTTCCCACCTGGTATGCGTCCTCGATGTCTATATCTACTCCAATTTCCTTTCGGACAAATTCCTTTATTTCTTGTTGATTTGTCTCTTTATTAAATTCCCCTCATCTGATAATTATATTGTTTTTCTTCTCTTTTCTCTCCTGCTTTTCCAGCCTGTTCTTCATCTGTTCCATTTCCTTGCGTAATATCACTTTTTCTCTCTCCGATTCGGCTTCCTTCTTTAGCGACTCTTCCTTTAATACTCTTATTTCTTGGCCAAATGTTTTCAGTTGCTCATTTATCGTATCTATGGCCTTGCTTGTGCTGCTGGTGTCCTCCTTTATGTCTTTTATTTGGTTTGATAATCCCATTATCAGTTTTTCTAGTTTATCCATTTCCGTCTTTTCCTCTTTCTCTTGTTCTTTAGGGGTAGTTGCCTTTGTTTGTGTCGATCTCTGTATTTTTTTGCTCCGTTGAAATACTTCTACTTCCACTTGGATTTCTTTTTGTTGCCTTTTTCTTTTGTTGATATCTTCTGTTATTGATCCGCTGTTATTGTCTCTATTGCGCGCCTCTGACATTTAGTTTATTTACGTATTTTTACCGCTGAATTGGCCCCACTTTTATGTAAGTTTATTGTTTACTGTTATTGTTTTTAGTCTGCTTACATATAAACACTTCTTATCGTGCACCACTGCCCGCCAGCTCCACAGCTGTAGTTTGAACCCTGACCGATAACTCGCGTTAAACCCGGGCGGCCTTGCCGCGCTTGGCTCGGTACTTACGCTTGTTTATTGGGTTTTCGTATGTTGCTATATTACGTTCCGAAATGCTAGGAATTCAGTGCACTTTTTACACTCTACACTCTGCTAACCTGTTGCAGCCCCTTTTTAAAACCACTCTTTGCACAACGCGGAATATTTCGTGAGATAAAGCCCGTGAAACGAGTAGATTTATCGCCACTGTACCGTTCCACGTCCGTTTCTGGAATTATTATTTTAAATGTAACACCCTATGCATAGTATTTTTGGATAATTAGCAATTCTATTAAATTCTCAATACAAAATCAATATAAAATTGTTTTATTTACTGAGGTTGTATTATTGAGAGGTGATACAGCGCTATCTCTTAATTTTTGTCGCAAGTGTATGTTGCAGTTATTGAATAAAGTTATATTTCTATTGTACCCATTTGTATTTTCAATTATTTATAAATATACTATTGTGCTGAATTTTTAAATCCAATTTTAAGGTGAATTCTCACTTTTAAAAAATAATTTAAAGATATCTTAAAATCATCAATGTTAAATAAAAAATAAATTAGAAAATGTTTGACATTTGAAATGTCATTTATGTGGTGTCATAGGACTTAGATAATTATGTATTATCCAAAAATGCAATAATATATAGGGTGTTTCGCTTGGAAAACAAAAGTTGGTATCAATTTCGCTGCAACCAGAGTAGAAACACATTTTTCCTATGTCGAAAAGTGAAATTTATTGAGTACATACGATGTGCTAAGTTTCAAATATGTATCTTCAAAGTTAACAAAAAATAGGTATGTATGTACCATGATCGTATTGCACCCGGTATGTTATGTACATTTGGTGTCACTTATTTTGAAACCGCAATCGCAGGTGGCAAGACGTTAATCGCCATGTAAATTGCAATTTTAAGAAGAAATTATTCTATGACTAGCTGGTTTTACTTAGGTACTCAATATTTATTGATATTTCCATTCATAGCAACTATAATAACCGGCATGGAGAGCGTTATTTTGTTTTTAATTTTTACTCGATGTATGATATCCTTTATCTAATAGACGTGTCTGTCTGGGACGCTGTTTCAGCAGCCAAACCGTAAGAGATAGAGAAAACAGTTATGAAAGTTATATGTTTGGAATGGTCATGTCAGGTCAGGAACCGAATTTCAGTCTCTAACACTAATTATTATCCTAATTATCCTAATCCTAACTTTTTAGGTTAGATTCTAGGCAAATTTTATCAAGGCGAATGCGACTGGTAGTTTGCTACCAACAATGACGTCATATACGTACGTGTGGTGAATACGCGTTCTATTTGCAAAACGGTCTTTTTTGTTTTTTTAAATGAGACATTTGTCTCACTGGGTTGCTAGTTCTAAAATAATTTAATAAAAGCTCCATTCGGAAATCTAAATTTACTACCGTATACGTGGGTTATGCGCTAGGTTTATTGGAAATATTATTTGTTTGGATGAGGATTCGTGATATTTAGCTATAGTTAATTAATTTTTAGCCATTTAGCGTATAAATTAAATTATTTGCTTATAAAGTGCAGGCGTGTCTCGATACATAATAAATTCCAAAAATTGCATGGCCCGTAAACTCGGCAATTTTGACTGTACATTTGGTACTGGCGAACATTTCTCAAACATTCAGTTATCGACAATATGTTACGAACGATTATTGTAAGTATAATTAATTACAGATTTGTAACTATCCGCAATGAGAACGAAAACGAACAAAATAGCTAAGCGACCTAACTTTTGAGTGGATAGAAGTTCGTATGTGTGGATTAGATATCGTCAGATTCCCGAGAAATGTGTATAATTAATATTTAACTTGTGGACACGCGTCGTATAATTATTTTCTATGTTTAATCAAGCATTATATCTGGATGTACATGTGTATTTTTATTGGCGTGATTATGTTATGCAAACGAGGGGCGTACAAATGACGGAGATGGGCACAAGGGCACGAATGAACAGGCATAGGCTTGTAAGGGTGCGAAAACAATGGTGCACGATATAAATATAGGCATTTATGCGTATCACACATGACCGAGTCCAATTAGAATTAAAAATGTAAATAAAAATGTTAAATTTTTACACGCCTGCTATTTAATTTGTAGCGCAAGGGATGCTTTTATTATGGAAATACCGCTATTTATTTCAAACTTTAAATGGCTTTGAAGGTGTTTTATTTCTGACTAAACTAGGAAAATACTGAAAATTGAATTGTATCCAAAATAAGGGACAACCAATTTTGTCACTGAAGATTTCCTTGACAAAAAAAAATATCCTACAAGTGCCAACTGTGTATAATTTTCTGATAAACGAACTATTGGAACAGAGGCGAAGAAAAGCAAAACAGTTAAATAACGAACTTTAATTAGATGAATATTTTAATATTCGAATATTTTAATAACACCTCGAACACCTAAACATTATCCATATGTTCATATTTTTCTTTAAAATTGAACCAGGGTAGGCTTTAAAGTGTTTTATTTAAAAAGTATTATTCTTGGTGTAAATGTTAGTCAATAAACCTAAAGTTATGGTTGTAATAAATTTAGAACATTTGACGAAAATTGATGGCCCGAGAACTAAGAAAAGCGCTCTGAAGAGTGCGGTTTTTTGAAGTGCAGTTCGTTGTAACTTAAACGCTTTGAACTGACACAATTCCCACTGGCTTCGACGATTGCGGTTTGAAACTGGATAGTTAGATTTTCAGCACTTGAAATTTGAAAGGTTTTTTTCTAAACATCGATCCTTTAAAATGTATTTACTAGCGATCAGAATCAAACTAAGAGAAGATCCGTGACCGCTTCTGAACTTACGAGTAATTAGTGACATTTAAAATATAATTTTACTATTCGTGGCTTTCGTCGAATTAAATAGCTGTAGCTACATTTTATGTACGAATTATCCAAAGAAAGATGCGTGATTAATAAACTAGTTTTTAATTAACATGGAAACGCTGTAATGTAATAAGCGGCCTTATTTAGAACACTGGTTTGTTCTCTTACTAGCTTCATCCCAATAAATACTTGAGAGTGAATGCTCTGTGGTTATATAGCACATTAATTTAGTCGTCATTCGTTGCTATACAGGGTGTTTCGGTAGCCTCAATAAAAACATTGACAGATGATAGTAGATGCAATTCCGATGCCTGCGTTTCTGCCTGCGTATGTCACGTTCGTCCACGTTCGGTCTTCGCTTCTCCGTGCGCTTCATAATATAACGATAAGCCTGTGTCTTACGAAGCATCCCATTGTAGAAGCACTTCAACCGTTTGACTATCAATTAGATTCCCCTGGGGGCACAAGTTGAAATCCCACGACTGCATATTTTTTCTTACATTATAGTTATTTTTATATGAAGTGCGCGAAAACAATATTTTTTTCAGCTCATGAGAATGCAACTTTTAGTGGAGACCGTTACGTCAAGACATTAAATAATTCGACTGCGCTGAAAAAACACTGACGCGACATTAAATGTCAAAATACAACCCAGCTGAGTAGAACTGAAGGCTGAAGCACAGCCGCGGCTCCAATTAATGTTATATCAAGTTGTGTCACTTCCTAAAATTTAAGTAATTGTGTTCTTAATATTTATATGAATACAAATTAACAATTTCCATGTTAAAGTTGTACTCGTTGCTGCGTTGTAAAGTACCACCTTATTAAATGATTCTGACTGTACAAATATAGTTCATTGCCCTCTAAAATGCGAAAATAGTACATTGAGTTTAGAATAGTGATGTAAAACCACTTTTCTAAGGCGTTTCGTATCTTATTTTTAAACATTAAACGTCTAAATATAACCAAGCTGAGCAGAACTTGTTTTTTATGTACGGAAGCACAATAAGCAGCTCTTGCTGATCAAGTGGTGTTACTTTCTAAAATATTAGTAATTGTATTTTTAATATTTGCACCGTTTAAACAAAAAAAATGATGTTGAAAGTCATTGCTATGTTGTAAAGAACCACTTTACTAAATGATTTTGAATGTAGAATATACGGTACCCCCCACCCAAGAAAAGCGCTCTTCGGGTGCTTTCCAAGAATACTTCGACACTCAGCAAAAGATCCGCACAGCCGAGACTAGGGTTGCCAACAATGTGCCAATCCTGACCCGAAGAAAAAAAATAAGGGAGGGGGTAACAACTGAAAAAGATCAAGTTAAAATATTTTTTATGTTATAAAGATATTATTCCAAAAATGTTTTATATTTTTTAAATAGCTAGCATTTTTCTTCGCCTTCGTTAATTACCAGTTTTATAGAACAACTTATAATTATAATATATATGTTTTTTACATTTCATAACACAAAATTTAAAAAAAAAACTGTTTCAGAAGTTAAGTGGACTTACTAAGAGTGTAAATTTTTATGAAAATAGGTAAAAACATTTTCTAAAATTATGTTTGTTTGTCACTACGCACTTTCTACCAACGACTTTTGCTTTGGATGTTTTAATTAGAAATAAAAAAATTTGCAATCCAAGCAAGTATGAAGCTTTAGTTAACCCGAAGAATTTTATTTCAAACCCGAAGCCCGAAGAATAATCGCCAAACCCGAAGTCTTCGGGTCAAAATCATTTGCTATAGTGGGTTCATTAGTCGGTTGACACGAATTTTATAGATATTTGACTCAGGGTGGTTTTCGATATGAGGGAATTTCAATACTTCGTACACTTCGTGTCGAAGTAAAATAGTTCACTGCCACATGTAATGCGAAAAAAATGCTTTTACCTACATTATACAACATAATTTCGTTGAACAACACTCTTCAACCGTTATTCGATCTAGCAAATATCGTTATTCTTTATTAAAGACGTTAAAATATGTTCTCATGTAACCTCTTCATATCCACAATTCGATATGAAATATTTCATAATAATTTAGGATTCGAGTTCGTGTTCGTTTGACGTGAAGACGTACAATCGCTCGTGCTCGTAGTTTAAAGTCAAATAATCAGGTTAGTACACCCTACAAAAACCTTTCTTATAATACCCGGAGTTACTATCAATACCGTTGTTAATAAATCCTCAACTCTCCACCACTCTAACTTATATATATGCCACAACACAAATTTTAAGATACCTGGGCATTGGCCTACGGCAGTTTCATTCACCCAGTTTAATTTGACGCTATGGAAATAAATCTATCGGAACTCAGCCGTGCATCCAGCCAAAGAAGTACAGCTGATAAAAGTACAACGCAGGTCAACGCCATTACCGAGAATACTAATACCACATTCGACAAATCTTATTCCAATGCTACTAAAAATAAATATCAATATCCGAAAAAAGAACAGGGGATAATTTTAAACGCCGATGAAGGCATAAAAATAAAGGAATATGTATACGCAGTAGGCAAAGTAATACACCCAAAAAACATATTGGCAGCATCAAGACTTTCCAACGAGAGAATTTTTATGTACTTATCATCCAAAACTTTATTTGACAAGTTTTTAAAAGACCATAAAACTATTCAAATAGAGCAACATCAAATCAATATTAGAAGATTAATTACACCCACTAAGAAAATTGTCTTATCTAATGTATGTCCAACTATCCCAAATGAAGTTAGAGAACGATCTTTGCACAATTTAAGCATTAAAACAACTTCACCAGTATATTTTATAAAAGCAGGATTTTCGGAAATGCACATATTGTAAGCTTCCGAAGATTTGCATACATAATGGCAGAAAAAAATACAACTCTTGTTGGATGGATTCCCAAAAAAAAAACAATATGCAATTTGAATATCTCTCCTGATCATACACTAACATACAACGAAATTCAAGCAATTATTGAACAACTGCCCGCTCCTTATATAATCGTAGGAGATTTTAACGCACACAATCCACTAATTGGAAACAGTATCAGTTGCTCTTGCAAAATACGTAATTTAAAAGGAAGATACTCCAATTTTCACATTACAGGATTAAAAACACAACACAATGACATAATAACTTGTCAAGAACAAATTGTAGAAATGTTAGCTATACACTTTAAAGATATTGGAAATGACAACCACAATAACCAAAATGACGACCGTACATTACAAATAAACGTATTGTCGGATGAAGAACCATATACGAGTAATAAAACACTTTCAGTACTAGAGCTACAATTAGCCATTGACAATGCTAACAACAGTTCAACTGGTCCAGACAATATCCACAACGAAGTGCTGAAACGCCTACCAGAAACATATAAAGAAACACTGCTACAACTGTATAACCATATTTGGACAAGCGGGGCATTTCCACAAGAATGGAGAAAATCGATTGTAATTCCCATACTGAAGCCACAAAAAAATAAAACCGAAGTTTCAATGTTATCGTCCAATAGCCTTAACATGTACAATGTGCAAAATCTTCGAGAAAATGGTAAGCCAACATCTAATCCACTATTTAGAAAGTCAACAACTCCAACAAATCCCAAACTGGTTTCAGAAAAATTCATTGTAGAATGGATAACATAGTAAAAATAGAAACGGATATAAGAAATGCATTTGTTAATGAAGAACAATTAGATATTCAAAAAGCCTACGACACCGCTTCAAGAAGTAAAATAATCAAAACGCTAACTGATTGGGGTATAAAAGGAAGATTGTTAAATTTCATTAAACATTTCTTAAGCAATAGAACCTTTCAAGTCAGAATAGGATCAATAATTTCTGATGAATATACACAAGACACTGGAATTCCTCAAGGCTCAGTTCTTAGCGTATTACTATTCCTAGTAGCCATCAACGATGTAACTGCCAGTATTACATATCCTGTGAAGTCCCTCCTGTACGCAGATGACCTTATTATTTACATGTCAGGTAAAAATATGAACTCCATACAAAACGAATTGCAACTGACCCTGAACAACCTGACCATATGGACACAAACCTCTGAATTTCAATTTTCTTCAGAGAAAACACAGTGTATTAATTTTAGTAAAAAACGTCGACCTAAAAATCCCAATTTATACTTAAATAACAAAAACCTCATATACAGGGTGATTTATAACGGGCGGACCAAACTTCAACAGTTTGTTGGGGAGGTCATTTTGAGTAAAAAATGTTGTATGAACATAGGTCGTATTCCATATTTCCATTTTGTTAGCTAACTACAAGAGATCAAAGTTTTAATAAGGGGCGGGTAAAGGTAAAACTACTCAAAGTAGCCAATGTTTCAAGCGTCATATCTAATACGTATGTGGGCCAATCATAACAAACTTTTTTTTGTATGATAGCCTATACTATTATCTGCGAAATGATTTCACGGCAATTTATTGATAAGAAGGTAATTAAAAAACATTTTTAAAACACCTTGCAATTTTTCTCCAAAGAGTTTTCTTTCGGCGTAAACAGAATTTGAAATTTATGTTTCATTTTTGAGAAAAACACCTTAAAATGAAAAATTTAGTTGTAGAGTTGGCCACTTCGTGTCGCAAGCCGTTTTTCTCAATTACGAAACATAAATTTCAAATTCTGTTTACGTAAAAAAAAATCTTTGGAGATAAATTGCAAGGTGTTTTTAAAATATTTTTTAATAACCTTCCTATCAATAAATTGCCATGAAATCCATATCGTTTGACAGATAATGCTGCAGGCTATCACACAAAAAAAGTTTGATATGCCCACATACGTAGTAGATATGACTAGAGATGTAAAATTTCGGAAACTTTTGAATGTTGCTAATATTTCCGAAACTTTCGGAAATTTTAGGAAATTTAGGTTTTTTCTTTAGATACCCAAACTAAATGCATGTAATTTATACAGTAACATTTTATTAAATACTAGTTTACATATAACAATATAAGTACATATAATGTATGCGTTCACATGCAGAAAACAAAGTAATAGTTTTAGTAAACAGCAGAAATTAGTACAAAAACAGTCCAGAAATATTAATATAAAAAGTAAATGTTTAAATAAACTATAAGTGTATGATTAAAGAACTTAGTTACATTATTATATTTCTTATTTTAATTTTCTGACTCCGAATCTGTAAATATCTCTTCTCCAACACTAGAATTAGTATCGTGCAAAGAAATATCTTCTTTAACTTCAGTTTCAGAATCCGTCAATTTTTCTTTAGACACACTGGGCTCTTCTACAGAGGCAGCAAAAGGAGTTTCACAAATTATATCTTCTAATTGTTGGGATTTCTCTTTATTATAAAAAGAGCTTGAACGCTCTTGCAGTAATTTGTTGTTATGTGCTATGTACATTAGCATACCAGCTCGTTTTACAGTTAATCTATTTCGTTTTTTACTGTGTATGAATGAGTATGTGCTGAAACTCCTCTCAGTTGCAGCCGAGGATGGGGGTAAACTTAAAAGAGCTACAGCCAAATGTTTTAAATTTGTTCTTTGACACATCCCCTGCCACCAACTAACGCAATCAACGTTATTGGCAGAGGTCCAAATAAAATCCATACCCCACACTTCTGTTTTTGCACAATACTGTGTCAATTCTGAAAGGATAACTTGTTTCTTATCAGTGAATTGAGGATGGTTACTTAACAAGTCATCAATAAACTGCATAGCCAGTAAATGCTCTGAATTACTCAGATGTTCCCCGGTAAAATTTGGATCTAGTAAATTCGCAGCGTAGTGTAATGGTTTAAGAGCCATTTGCTTGCGTTTTTCTAAATTCATAAAACAATCAGTTTCTTCTGCTTTTAATATTGGCAACTCTTTTACATACTTATTAAAATCATTTTCGATTTCTTTAAAAGCGACAACTGCTTGCGAAATTTTAAATGTATCGCCTTCCAACATGGTTATCCATTTTACAATTGGTGTTAATATGAATGTAAGTTTTTGAAGTTTTACCCAAAAAACGTCATCATCCAAGCAATTACTTTTGACATTCCTAGGAAACGTAACATTTTCCGATACCATTAAAATTTGTAACGAACTTTTACACGCAAGTAAACTATTTATGCAGTTTAAAATTGAGCCCCATCAGGTTTTGACTGGCAACTTTAATGATAACTACACTACACTGGTGTTTTGTTCCTGAATTTTGTTGAATTGTGCTAATGTAATGTGCGAACCAACAACTTCTTTTACAATTTGCTTACAAGAAATTTCAATATTTTTTAATGAATTCAGCTGCATTATATCAGCTACTAATAAATTTAGTGTATGCGATATGCAGGAATATCCGTTAATAAAGTTATATTTACTGTGAACCAAAGATTTTGCTTTTTCCATTGCTGCTGCGTTGTCAGTTACAACACCAATAAACTTCTTAGGACCGATTTCTTCAATAACTTTTATTATTTCGCTGGAAATAAATTCTCCAGTATGGCGTTGTAATTCTGTAGACATACTTTTAAACAAAACTGGCTTGGGAGTAGTCAATATAAAATTGATTATAGCTTGATTTCTGAAAAGGTACATAAATTTGCAATATACTGTATTGTATTTAGTTGTCTCATCATAATCTACCTTATATTTGACGAGCCATCACACTGGAGTGCAAGTGTATTAGACTTGCTAATTTTTGACAAAACTTGGTCTCTAACGTTTACATATTCGTTATCCAAAAGCGAATGAGCTAACTGATATCTACTAGGCGGCTTATACGATGGTCTTATGGCTGTAAAAAACTTAATCCAGTGGCAATTTTCAGTTAAAGTTAAAGGACATCCAGAAGAAAATACTGCTCTGGCAAATAACTGATCTAATTTTTTCTGAAAACAAGCCTTTACTTATTTAATCTTAAAAATAACTAACATTTCTTGGTATACCTTTTCTTCATCAGAAGTTCTGTCTAAAAAACTGTCCAACATAAATTGTGATGAAGTAGATGGAGAAGACAGTCTAGCCGTAGTTGAAGTAGAAAATGTCGAGGTTGATGGGGAAGACTCTTCTTCGTCATTATTTTGTTTTGCTGCATACAAGTGGATATAATTGTTTTAAAATTTCACAAAATAATAACGAAATAAGTAGGTAGGTACATGAATATGTACAGTAAGTATCTATAAGTATTATAACAGGTATCTTACCTTGAAGGTTTCGGTGAAACAATTTTTTCACCGAATATGGACATCGCACACATTTAATAAGATGCTCTGTAAGACGAGTGGCATTCGTAGAATATTTTGCATTGCAAAATGTACATTTATATTCTTTCTTTTTATTGGTAACTACTAAATTAAAATATTGCCACGCTAGCAACTTATTTTTGGGCATTTTAAAAATGTAAAACACTGAACACGTCTTACAGTCTTGCAACTGTATGTGCAAATGTGTAGATCACATATGAAATTATAAATGACGACTCGCGCCGTTTCTAGTTTGTAGCCCTATTAAAACATGTAATTTATAGGTATATTTTCCAAATATTATTTACTGTAATTAATATTGTTTTGTAACTGGCGACGTTTTGTATAGTCAGCAATAAGCCATTATGAAGGTCGAAATACTGGCTATAGAGACTAAACATTCCTGGAAATAATGCGCATATTTGATTATAAAAACCCCCTAAAACACGAAGTTAGAATATTCGTGCGAAAATTCGCTACGAATATTCCGTAAAGTTCGTATTTTTCCGAATATTCGTTTTTTCTTAGGCGAAAATTTCGGAAATATTCGCAATTTTCGGAAATATTCGCTTGGAAATATTCGCCACCTACATCACTAGATATGACGCTTGAAACATTGGCTACTTTGAGCGGTTTTACCTTTACCCGCCCCTTAGTAAAATTTTTTAGTTAGCTAACTAAATGGAGTACGACCTATGTTCATACAACATTTACTCAAAATAACCTCCCCAACATACTGTTGAAGTTTGGTCCGCCCGGTATAAATCACCCTGTATACAGATAAAAGAACATACTTAGGTGTGACGCTTGACAGGCGATTATCTTGGACAGCTCACATAAAGCAACTAAAAACTGACTGCAAACGAGCCTTCAATATTTTGACAGTAGTTTCTCACAGATCATGGGGGCGCAAATGAAGACTTTAACGGTACTGTTTAAAGCACTAATTCGAAGCAGAATAGACTACTCTAGCATAATATACCCATCAAGTACATCCAAAATATTAAAAAGCATTGACGCAATTTACAATACAGGATTAAGATTGGTAATGGGACTGCACAGGACAAGCCCTCTTCTGAGTATATACAGCATTTCTGGAGAGCTGCCCCCACATCTTAGAAGACATTATCAGCTGATGAACTATTTCATATCCCCAAAGGCTAACCGAAATCACATTAACCACAAACTATTACAACATTCTTTATTCGAAAACAAATATAAATCAAAACCAAAAATTACTCCTCCTGTCCCTATAAGAACAAAAGAAGCTATGATTAAGCTAAACATCAACTCACCGCCAACATATTCTTGTACCGAAAAAACCTCGCCCTGGCTTATTGACTTACCCAACATAAATTTATCCCTATCCCTTTTTCCCAAAGTACAACCATCCTCCATTATCTTCAAACAAATGCTAAATGAAATTTTAAGAAACTACCCTGATTGTGAGCAAATATACACGGACGGTTCCAAGATAAATAAGAGTGTAGGAAGTGCATTTAAATCTAAAAATCACAGTGAATTTTGCAAACTAAGTGATATTAGTTTGATCCATACTGCAGAAATGTTTTCTATAAAGATTGCCCTTCAATACATCCATGGAAATTTATCACACAAATTTCTGCTTCTAACAGACTCTCTTAGTGCCATATATGGTGTACAAAATATCTACAGTGACAATCCCCATGTAAACGACATACACACTTTATGGAGCAAACTAAAATTAAACAATAAGGAAGTAGCTATAATATGGATCCTCGCACAAGGAAATACGAGGAAACGACCAAGCTGACCAGCAAGCCAAATTCGCTACTACACTAAACGAAATCGTTAACAGCAGCACTGTGGAAGAAGTGAAAAATTTCATCAGATTCAAAATTACAGAAAAATGGGGCAATGACTGGCAAACAATACAAAATAATAAACTACGAGTCATAAAAAATAATACTAAAAAGTGGTTCTCAACTAAAAACCAACCTCGCAAAGTAAGGACAGCACTCAACAGATTAAGGGTTGGACATATCAACGCAACACATAACTATCTACTCCAAAAACAAGAACAGTCGATATGTAACATATGCAATGTACCATTGACTGTGCAACACATAATGATACACTGCGACAAATACATCCACCAGAGAAGGTTATATAACATACCGGACAACAAGCAACCAAAAGGAAGTTGAACAAAATATTATTAACTTTGTTAAATCAATTGGACTCTGTATTTAATCACATGTAACATTAATTTAAAAGCGCTAATAACCTTAGATGTTGATGCGCTTGAAACAATAAAATAAAAAAAAATAATTAGAAGAAGGCGACACGGGTTCAAAAGCTATCCTTGCATATTTTTCATTTTTCATTGTCACCGGCCGGCTGTAATTCGTACTCGATCGGTCCTGCTATCACGTTGCCCTTCATAATATAACGATAAACTTGTCTCTTACGAAGAATCTCATTGGCTAAGCTGTTAAGGAGTCTGACTAACATTCAGATTCCGCCCAAGGCGAGCCTGGAAGCGCAGGTTCGAATCCCACCGACTACCATATTTTGTTTTCTTTGTGAATTAACGTAATTCGCATTAGACTAAGTTTTTCTTTTACCATTTTAGTATTAGTAGAAGCATTAAGATATTTTTACTTACTTTATACAGTCGTGTTCATTAAAGTGTTGTACATGATTTGTGTTGTGTGAATATGAATTACGTTCACAAAGTTAAAAAATGTGTTGTGCATACAAATATTTTGAAAGTATACATCTAGGTCTACCTAGTTAATGATACAGTGTGAGCCTTTATTTAATAAAAACATAACCACCAACAAACTTTTAACTACCTCTGTACAACATGATTGTACATAGGGAACACTCGTCCACGTTTCTTCGATCTCCCTATTTTTGCGGTGAAGTTTCTTGATTGATGAAGTTAAAAAAATTCTTTTGTAACTTCGTTATTTAAAATTCAATTTGAGTAAAAAAATATTTTGATTAGAATAAGTCTATTATGGCGGGGAAAAAGCTAGTCTTGTATAGACATGATCCAAATTTCTTTTGTTTAGGACCTATAACGTTTCGAAGATTATACATACATTTAAAAGAGCAGTTAGTATAAATGCTCGAAATGTCGCATTTCTCTTGAATAGATAATTCACAACTGCGTAATAAATGCATATTATTTCTGATATGATTTACAGCTTCTTGATTCCTTTCCATTAATTGTTTGTTTGTTTGTTTATTAATGGACAAGGTCTAGGCATGCAGAGTACCAGGTACCTTAGACACCGACTGCTTTGGTCATATGGTCAAAGTCCTACTTAGAATTTTGCCGAGACTAAGGAGTTCCAACCCTAGCAAGGGATCTTTTACATGCTACACATCGTAGTAACATGGGACCCACGGCTTTACATCACTTCCGAATGATGGCTTTCTGTAGAGGCTTTCATCTGCATTTTTTATTTTTGAAAACCTCACCGGGACCGGGAATCGAACTCGCGACCCTTAGATCAGTAGTCAGGATGCTTACCACTGAGGTACCGACCCCGGCTTTCCATTAATTAACAACAATTATATATTGTTACTCGATACGCTATTCATGTTGCTATACTTAAAAATAACAATCACACGGTTTATATACGATGACCGCGGTGACCATTATATGGGACCTCCATTGCCGATGCAGTTATTACTGAAGTACGCACTTGACTATCTAGTTACTGGCCTTCCTCAATAAGCAGAAAGCCCATGATATTAAGGCTGGCGTTTGGCTTATGTTGAAATAATAGGGACAGATTGATACATAAGAATCACGTATTGTCGATTCACACGCGTCATATGAAGTTAAACAAGGCTTCATTTCAAAGACGAATGTTGGCAGATCGGCGTAAACTATTTTATAAATGGTAACAGATTCGCTTGCGCTGTAAAATTGTATTCAAAATATCGACGCTTTTGTAGGCATTTTTATTTGTATTTCTGTCATCCAACAGTAAAATTTACTTGTGAAAAATAGAAAACAGAAACTGTAAAATAGCTTACAGGAATATACGATTTTTGATCTTTCATTTAAGACCTCAGTGAACTATTTCTGACGTTTAATTATTGATAGTACGTGATTTCTAAATAAATTCAAGCCGTTGTCATTTAGGACGAATATTACAACGCCAAATGTCGGTTATCGGTGCTGTTTTTGCAGACACCTGATAAATTTCCACATAAATAGCGTATAAATAGTTTAGGCATTGTACGACAGATGTCGTATTGTCGTTACAAAGCCATATACAAAACCAAGGTTGTGAACATGGCACGAAGTGCGTTAAATTTAGGACGTGGATATAGTCCCGTACGTGGGACCCGAAAATAAAATTTAAAGTCCCGCACGGGCGGAGTTAAAATCACGCGTTTGCCCGTTTGTCCTATGGTACGGGATTGCTAATTATTCGTTAGAATCCCGACATACTTTCATATACTTTTGCACTATAATTTCTAAAATGTTATTAGGTAGAGACGTAGGTAAATGAATATTTTAAGTTATTTAATAAAAACCGATTGCAAAACCGATAATAATTTAATAGAAAGCTACTAGATAGAATGAGCAACAAAATATATGTTTTTCTTTTTACCTATATATTAATAAGAATTTTACACTAACAAATGCCTATAATAAATCAGTATTGTGTGATCTTCCATAAAATACAAGATACAGTATTGATTTGCAGTAATTTTGGAGGCTCTTTAATTTTTCCTTTCTTTCTTTCTTGGTAAACCAATAGCTGTTAGCGATCTTCCTCTAGGTCTACCTCGAGATTTTATTGCTTCCTAAAAATATGTGATTACTAAAATCTAAGAAATTTCCGTAAAAGTAAATGCTTATAACATACCGGCAAACAAATGTTATGTAAACATGATCCACCATCAACAATTTCTGAATAATTCATATCACAAACGATTTCTTCTTTTGTCTCTACAGAATGGGATTAATCGAATTATAGAATATTGTTAACATTTTCTTCGCTCATAATGTCTACCAAATTTTTGGTGCTTTGGCAATCATGTTCTACTACTAGTAGATTATTATTACTGTAATAATCGTGTTCTACAAATCCTTCGTTCAATACCAAATTATTGGTGTTTTGGCAATTACTATATACGTCGTTTTGAAAATTAATAATTTCAACTTTCTCGTGAATGCAAAGTATTTTATAACATAATACTTTAATGTTGAGTTTGCGATACTGTATAACTTGGGGCAGTGATTTTTAGCATTGTCAAGAGTTTTTCAATTTAGTTTCGAAAATTGTACTTTATTCTGTTTTTCATGTAACATTATGGCTTCATTTAATTCTTCATAACTGTTAAAGGCATCGTTTATCTTTAATTCATATGAAGTTGCCATTATCAATCAATAACGTTAATAGCAGACGACAATATTAATTAATATACATCGATGAACAGAACAGCTGACCGACACACTATAAGAACGAGGAACGGATAAGAGTACAAGAGGAAAGACCGCGCAAACGTGTGATAAAACTTCGCCCGTGTGGGACTTTAAATTTTATTTTCAGGTCCCACGTACAATACGGTAAATCGCGAATACGAGTGACAGTGAATGATTATTATTAGAGCTCGGATTCATAGCTTTTTTGCTATACGTAATAATTAATAGCTGAACAGAAATGTTTAGAACGAAATATGAATTATGAAGAAAACAATTGTTGAAGAATATTTATTTTTAGGTTGAAAAAGAATGTTTTTCCGCAACCGTCTTGAAAGTCATTACTACTAAAATCTGTCATTAAAGTAGACGTTTCTCTTACTTTTATAACAGTTATATTATAGAGTTGTTGGGAACCAATTTGCTTTACATTGTCACAAACTCACAGTCTCTTATAAAAATATTATACAGTGTTGTACAAAAGTCTGGAACACCTGAAATATCTTGCAAAATCCTGTTTTGTGGCAAAACCGCTTGAAGGGGTCAAAAAGCATTGTAAATTTGCTATCTTTTGAAATACTCTAGAACTATATACAGTGGCGTACACCAGCAGGGTCAATTGGAGCATTTTTTTTAAATGATAACCCCAATATTTTGTTCGAGGAAGTGGAAGAGCACATCGTTTTGAGTATTGTAGTATAAAAGTTTTATGAAGTTGCATAAAGAAATTTTCGAGAAAAATGCAAATAAAGAAAGATATTTCAGGTGTTCCAGACTTTTTTACCACACTGTATAGTCGTACAATATGCAGCCTTATGGAAACGATAATGAAGATTATTAAACATAAAAAAAAAATTTACCTGACTTGTTCAGCTGCTGTACGCGTTAATCGTTACTTTTGATTGTTTAGTTACAAAACCGTTGTTTTAAATAACTAAAATATTTTATAATATTAATTTTAATCAAAATTACTATTTATTTCTAACTTTGATACGGCCCTGTCGCTGGATGCGCGCCTCTAAAAAGCATTATTTTATAGATGTTTTATAAGGATCACCTAAATAGTTTAATTATCACGTTCAACACAAAACTGTTAAATGTAGATATGCAATGTATAAATAAAACAATTTTAAAAATAATTTGTTTGATAGTATCTTGTAATGCTTAAATAATCTATTATAAAGTGGTAATCTCATTTCCAATGTGTTAATATTTGAATAATAATTTACTGTTGAACTAATTTCAGTGACTATTTCCCGCATCTCCTATTATCCAATCAAACGCCATAATTTTCCAAAATTCAACCAATCACGTGTTTTTATAGTGGCAAAAAATCAAAATTTTTCCTTGAAATTTTATCAGTTTCTTTTACCACTTGTATCCATGGAAACCACCAAATATGTTGTTTTAAGCAATGTGGCATTTGAAAAACGTCATTAAACTGTCATTGTGAATATATAGTATAAATGTCATATTCATTGTATACTGATTTCAGGCTCATGATTTTGCTCGGAACACGTTTTACTCAAGATTTGTTGTTTTTTGGCAATGCCCTCAACAAAATAACTTTGACAAATTCCCTCATCTATACAGTTAGTTTGTCTTGTGACATTGCCAAAACAAGAAACTTTCGCAAAACATTTTCACCGGCAAAATCATTTGCCCTTAATACATTATTACTGATAAAAATTCAGTCATTAAAATAAGTACATTTTGGCTTAAATATCTTGAATCTGGGAAGTATATAGCTGGTTGAAGAAGAGAAATTATAACCCTGTATAGTGTATATGCTAGGATACCTGACTCTCGCTCAGGAGACCCGTGTTCATTTCCGCTACCGAAAACTTTTTTAAAAATTGAATTGTAGTTTATATCTTCACGTACATTACAAATAATAATGTAACAGATTAGTTTTTTACGTAATACGTATGTACTTTCTTGCTTAATTTACTACTAATGTACTTATTAAATGTTGTATTCATATATTATAGCATATATCCATTTCCACCACTTGGGGGGGTGGAATTTTAGAAATCCTCCCATTTGATTTTATTCTATGAAATATTTAGAATTCGTGAAAACACAGTTTACCCCATTTCACCACCCCTAAGGGGTAAAATTTCGAAAAATTATTTCAGTCAGTCTTATACTGAAATGAACCCAGAGCGAAAAAATCATTCTAACCCCTACCCCTTTTCGGTTTTCCGTTTGTACCGCTTTAGTGGTGAAATTTAAAAAAACTTTAAAACCCCTTTCTAAAGATTTAAAAAACACATCTATATACCAAAAAAGAATGCTCTAACTTAACAATCACATGAGATACAAAGTAATACACCCAAAAAACATATTGGCAGCATCAAGACTTTCCAACGAGAGAATTTTTATGTACTTATCATCCAAAACTTTATTTGACAAGTTTTTAAAAGACCATAAAACTATTCAAATAGAGCAACATCAAATCAATATTAGAAGATTAATTACACCCACTAAGAAAATTGTCTTATCTAATGTATGTCCAACTATCCCAAATGAAGTTAGAGAACGATCTTTGCACAATTTAAGCATTAAAACAACTTCACCAGTATATTTTATAAAAGCAGGATTTTCGGAAATGCACATATTGTAAGCTTCCGAAGATTTGCATACATAATGGCAGAAAAAAATACAACTCTTGTTGGATGGATTCCCAAAAAAAAAACAATATGCAATTTGAATATCTCTCCTGATCATACACTAACATACAACGAAATTCAAGCAATTATTGAACAACTGCCCGCTCCTTATATAATCGTAGGAGATTTTAACGCACACAATCCACTAATTGGAAACAGTATCAGTTGCTCTTGCAAAATACGTAATTTAAAAGGAAGATACTCCAATTTTCACATTACAGGATTAAAAACACAACACAATGACATAATAACTTGTCAAGAACAAATTGTAGAAATGTTAGCTATACACTTTAAAGATATTGGAAATGACAACCACAATAACCAAAATGACGACCGTACATTACAAATAAACGTATTGTCGGATGAAGAACCATATACGAGTAATAAAACACTTTCAGTACTAGAGCTACAATTAGCCATTGACAATGCTAACAACAGTTCAACTGGTCCAGACAATATCCACAACGAAGTGCTGAAACGCCTACCAGAAACATATAAAGAAACACTGCTACAACTGTATAACCATATTTGGACAAGCGGGGCATTTCCACAAGAATGGAGAAAATCGATTGTAATTCCCATACTGAAGCCACAAAAAAATAAAACCGAAGTTTCAATGTTATCGTCCAATAGCCTTAACATGTACAATGTGCAAAATCTTCGAGAAAATGGTAAGCCAACATCTAATCCACTATTTAGAAAGTCAACAACTCCAACAAATCCCAAACTGGTTTCAGAAAAATTCATTGTAGAATGGATAACATAGTAAAAATAGAAACGGATATAAGAAATGCATTTGTTAATGAAGAACAATTAGATATTCAAAAAGCCTACGACACCGCTTCAAGAAGTAAAATAATCAAAACGCTAACTGATTGGGGTATAAAAGGAAGATTGTTAAATTTCATTAAACATTTCTTAAGCAATAGAACCTTTCAAGTCAGAATAGGATCAATAATTTCTGATGAATATACACAAGACACTGGAATTCCTCAAGGCTCAGTTCTTAGCGTATTACTATTCCTAGTAGCCATCAACGATGTAACTGCCAGTATTACATATCCTGTGAAGTCCCTCCTGTACGCAGATGACCTTATTATTTACATGTCAGGTAAAAATATGAACTCCATACAAAACGAATTGCAACTGACCCTGAACAACCTGACCATATGGACACAAACCTCTGAATTTCAATTTTCTTCAGAGAAAACACAGTGTATTAATTTTAGTAAAAAACGTCGACCTAAAAATCCCAATTTATACTTAAATAACAAAAACCTCATATACAGGGTGATTTATAACGGGCGGACCAAACTTCAACAGTTTGTTGGGGAGGTCATTTTGAGTAAAAAATGTTGTATGAACATAGGTCGTATTCCATATTTCCATTTTGTTAGCTAACTACAAGAGATCAAAGTTTTAATAAGGGGCGGGTAAAGGTAAAACTACTCAAAGTAGCCAATGTTTCAAGCGTCATATCTAATACGTATGTGGGCCAATCATAACAAACTTTTTTTTGTATGATAGCCTATACTATTATCTGCGAAATGATTTCACGGCAATTTATTGATAAGAAGGTAATTAAAAAACATTTTTAAAACACCTTGCAATTTTTCTCCAAAGAGTTTTCTTTCGGCGTAAACAGAATTTGAAATTTATGTTTCATTTTTGAGAAAAACACCTTAAAATGAAAAATTTAGTTGTAGAGTTGGCCACTTCGTGTCGCAAGCCGTTTTTCTCAATTACGAAACATAAATTTCAAATTCTGTTTACGTAAAAAAAAATCTTTGGAGATAAATTGCAAGGTGTTTTTAAAATATTTTTTAATAACCTTCCTATCAATAAATTGCCATGAAATCCATATCGTTTGACAGATAATGCTGCAGGCTATCACACAAAAAAAGTTTGATATGCCCACATACGTAGTAGATATGACTAGAGATGTAAAATTTCGGAAACTTTTGAATGTTGCTAATATTTCCGAAACTTTCGGAAATTTTAGGAAATTTAGGTTTTTTCTTTAGATACCCAAACTAAATGCATGTAATTTATACAGTAACATTTTATTAAATACTAGTTTACATATAACAATATAAGTACATATAATGTATGCGTTCACATGCAGAAAACAAAGTAATAGTTTTAGTAAACAGCAGAAATTAGTACAAAAACAGTCCAGAAATATTAATATAAAAAGTAAATGTTTAAATAAACTATAAGTGTATGATTAAAGAACTTAGTTACATTATTATATTTCTTATTTTAATTTTCTGACTCCGAATCTGTAAATATCTCTTCTCCAACACTAGAATTAGTATCGTGCAAAGAAATATCTTCTTTAACTTCAGTTTCAGAATCCGTCAATTTTTCTTTAGACACACTGGGCTCTTCTACAGAGGCAGCAAAAGGAGTTTCACAAATTATATCTTCTAATTGTTGGGATTTCTCTTTATTATAAAAAGAGCTTGAACGCTCTTGCAGTAATTTGTTGTTATGTGCTATGTACATTAGCATACCAGCTCGTTTTACAGTTAATCTATTTCGTTTTTTACTGTGTATGAATGAGTATGTGCTGAAACTCCTCTCAGTTGCAGCCGAGGATGGGGGTAAACTTAAAAGAGCTACAGCCAAATGTTTTAAATTTGTTCTTTGACACATCCCCTGCCACCAACTAACGCAATCAACGTTATTGGCAGAGGTCCAAATAAAATCCATACCCCACACTTCTGTTTTTGCACAATACTGTGTCAATTCTGAAAGGATAACTTGTTTCTTATCAGTGAATTGAGGATGGTTACTTAACAAGTCATCAATAAACTGCATAGCCAGTAAATGCTCTGAATTACTCAGATGTTCCCCGGTAAAATTTGGATCTAGTAAATTCGCAGCGTAGTGTAATGGTTTAAGAGCCATTTGCTTGCGTTTTTCTAAATTCATAAAACAATCAGTTTCTTCTGCTTTTAATATTGGCAACTCTTTTACATACTTATTAAAATCATTTCGATTTCTTTAAAAGCGACAACTGCTTGCGAATTTTAAATGTATCGCCTTCCAACATGGTTATCCATTTTACAATTGGTGTTAATATGAATGTAAGTTTTTGAAGTTTTACCCAAAAAACGTCATCATCCAAGCAATTACTTTTGACATTCCTAGGAAACGTAACATTTTCCGATACCATTAAAATTTGTAACGAACTTTTACACGCAAGTAAACTATTTATGCAGTTTAAAATTGAGCCCCATCAGGTTTTGACTGGCAACTTTAATGATAACTACACTACACTGGTGTTTTGTTCCTGAATTTTGTTGAATTGTGCTAATGTAATGTGCGAACCAACAACTTCTTTTACAATTTGCTTACAAGAAATTTCAATATTTTTTAATGAATTCAGCTGCATTATATCAGCTACTAATAAATTTAGTGTATGCGATATGCAGGAATATCCGTTAATAAAGTTATATTTACTGTGAACCAAAGATTTTGCTTTTTCCATTGCTGCTGCGTTGTCAGTTACAACACCAATAAACTTCTTAGGACCGATTTCTTCAATAACTTTTATTATTTCGCTGGAAATAAATTCTCCAGTATGGCGTTGTAATTCTGTAGACATACTTTTAAACAAAACTGGCTTGGGAGTAGTCAATATAAAATTGATTATAGCTTGATTTCTGAAAAGGTACATAAATTTGCAATATACTGTATTGTATTTAGTTGTCTCATCATAATCTACCTTATATTTGACGAGCCATCACACTGGAGTGCAAGTGTATTAGACTTGCTAATTTTGACAAAACTTGGTCTCTAACGTTTACATATTCGTTATCCAAAAGCGAATGAGCTAACTGATATCTACTAGGCGGCTTATACGATGGTCTTATGGCTGTAAAAAACTTAATCCAGTGGCAATTTTCAGTTAAAGTTAAAGGACATCCAGAAGAAAATACTGCTCTGGCAAATAACTGATCTAATTTTTTCTGAAAACAAGCCTTTACTTATTTAATCTTAAAAATAACTAACATTTCTTGGTATACCTTTTCTTCATCAGAAGTTCTGTCTAAAAAACTGTCCAACATAAATTGTGATGAAGTAGATGGAGAAGACAGTCTAGCCGTAGTTGAAGTAGAAAATGTCGAGGTTGATGGGGAAGA
>OW679197.1:102356561-102420358 GCA_940337035.1 Agriotes lineatus
ACAAGACCAAATATTTAAAATACAACTCAAATATTCTAAATGTAGATAAGGCTCGTAGATATTTCAATCCTGCCAGCTATATTTCAATGTTAAGAAAAGGCTGCCGGAACGTTGCAACAATGTCAATTACATGTAATTATTTAGCTGCTCATGCGAATCTCACTATTCGAAATGTGATTTAGAGACGTCAACATTTGGTAATATGTACTCATATTTCTAAAATACACTCTAATAGGGTATGAATATCTTATTGCGGGGTATACGTAATTACCAGTTTTTATAGAGATAGAGGCGATTAGAGAAATGAGTAGAAAACAATGATACAATCTAGGAGTTAAAAGTCTTACGATATGAAAACAAATACTAATAGGCTCCATTCTTTGCAAGTCGGTATGGCGTTAAGCTTATCTTCAAAGAGAAGATAGCGCGGATCTGTTATAAATTTATCTAGGACTCTTTGCAACGCCTAGATACGCTTTACAATTTCTGTAAAGTAGGTTAATTATAACAAGTACCATTATAAGTTCACAGGACCAAACACAAAATAAAATGAAAATACAATTTAAAACGCCATGGATTTAATGCGAATGTCTTAATTGAGGAAGTAAGGATATTATTTGCTCTCAAGTCGTTAGCAACTAACTGAATTTGAAAGGATCTAACGCCATATTATAAATGTACGCAAATTTGAGAACAACTGCTAATAACACGAATAATAAACAAAATAGCATGTTGATCGAGCTATAGGTTTATAAATGTAATTCAAACAATAGCAAAGATAATACTCTTTAGGGTGCAGCAGTTTAGTATGGCTCTTTTGTTAAAATCAAATACCTTGAATGAGGCATTGGTGTTCTATCATATAGTGATCACAATTGTAAAATATTTCTTAAAAATGTTAACGTTTATAACATCTAGCAGACATTAGAAGCTAGGTTGGATAAATAATAAAATAGACTGTTATCATGCCGTACTTAAAAAATACTCCGCTTCGCATATATTAGATAATTTCAGAATTGAGAACAATGTAAAAGCAATCACATAACTTCACAAAATAAACAGTAGAGGTGTGGCTTTTCTAAAATGAGTAAAAACATTTCGATTAAACGCCAATTAATTGTAACCACAAGGAATGATATTTAAATTTAAATATGATATACACGAATGTATTCATAACAAAACAACGTTTCACAAAGACTGTATACTAATATAACATAGTAAAACACCTATTTGGTATTGGAACTGGCTACATATTTCGTGTCAATAATATGTCCAAACGTGTACCAGGTGTTTCAGATGCGACCTAATGCACGGGGATCTCCAACTTCATATTTCAGGTACGTACTTAACATTCTTACATTATTTCTAATCTCAAAAATTTCACTATGGCCTTCTATTTTATTTATTTATTTTACCACATTACAGTGGCGGCTCGTGAGGACTCACTTGCATTACGTCGATGTTTTCTTCCAAATATAGCCATTATTTTTAATTTTAATAATCCAAAATGAAATTTCATAAGCACAGAACAAAAAGGATTCAAGCACAACACAAAATGAATATAAGTGTTAAAACATAGTGAACTCTCTTTTTATAAGTATAGTTCAGGTGCGATTATAAAACGTTTTAATCTCCCTCAATTCTGATAATTAAATTTCAAAATTTTGATATACACGGTGTTCGGTTTTCCGAAATGTAAAATGGCAAATGCTGGCACAAATGGATACAGATTTTTTTTCTCTACAAAAAACTTCCATACAAGTTTGCTCTAAAATAATTAGGGAAGCAAATATTGTCATATGAAAAAATTACCATTGAAATCCCTATGGTGCGTAAAGCTACACCCTGTATACTTTTACGATGTTGAAAAATAATTACCAAAGGAACAACATGGTCGGATTTTGCTATTTTAGGCCTTTTTAAATAAATTTTCTTTTGTAAAGCACAAATACAAAATAGGAGTAGGTGCTTTTAATCGTCAGTAATGTTCGTAAGCAAAAAGTACACAAACATACCGATGGGCCCTTATTTAAATATAACAGAAGTGAGCTGGAGTTTAACTGCTGGGTTACGCTTACGTAAAAAAAAATAATGTAATTTCCACATATACAAATCAATCTACAAATAAGTACACACATCTACACAGTGCGCAATTAATAACTATCATGCTAACAGCAAAATCTCGGTGAACAATCACGTAAAGAATGCCTCCTTCCATTCACCCGATTGTGTCTCTGAAGATTTTGCGTCGGCGAAGGAATTTATGGTCCTCGGACTCGCCAACCCGGGTATTAAAACCTTGCTTCATTCTTCTGATTGTGCCAACAGAGTAATTGTCTTCGAGGGTTACATGGTTTTGAGCTTTTCTAGGTAAACATCTGTCTGGCGAGATCGGAATTCTGACACTGCGTTAGCGAAGGTTGTCAATTATTCGCGACCCACTCTATAGGCCATTCAGTAAACACAAAAACATATAAATTTTTTTGAAGTTGGCATATACGTAAAATTTGTCTGTTAGGGATTCTGTATTTTGTTTTGCAAAGGTTTCCATACCTGCATAAAAGTGACTTTGAATTTAAAAATGACAATTAATGAATATCATTAATTCAGTGTCAAAGTACATATTATACTGGAAATTCTTGCTTGAACTTTTATAAAATGTAATAAAAATACTTATTAATAACTGATACATCAATAGTACCCAACACAGTATTTGTTTAACATCCTAAAAAGTAGTTATGACAGATGTTAATTAAATGTCACATTCTTAACCTATTTGTTTTAGTAACTTTTTGTAAGTACATTCCTAGACAAAAAATGCATTTTGCAAGTACACTCATGAAATTTTAGAAATCAAAGGCCACTTTGTGTTTTTATGTTTAGTGAACAGACTATACATTGCGTTTAAAGAGCTTGTCAATCACTCGCGCCCTTTGATGATTTCCAAGGGAACCTCTTGCTGATATGTGACGGTCAGCAAATCCGCTGGAAGTTTCTCCTCCAGAACTTATGCGCTGTACCCTGCAGCTTCTTTCGCAGGGGTTGTTTATTGCCATAGTACATGCTGTATGTTCGTCTACAGAGTACATAAACACTAATTCAAATAGAAGGAGAAAAATGGAAATTTTCAGTTGAATAGGCTCGCTGTGCATTTTTAATAAACGTTTTGTCATAAATGTTCAAAACTAATTAAAAATGTGACAACTTACATTCAATTACTAAATAAATAATATAATTATTCTGTATCCTCCACGCATTCAATCGTCATTTTTAAAATAACAAAAATTCAAATCTCTGTTGAGATTGACGTTATAATATAATGCTACTTATGTCATCATAAAATCAGCGTCAAGCCTACTGAAACATTTCTTTGTGTGTTTATTTTTTTCCCTCTGAAACATTCTGTTTTTTCTTCATATTATCTCATCGCTCTTATATTTAATTACGGGTTCATCGGATTTATTAAAATAATTTAAATATTTCGCACCCAAAAATACATACCAAAAACCTACAAAATATGTATATTCGCAACAACAGTGATGATAACACACAGCTGTTTGCATTTGGAACGAGCTTAAACTTGAGCTGTGCACATAGACAAAAACAAACATATAATGTTATAACGAGATAAAAAACACAGTGTATATTACAATATAAGCACAACAATTATCGACTATTATATATTTTGGAAATACTTATACACTGGTATAGTTTGACCATCTTAATCTCGTTTTTTTATTTTTAAGGTCATATATAAAAATTTTTTATTTCCATGCACTCTTCGTGGAAAAAGAACTCGAAGTTAACTATCAGGTATGTATTGACTAAAAACTGCAAACATTACATCTTAGCTTGTTTCTAAAATTTTGCACGCAGACAAATAAAAAATAAATAAAAACTAGGAGTAAATGTAACTAATACAATCTAGCTTATCAAAAAAAAAAAAAAACAAAATGAACCAAATGCAAAAGGGGCAACTATTGTGGTATATGAATACCAAGGACAGAATTTAAGAATAAACATTTTCATATTAAACACCAAAATATTCAATTCTCAATAAAATAGAAAACGGAAAACATAAACGCAGAAACACAGACGGAAAACAAAAACATTAATTACAAAAGGATGTTAGAAGAAAAGTACTGCAGTGGTTAATATTTTTTTGCATTTTTAACGAATACGTATCTGATAATTAACGTAAAGTTGTTTGATACTTTACTTGCATTTACCGAAGAATGCGCATAGAAATAATCAAATTTGATATATAACCTTAAAAATAAAAAACAAGATTTGGATGGTTTAACTATACCATGATTAACTATAACAGGCACATAAAAAAATGATGAGTTTAACATTATATCTGGAAAACAAAAAACCATAAGCAGACATTATTTGGTAAGTTACCTTGATAACGTGATACTAAAGAAAATATTTACGTAACATTTTCTTCTAATTTTTCCAACTAAAAAAATATTTCAAGCCGTTGGCATTTCAAAATATTCAGAATTTTGCTAAAAATAAAAACATCAACATTTGAACATGCCACACGAATCATACTCAAGCCGATACTTAGATACTTATTTTTTACTTCCCTGGCTTACGGAGAAGGAGGTATTGTAATCCTGAAAAATTCACCTTCCGAGATATGTTGAAATCTTCGCGTTTCAGGGTAATTAGATGACTAGAAACACATTTATCGCATTTCATTTGGAAATGTACTACATTTCTTCATTCAAAATCTATAAGAAATGTGGTACTTTTACCATTAGCAACACTTTTATGCCTAGCAACGGCGATATGTTTTACGTTTGGCAATACTGAAGTGTGTTGTTGGTGACACTGTAAGTCTATGTCAAATTCGAGGTTAGTAGGTTAGGTTTTGCGTCAGTTTTGACACATATTGACGCAAAACCTAACCTGATAACCTCGAATTTGACATAGACTGACAGTGTCACCAACAACACACTTCAGTACTACCAAACGCATTACATCAACTGGAGCTGCTTATTGTGCTTTAGTACATAGGAATGAGTTATGCTCATCTTGGTTATTTTTTGATAGTTAGTGTCACTTGTATGTAAAAATTTAATATTTTACATTTCTTATGAAATGCGATAAAAGTATACTCAACACGTTAGAAAAGTGGTTTTTCTCAACTTTTAGAGTAATATAAGTACTATTATTTACTAGCAACATGATATTGTTCATTTTCCTTATAGATACAAAATATTAAAAGCTACTCATAACCCCCAAAGGAGTTTTCAAATTATTTCTCCCTCAATCTCATGGTAACCATGCAACTACAAACAACATCTTAGCAACCATACATTCGGGCAATCCTTGTGGTTACTTACATATTCTTATTTTAAATGTTACCTAATCACATTTTGAAATTTCATACTAGTTTACTAATATGCTAGTAAATAAACTATTGTATGCACCACGGGAGATTCATTTTTACCGTTGACGAAAATAAGCTGATTTTGGATTCAATATATATACAGGGTGGAAACCTTAAAAAATTAGATTTCTTTTTTCCTTTGATATTTTCAAAATTGTTAGTTTCAAAAACTTTCACTTGCAAAGGAAGTTATGGAGTTAGCATGCGAAAAACACGACACCCTGTAGACTACCGATAGTAAATGAAAACGATGGCAACATTCTTTATGCAGAGTGCAATCAACTGAATTGGGAAAATAATCACCTAATAATGTATTTCCAATATTATTCAAAGGGTTTAACCTTTTATTTGACTTCATACAATGGAATCATTTATATTACTAATAAAACATAGCTTTATTCATGTGCACCTATTCTTAGCTTTCAAATTTCTGGAATCGAACAGTCAAAACCTATGGTAACAATAGAATAGTAATTTGGCAGTAATAATAGCGCCCATCATGAACACATAGACTTTTATCTACTACTAACCGTCACATCAGGCGTTGCTTCCAAACGAACGGTAGTGATTACGTTGTCGCAGTCCAGCTTATCCAGCGGTGGAATTCGATCGTCCTTCGCTAAAGAGTTCCTGGGAAGTGGTTTAGGAGGCTTAGACAAAGGTGGCGATAACGGCGGAGATAAGGGAGGTTTTCCTTGATTATGAAAACCCGATGAAACTAGTGGCTGCATAACGCTGTTGTAACTCGATATTAAATCCGCGCCGGAATTTCGTACGTTTAGAGCATCCGGTATGAAGTTTTGTGGAGGCGGCGCATAAAGGTAGCTGCTGCTGGTAGAAACCACCCGGGGCACGAAACTCGATTCTTCGTTAACCGGCGCAGATGGAACAAGCTGAAAATTATGTCCAGAATTTATGTCATCCCGACTGACGAAATCCGAGTTTGCTTTAGTTTGTTGATTTTCTTCCGCGTGGAAATATCGAGCTTTACGACGCATAGGTTTCGGTGGCAGTTCGGGAGTCACACTCGGCGTGAAATTGTACTCGGGATGAACAGGGATGAAGTGAGCAGCCCCGAAGCCTGGTTCTGCATAATGTAGATTTGGAAAGCTAGAGCTGAAGTTGGCGCTTATGCGTGGTGTATTGTAAAAGTGCCCAACTGGAGAACGAAATGGGACATTAAAAGCCTTCCAAGGGTAGTCATCCATTGCTTCCTGTGGAGGTGCCGATGGTTGTATGCGAGGAGGCAATGGTGGAGGCGACGGGGAATCGATCTCCTTTCTTTCTATTATGACGTCCCATCCGTTGGAAGCCACGCAACTTTGATGACTTCCATTAAGTTTGCAGTCCACGCTGTGACGACGTCGCCGAAGTGGTGGAGTCGGCGACGGTCTGAGACGCAACAGGAATGTAATCTCGTCTTCCGCAGTATTTCCATCATCTTGTTCCTCTTTATTCTCCATCTGTCAGCTAACTTCACTAAACTTCCTCATTTATCAAACGCAGCTAAATATTTACGATTGGGTATTTTTGAACCGGCGATATTTATCTCTGACATGACTCCCCGAATTAATTTTTCATTACAATTTCCGTCGTTCATATTTCAAAAGTAATCTTGAAATTGATGCTGTCCACACAAACGAAACGCTGCCACTCACAAACTACTTAAATTATTGATTACGGGGCATTAAACAGATATAACTAATAATAGCAACAGGTTAAAAACAGTGTAGGTTGATTTTTTTTTCACTTTTGTCGATCAAAGCATGATTTCAGCTTATTCTGCAGAAAATGTAAACAAAAGTGCGCCTCGTATTAATCATTTGCACTTTTATCATTAAACTGTTCTAATTTTAATCCCAGTTTACCTATTAATTCTGCTTCCTTTCGTGGCTGTGCTCCAAACCTATGACGTAACCTTTCTCGCTCTTATCAACAAACTAATTCCATTCCTTTGGTAGGCTATCCGCATTTCCAACATAAGTTGAAACACTTCTACGAGGAGCGCACACGAATTCCAATAAAAACAAAAGTTCAAAGTTCTGCAAACGAGACGTGCCACATCAGAAATTCTGCCATCACTTCGTAATTAAACGCCTTTGAAGTTCACTAAGTACGTACATACATCTAGTTAACTAGAGAAACTTAACACTCATTGTCAAGATATTTGATATTAACGAAACCGACCGAGAACATCAAGGCGAATTTCGTTTTCCACCCGCGGATTTTAGATCGCCTTCAAAATGTTACACAAATAAAACACGGAGTTAATGTCCACATGTGTTTCGATACATAATGGTCAAGCAAAAGCCCGAAGATACTTCATGCTGAATCCTGAGACGTCAACCCACGCATTTAAAGTAGCGCGGACCATGACTAACTTACTATGCCAAGTTGTCTTTACGTTCCTATAGTTCTATTCCAGGCAGTTTGTAAATTCCAGCACGGTTCCGTGAGCGCCGACTGGTAGAGTAATTAATTTAACAGAATTTCTTTATGAATTAAATACAAATATACAGATGTAAAAAAATAATCATGGAAAAAAGCTCGACCAGGTGTTTACCTGGTATGGAATTTTCAATGTGAAATTGCGATTATATCGTAATTTAAACCAGTATATTATAAAATGTACTAGTAGTACGACGAAATTTTGTTTCAAGACACTATTGTGGTCAAGGGAAGATAAGTAAAAATAGAATTGACTACTAAAAATTGCTATATGAACGAGATCTATTGCATCGTTGTATTTAATGAAGTCACAGTTTTTTTGTTCAGAACAGAATTTCAATTTTTCCACGAAATAAATGCTTGCAGTTTTTTTTTTTGTAAAGAAAATACAAAGTTATTTTAATTTTTTTATTATGTGTGCATAATGTACATAATAGTTTTAACAATTGTATTCCAATAAATGCGATTTCAGGATCTATATTTTATTTACTTTATATTTGCGGTCCTGTAAAATATCCTTTCATTATTTATACAGCAAAAATTATCAAGAAGTATGGAGTAAATTATAGACAGTAAGAAGATACGAATATAATACCACAACTTAATTAAGGTAAGTTGTATTTCTAATCAGCTTAAGACGATTGTTTAATTTTAACGAGATTTTTATTATTACATCAAAGGCATTTTCAGCATTTCGCCTTGTATTTTAATCGAATAGGTTCGTTTCATATTCTAATTGTAGACGAATTTGAAACAACATACAATTTAGAATTGAAATTGTAAATGTATGTACTACCTACGCGGTGGACCTATAAAATGTTTTCAAAACTTATTGAAGGTTTTTTCTCATAATTTTCATTTTTTTTATGTGTAATGTGAATATTAATAAATACAGGGTGCCCAACTTAAATGTACGCAGCTTTAACCAGGTGAGTATGCAACACACATTACATTTCAATGGCGAATGGTGTATGTGTTGCGTGCTGCGTGCATTTAAGTTGGACACTCTGTATATTTTTATTACAATTCGTTTCCATTTTACTAAAATTATGGTTCTTCTCTTACACACAATACAAATTTACTGTCAATTGCTTTCTTATAGTTCAGGAACTGAGATAATCCCGGTCTAATGTTACAAAAAATAATAAAAATATACTTTGGTATGTCTAACGGCAGAGTTATTTAAGGGAAAAGTTCTTATTAAGAGTTAAATCTATTATCTTAAGACACCAGTCTCAAATAGATTGTCTTCACCTAGAGATTTTCTATTTTTCACTTATCTCAAAGCTCCTCGAATTTCGTCGATTGCAGTACTGTAACAAAATGCCACGCAAATCAGATTATCGGCGATGGCAACACAATATTTCAAATACCCAGGATGGTAATAGTAATTTACATTACAAGACCGTAGTTAACGAGCGATCGAAACGAGCCAGTCAAGTGTTAGTAACGGCCGAGTATTGCACAATGTTTTACGGTATTTTGAATAGTAGACACCTTTTTTCCAAAACATTGTTTCCATAGATAAAACCTCTCTTTACAGGCAAGATCGGTAAAAATTTACGAGTAAAATCGATAAAAATGTATAACGGGCCCGTATAACCAGCCCGTAAAATATTTAAGGGTTGGTCAGGGCGGGTATTATTTCAAGCTGCGGTGATTTCAGGCTCGAGGTCGGCAAGGGCTCGAAGAGGTGCTTGACCAAGAGGCTGGACCTAAAAGGAGGGCTACTGGAGGGTGCGTAATGCCGGACGTTGAGAGGTTCCATCTGCACGGGTCTGTGGAGCTGGTGAAGCGGCTTCTTGGAGGACGCGTAATGCCCGGCGAACGTGAGGTTCGGTCTGGACTGAAGTATTGCGGAGGCAAAGCTTGTACAGCCTCCCAATGTAGCGCTAGCTTCGGGGCAACTAGAGATGCTCGTCCGTTGAAGATGCTAACGTACTCAGGACGAACTTAGGAAGGAACGGCCATAGGAAGAATGCCAAAGCTTTAGGCGAACAGGGGTAATTCGGCCTTAAATCTGGGAACTAACTGAATTTGTCTGCTTATCCTTGAAATATTTAAACACCTTGAGGCTGTTATTTTCAACGGTCGACGTAGCAGTTGGGTCAAGTTGATATGTTTTATTAATTTTTGCTATACGTTTTTCCAATAGTCAGACAGAATTATTTGATCTCCATCCCGTTATAATAATAATGGTGAGGCACTAACACCCCATGAAGGAGCTTGGCCTGCAAGGCCATCCCGTTATAGCTGACCTAAATCCGCGCATTTTGACACCAATCTTATCCCCTTGGTGTACCAAGTAACGTTGATAAATGTGTGTTAGCTTCTAATTTTGTCGTTGATCAGTTATAAAAATCTTTGGGTCATTCAACGGTTAAATTTGCTTCGAGAAACAGGCAGTTTAACGGCTCGTTTGCAACCGTTAGCTGGCGTTGTATATAAACGGAGCTGATGTGTTTTCCAGACGCTGGTGGCTGAAGTTTTATTACAATCCAGAATTAGACAAGGCGGTGCCTGTACCAACCGCTAATACCAACCGTTACGCGGGAAAGAAGACGAATTTATTATATTCGTATCAATTATTAGTACATTAGGAATGGAGAAACAAAACTTTTATATACTTTAATGATATTATTTGAAAATTTCTTTAAAACAGAAGATACACCTGATGATCAGAGCAACGCAATAGTAGTTCTACTGTACAAAAAAAATGTTGGAAAATAAAGTCCACCAGCTTATCAGTTCTTTATAAATTGTTTATTGCAATTATGCTAATCGATTAACTACAATACTGTAACCAATCAACCAATAGAAATGGTCAAGCTTACAAGAGTTTTTTAACTGCAGGTGGCTCACAATTAATTTGAAAGAAAAAGGTATTAAATATAATCTACAGATTAACAATACGTACAATATACCTACACGTATACATTTCATTTTAGTCGTGCTTTGAAACTGTTTTGCAGATGTTATTTGATTCACTACAAGTTTTGTCACGATCGACTGCAATTTATAGCAATAATTATTATAATGAAAAACACTTTTCTTGCTTTTACACTTGATTCTTTAGCTTTATTTATATAGTCTTTATTGTAATTTTTAGTAGAGGTTTTATTCTAACATAATAGTTACCGGGTAATAAACAGGTAGGTATCTACAAAATTCGCGATTTTCTAAAATTCCATCTTACTCTATGTGTAAAAATTGCAGATATACTTTAGCAATATATTGAAGAACAAGCATTAGTATTCGTCCTCAACAAACAGCCTTGATGTCAATCCACACCGATTATTTTAATTAAAATGTAATAGTTTAATTTTTAGGCGCCCGTCATAAAGATCATGTATTAATGTACAATTTTTAGGTTGGAAAGTACCCCTTTACAGCACTATCTTGTAAAATTGTCATTTTGATTGGTTTGCAATATTTGTTGACTTTGGTTACTAAGGAAATCAAATACAAATATCTCCAGATTTTTACATGCGCATATAATGCTTGTTTGTTGTTGTAATGTTTCAATATTCAGGAAAAAATAAGAAGAAACACAGGAGCCTAAAAAATGTTGTACGTAACTCATCCGAAAATGCCCTTTATAAGACTTGTTTACAAGTGTGGAACAAATAAACTTATTATATTTTCTAAATTATAGTAGAGTGTTTCGGGAGCCTGGGCATTGTTACAGTGCTGTCACGTTTTGTTTGACAGTTATAATTGCACTGTGAAAAATGCGTGAATGCTGTTTTGAGAGCTTTGTGATTGTATTCTGATTAAAAATGGATAATAGTACGTACCAAACATGGTATCTCGTCAGTTATAGTAAATGCGGGATGTACATAATTCACTTCTCTGGGGAAGCAAGTATATTGTTATGGAAACCGTAACAATTTTTGTAAATGTTTCCTACATCCCTCAAATCAGATAGTGTAAGGAGCACTTGCAAGGAAGGTAGTGAAAAAAAAACATTTCCGCAGCCTCGATGGGCGAGCGGTCTCGTCGTTTGCACTCGAGGCCATAGCGAAATTCGCACCGTGCGAGCGAGAATTCCACTCTCGGCTCGGGCGTTCCGTGTTTCGCTTCAGTAAGGTTAGCTCAAGTGACGCCCGAGCCCCCTGAAGTAATCCGAAAGCAACGGTAGAGGACGGGGTAAAACATTTGTAGTCGATCATATGGTATTTCCGAACTTGCATGTGATCTGTTTAGAGATTTCAATTTATTATCGCAATATGCCCTATCTGGAATTCCAATATTTACTTTTATGTCCATAATGGTTCAGTGTGTAGCATAATCGATTACTCCTATTCAATAGTTGATATACAGGATAATTCATAAGTATGATAATTAATTTAAATGGGTGTATACTGTATATAGCACTAAAAACTAATTGCTTACGCAAAAAAATCACATTAAAGGTATGGTGTAAACTTTTGAGAACCATTGGCTAAATCAGATGCGAGTAGGTATATTAACCTAACGCACCAATGTGTTTGAAATACCTAAACAACTGTTTTTGCGTCTACATTTTATCCAAATTCGGTCTTATCGCAACCACCTGTGCGAGCTGATGTTCACAGAAATTCATTCCAGTCACCAATCAGTTTATGCAATTAAATGTTTTCATTTTTGTGGGATTATTATTAATTTTTGATGTATAGTTTATTATGCAAAGTTGTTCCATGTATGTCCTCTAACTACCCTTAAATGTAATGACCATACTTATAAATCACCCTGTATACATAATCATACAGTTAATTCAACGGCTCGAATTAGCACCAGAGAAATACACCAAAGATTCCATATATCCATGGCATAACGTTGTACAAATTACCTCATTACTTCTGTGTTGATTTAACTAATTAATACTGAATTAATAAATAGAAGAAAAAGGTATTCAAAAGTGGATGTTAAGTTGAATAATATTAATTAATTTAAAGAACAGTTTTACCAAAACAGGACAAATAAATCTCAGCATTGGGGCGAGTAAATAAGCCATTGATCCCGCTTCCATGCAAACATCTACATCATGCATTAATTATGTTCCTTTAACAGAAAACTAATGAGATGTAGCAGCTGCCTTTTGCTACACGGGAAAGTTGTTATAAACGCAAATGCATTAAATAGTAGAATGCGATTTATAACAAACTGTATCTTAAATGTTTGGAAAACGGTCTATAAACTATACAGTGTAGTCCAGAAAGTTTCCAACAAATGTGGTTTCTTTAGTACTGCTTCTATTAAATATTCTTAAAATAGAAACTTGGTGTAAGCCTAGAAACTTAAATACCGCCCATCACATGTACCTTAAAATTTACATTACATACAGAGTTAAGCAAAACGTCGGATACAACTCAAGGGTATGGCGTATATCCAACTTCAAATTTGTAAAATGAGCGACATAAATCACATTAAGCTAATGTCATTCTTTTACACAATAGGCTTATTTCACTTGCGCATGCTAAAGAATAAAGTACCTATTTGGCAGCGCTACCGTTCGTAAAATTACCGAATACCCACAACAGTTGCCGAAAACACCCGATTTTACCCGCAAGTGCAAAACAGCAGAAAGCCCGTGAATTCAAATAATTTTATTTTTAGGATACTGAATTGGTAACTAGCGTTTACATAGTTACAAACGAGTCCGGTAGATAAAATTTACCGGCCTAGACCAGTAGTAGAACTACCGGCCGGTAAATTTTATCTACCGGACTCGTATCCTAAAAAATCTTATACGATACATGACCGGTAGCATTTTTATGGCCTCGCCAAACATACGGGCTCAACCTGTAAAGTATTGGCGCGGCCATAAAAATGTTGCTACCGGTCTAATAACGTAAATAGCTATTTTGCACTCATGATTTCAAAATTCATATTTCCCGGTCATTCCCGATGCGCCGAAAATGACTTTTCCCGCACCGGGGTGTTTTTTACTTTCCCACAAAAACTATGGCAATTGTGTGTTCCAGGGGCGCTGTAAACGTCAACAAAAGCTAACAGGTGCTAGGATACGTATAAAAATTTAGTAATTTGTGCTGCCAACTCAGTAAAGTTGTAAAACACTAAATAATATTTTTTTAACTTTTTCAAATATTTTGAGTTATTCGTTACAAAAAACATTGTACCTACCTCTTTCGGGAAGAATTTTCCCGAATTCGCACTACCTTCGGTCGTGCTGCAAACAAAGTGCTCATTCGGGAAAATTAACTTCCCGAACTTGTTAGGTAAATAACTAATTTTAAAGTTTATTATTTTAATACCCCATACCTTAATAAAACTCAAGTTTTATTTGTTTTTCTGTTTATTTATTAAAAATACAACATAAATCCTTTAAAGTAAACAAAACTATGGTGTGATATACGCACACAATTTCCTTTTAGATTGATCTTATAATTAGCCAAAAATTTGATTTTTAACTATTAAGCATTTTTCAAAATTTTTCAAAAATTACAAATTCCACAGAAACCGTATTAAATAATACAAATTTTAGAGGTATTCAACTGAAAAATCACCTATCGCACATCAATACACATTAAAAATGTAATAAAAATGTAAAGTTTGAAAAGATCGTTAGAGCCGTTTTTGAAAAAATCGAAAAAAACTGAAAAACAAAAGAGTAAACACCATACTTCCGGTTATGCGATTTTCTGCAAAAGCATGCTGTCGCATCTAGATAGTAAACAAAACTTATATATTTTCAATGTCATACCTCTTCGCTTTTGAGATATTCTGTTCACAGACACACAGAGACGCTGACAGACACACAGACCAATGAACAAAAACATGTTTTTTTTTAATTCGGGGCACTCTAAAACGTGAACATCTGTTGAAAACTCAATTTCGAATTTTTGGGGTGAATCCAATACTTTCTTTATCGTAAAATGAAGTAGAAATATGATTACAGAATCATTAACAAAAATACATACTCATATAAGTACCTACTTGTAGTTAACGTTTTAATTCAAATTTTCATTATTATTAATAGATTGTTTTCCTTTCCATATATTACTCTTAATTATTTCGGGGGTGGGTTTAAATTCAACACAACCTCCAGCATCATTCACCCCTTCTTTGCTTATTAAAATGGAGGTCATGGTGTCGCCATTCAAAGAATTACTTTGACATAAACTTTCAGTGCCACGAGGTTATCAGGTTAGATTTTACGTCAGTTTTGACACAGACTGACGAAAAACCTAACCTGCTAACCTCGAATTTGACATAGACTTACAGTGCCACCAACATATTATTCATACAACAAATCTTTCAAAGACAACTTGATGGAAGATCATTTATAATCACCCGGTATAAATTGAAAAGTGGTCACCCTACTTACAAAGGTTGCCCGTACAAATATCTAGAAACGTAATTGAGCATTTTTCCAGAATCAACCCTTAAAGGTGCAACGGGGGTGAATTATTGAACTCTTTACATCTCCTGTGTTTATTGAATTAGAACATTCGTTTTTGGCACATAAGTGTCTTCTTAAAATCTTTAGAAAGCGATTGAACGTTTTTTTTTAATTTCACCCATAAACAGACGTAAAGGGGGTAAAACTAAAAAGCGCTAAGGGGTTAAAATTATTCATTTTTTTCAATGAGTTCATGTTAGAATAAAATGGGGTAGAAAGCTATTGATACGTATTTACGTTTAAATTCTTGAAGAAATAAATCAATGGGTAGCTCCAGCTTCATAATACCCGAAATTACCCTTACTATTCAATACCCGTGTAATTACCCGCAAATGACTGAAATACTCGTATTTCGGGTAATTACCCGCAGATTGGCAGCACTGCTATTTGGAAGTCTGCCAGTAAACATTTTAATAAAATACATTATTTTTATATACTGGGTGTTAAGAAAAATGTGAACTGCTACTTTAAAAGCGTATTCTACTCACCGAAATTAAAGGAGAACAACGTTTCTATGGGAATTGTAATAGAAACGGACTTTAGTGCATCCCAAATACTTCAATCTTCTTTTTACTGTGAACAGCTACTTATTTCTTTTTATATTATAAGTAAATAGTCCAGTTATTATAGGTAGCAAAAACATCTCTTTAAGTTTAAGGAGCTATGTACCCCTAGAAAAACGCTTCCGGATTCCTTTTCATAGTAGATTTTTGTCTTGCTCTAACAAGTTTATATAATAAACCCTCCAAATTTCTTGAAGCAATTTATAATCGCTGAGTGTAGCTGTATTGGATCAGATGTATAGTATGAGCAAGAAGTAACTCCATCAAAGATACCTTTGGAATTTTGAAGTCATGTGTATTATAACACCAGAAAATTAGAAGATGTCATTTGACATTATTGTTATTATGTAATAATTTTTTGTCAATAATTTCTGAATAATTTATTTTAAAAATGTTACCAGAACATAAAATATTTATAATAGCAGCATATTTTCGAAATGGACAATGGTAATTGGCAGTACTCTGCACATGCTTGTTTAAACGAATTTAGAGAAAGATTTCCTAACGTTGAAATATTAACAACGGACTTTTTTTATCAAGTACGACGTACTGCAGCTGCTTTCAGGGAAATTGGTAGTGTAGCAGACAGACCAAGAAGCGGTAGACCACATGTGGGAACTGCGGAACAAATTGCAGATGTACAAAATCGAATGCAGGTTCGTTTTGCTCCACATCAATCCGAAGGCTTGCACAAGAAGTGAATTTGAGTTATGGTACTTGCTGTACAGTTCTAAAAAAGATTTAAATATGTATCTATTCAAACTACAAATGTATCAAGAACTCTTACCTCCATATTACAATAAGATAATTTTATAGTACTGTAACTGATTTTTGCAACATTTAAATAATACTGTTTTGGGTTTAACTTTTTTCTGGTGAGTCCTGGTTTACTTAAATGGCTACATTAATTCACAGGTAATGCGCTTATGGAGCGCTGATAATTTACGTTTCTTTCGCGAAGCTTCTTTACATTGCCCTAAAATAGGCGTTTGGATAGCGTGCTCTCGCTGGAGAATTACCGGACCAATATTCTTTGAAGATACAATAAATGCCGAAAGATATCAAAATAACAATCTTGAAGAATTTGTGAATCAGCTCCATGATGATGAAATTCGACAAGGATACTTGCAACAAAATAACGCAACACCTCATGTAGCTGGAACCACGTTGGAATATCTACAGCAGGTCTTTGATGACCGATTAATTCAAAAAGATCTTTGGCCACCCAGATCTTGTGATCTCACCCTTTTGGATTACTTTTTATTACCACTTCTAAAAAATTCAGTATTTAAAACACCTGTACATACGATTTTAGAGCTAAAAGAAAAAATCACCGAGGCATGTAATTTAATAACTCCAGAATTGTTGCAAAGTGTCTTCGAAAATATGAAACGCCGTGTGAGGCTATGCTTGCAAGAAGAAGGAAGGCATTTTCAGCACCTCTTGTAAATGTGTACAAACTGTAGAATGTTGTAACATTTGGCAACTTCTAATTTGTTTACAGACTGAAGTGAGGTTATGTACATCTAACAGAACATGCAATTCAATTTAGTAGTGTCTCCATTAACACAAACGTCATGCTAATTTTATTTTATTAATTTTGTTCTAAATACTCTCCATTGTAATTTTAGTTTTCTCTTTATTAAATTTAGTAAATTTCCTTGCAAGACTGCATTTTTTAATTTAAACGTCAATATCGGCATTGACGAGAATTAAAAAGAATTAAATATAATTTTCTGGTGTTATAATACACATGACTTTAAAATTCCAAAGGTATCTTTGATGAAGTTACTTTTTGCTCATACTATAGAACAATTATGAATTTATTAATATTTGCATAAATTAGAAACGCGAGGCGCTTAAACATCGTTTAATCACCGAGTGATAATCAGTTCTCATTTTTCCACTAATTGAGACTGCAGTTACAGTGTGATGTAACTGGGAAAATGTATTCTCCTTCGTGTACCTTTGTCCAGGTTGGATTTATCTTTAATTAAAATTGTTCTATAGCAATGGTGTAGAGTTCCGTATTTATAGAGTGCAAAGAAAAACAAATTCCACGATCGAGATATAAAAGAAAAACGAACGTTTAAAATACGTTTTCCTGTAAAAAAATCTACAAATATTCAGAAACAGATATGTTTTCATAAAATGTGTACAACATTTTGCTCAATTTAGAAATACTAACCCCTAGAAGTAATACGACAAAGATAAGTGTAAATCAAAAGTAGACGAATCTAGAATAATAATCTAGAAAAACGCCCGGCAAATTAATTAAATTGTTTTTTTTAGACATGAGTACATAGAAATACATTGCAGATGTTGAAATTGAAAATGCTTACATTCTTTTTGTTAAGTACAAAACAACTCGTCTCATATTTTTAGAAAAGTTATTGCAACAATTCTGATGTCTGCTAGGTCCTTTCTCTTTAGTTCTAAAAGAGTATGAACTGGAGTTCAAAATATTGAGTGTTTCTGGAGTGCAAACAAGCGGAATTTAAAGGAGAAAAATAGCACAATTTCGGTAGTCAAAGGTCTATTATTCTGTCACCAAAAATTTACTTTAAATACCCCGGAGTAGTTTAAGCAATAGTAGGACTTTCAGTATCATGCCGAAATTGCTCTATAAGCAATAACTAGCGAATCCAGTTTTGATATTGTTTAGCGTTTATAGTTTCCTCGAAGAATTGATAATCCCTCTTAGTGAACAAACACCTATTTTAGGTAGGAGGGTAGCTAAATAAATGTGGGTTGTGGGTACCCCACGTTCGCTTGCTTGAGAATTCAATTTCTGCGTTTAAGTAAACCCAATATTCGCCAGAGAGGTCACGTCCAAAACGTTGTTGTTTAAACGTTCAAGGAACCAGTTACATTATTAAACTCTTCGGTTGTAATCTAGAGATAAGAAATTTCAATACAATTTTAGTGTGTATGGATATACGTACCTCTAAATCTTATTAAAATAACCATGCTGAACATCCCGCAGTTTAGTTTAGAAACTAAACTACGGAAAACGTCAAGATTTAACAGGAATTTTTAATGCACTTGGGACATTAGTGATGACAAAAAACCAATGTCAAAATTTTATCGACAAAAATTCAAATGTAAAAATTTAACCGCTGTTAAAAATGCGTCAGAATTTAATCGAATCTGAACAATTTGACATCATTATTAAAGGTGGATCACCAATCACCAATTCAATTTCATCATTTATTAAGGAAATAATCATGCCGAACATCTAGCGTCACAAAAAACCCTTGTGCTAGTGCTAGGCACTCGGGATATCTATTGCGCGAAAAATTTTTGACAAATTTCTTAGCAAAAGATTCTGACAGAAAACGTCAAAATTTAATCGGCTATTTTAATGCACTTGGTATCATTGTTCTACAGTCATCCAGTTGTGAAATACCGCTTTATAAAAAAAACTGTGTCCTCATAATATAAATTTTATATGTTACAACTGAATCAATTAATTAATATTACTCTAAGAATTGCTAAGTATAACACAAATTTTTACGAAGAGTAAGTGTCACTATCATAGATAGTTAACTGTTTTGATGTATTTACCTTTTATTATGTATACCTACAGGATTACAGGGTTATTTAATTTCGATGCTCGCCATTGGGATTTCGAAACCGGTAGGAGGTACAAAGTCAGTTAAATTGGGGCAAAATGAGACCAAAGAATCCTAGTTTTCAAGTTATGTCCACAAAAATAGATTATTATATAACTCGATTATTATGTTACGTAGAACAAAACTTTGCAGTTATTTATACGAAACTTTAATTTCAATCAAATAATGTATGTACTCTTTACCACAAAAACTGAATAGAAAGGCAAATTGAAGCTTTCATTTGTTGACCTACTAACCAAAAAATATTTTTTCGACAACCGTCAAAAAAAGGGGACATTCGCGCATAGCTATCAATGCGCGAAGTTTGCCATTTTTTACGTGTTAAAAATCTGGTGTGATACACTCACACAACTTCCTTTTACAGTGAATTTATAATTAGTCAAAAATTCCATTTTTAATTTTGGCACTTTATTCAAAAATTTTCAAAAATTACAAATTCTATAAAAATGGTACAAAATAGAGCGTTAGTTGAAGAGACACATTTTCTCTAAAATTTTAAGCTGAATTCAAAAATGTAATAATATATCGGGTGTTCTATTTGAAATAGGAGTTAATAAAAAAAATAGAAAAGAAAAACAAGAGAAGCCCACTTTAGAAGCATTCAACTGGAAAATCACCTAGGTCACATCAATACACATTAAAAATGTAATAAAAATGTAAAGTTTGCAAAAAATCGTTAGAGCCGTTTTTGAAAAAATCGAAAAAAACTGAAAAATCACAAGAGTAAACACCTACTTCCGGTTATGCGATTTTCTTCAAAAGCTCGCTGTCTCATTTACATACTACACAAAACTTATATATGAAGTTTCAACGCCATACCTCTTTTCATTTTTGAGATATTCTGTTCACAGACACACAGACAGATCAATGAAAAAAAATATGTTTTTTGGGATCATGGGACTCTAAAACGTGAAGATCTGTTGAAAACTCAATTTCGAATTTTTGGGGTGAATCCAGTACTTTCTTTATCGTAAAAGGAAGTAAAAAATCTGGTGTGATACACGCACACAATTTCCTTTTACAGTGATCTAATAATTAACCAAAAATTTTATTTTAAATTTTTACACATTTGTCAAAAATTTTCAAAAATGACCAGTTCTACAAAAACGGTACAAAATAGAGCGTTAGTTGAAGAGACAAATTTTCTCTAGAATTTTAAGCTCAATTCAAAAATGTAATAATATACCGGGTGTTCTATTTAAAATAAGAGTTAATAAAAAAATAGTAAAAAAAACAAAAGAAACCCATTTTAGAAGTATTCAACTGGAAAATCACATATCTCACATTAATACACATTAAAAATGTAATAAAAGTGTGAAGTTTGAAAAAAATCGTTAGAGCCGTTTTTGAAAAAATCGAAAAAAACTGTAAAATCACAAGAGTAAACACCTACTTCCGGTTATACGATTTTCTTCAAAAGCTTGCTGTCGCATCTACAGAGTACACAAAACTTATAAATGTAGTTTCAACGCCATACCTCTTTTCGTTTTTGAGATATTCTGTTCACAGACACACAGTCAGACAGACACACAGACATACACACAGACAGACCAATGAAAAAAAAAATATGTTTTTTGGGTTCAGGGGATTCTAAAACGTGAAGATCTGTTGAAAACTCAATTTCGAATTTTTGGGGTGAATCCAATATGTACTTCCTTTATTGTAAAAGGAAGTAAAAATGGAATATTTATTTACGTTACCATTGACGACGTGAAAAAATGCATTTCGCGCACTAGAGCGCCAAAAATTTTCGCGTACTACGTCGCGAAATAATATTGATATTCTTGTTTGACAGTTGTAGAAAAAATATTGTTCGTATTATGTGCGCGAATGTTTTTGTGCGTTCGAATTCTCACGCACAAAAACACTCACTTCGTGCACTTAATACAAAAATTACTATTTTACATATCTCTGTTATTAACGAAAATAAGCGTAACAAGCCTTATACCCATGAAAAGAAGAAAATAAGCTCTGCTTAAAGGTATCGTATCCATTCTTGAAGTGTATTTAAAATAAGAAAGTTCAGTATCTCGAAAATTGTGAAAACAACTGAATATCCACATTCAGATTTGAATTATTCTCACAAAAATGTTTTAATATTGTCAATATAGTAGTTTGGTATCTCATACCGGGTGACTATAAATGATTGAAATTTTTTTTCTTAGGTTGTCACTGTTTATGTTGGTGGCACTGTAAGTCTATGTCAAATTCAATGTTCGCAGGTTAGGTTTTGCGTCATTCTATGTCAAAACTGACGCAAAACCTAACCTGCTAACCTCGCATTTGACATAGACTTACAGTTCCACCAACATAAACAGTGCCAACCTAATAAAAAAAATAATAAAAAAAATGTCAATCATTTATAGTCACTCGGTATAATAATCAACTTATAAATAACGAAAAAACGAAAGTCTAATTTGTTTTGAATTTTGGGTATCTCGAAAAGTTAGACTGCTAGAACCAATTTTTAATATTATTCAGGATCAGATATTGCCACTTTGCTCCTATTTATCCGACCTTGTATCGCTTACCATTTTCGAAACCCCAATGGTGAGTCTCGAAACTGAATAACTCTGTATACAATGAGGATCACAATTGCGCTCTCCCTCCAACTTTTTAATACATCAAAATATTTTAATCAAATTTTCGAGTGACAAACACATCAATCTTAGATGTTTCTAATCCATTTGCGGTCAATAAAAAATTCAACATGGCCACTAGGCGCTATATTGAATATTTTTTTAATTGAAAGGGGGGTCACGCGACACCTCATTTGAAAGGTCTCATTGAGTAGAATATGTACCTACAATTTAAAAAAAATGGCGAATCTAAACAAAATGGCGTCCGCTTTAGTATTGAAGATGAAGAATACTGAAACAGATGTCATTTTGTTAACGAACATAAAAATTTTCTGAAACTGTAGTTAGGTATTCAACTCGATGAGACTTTTAAGGGAAGTGCCAGGTGACCCGACTTTCGCATTTAAAAAATCTTTTTACAACTCTAAAATTTTACGAAACAATTTTGACGCATTCAAAATTTAAAGGGGGGATGGGGACCTTAGTCCTCACTATATACATATCTTGAATCTGCTTATAAATTGCTCAGTTCTATTTTATAAACGATAGAAATCTTTCATCCAATATTCCAATTAATTACTTGCAATAACAGAAATTTCAAATTTAGAAAGATTACATGAGTAGCTCATACGCTACGTGATATTTTTCCAATTAAGGTTAAAAATCCCGTTTTTATTTAAAATAGCAAAACATTTTTTTTTCCAAACAACGACGTCAAAATTTAATTTTGTGCGTAGAATTTTACGGAGTATTGGCACGTTATGCTGGGATATGTGGAGAGGTTTATTGCCTTTTCAACTAATTTCACAGGGAGTTGAAAGAATGCAAGATATGATATTGCAAACAACAGAAAGTAAGACTAGCATACTGTTTAATGGCACCCGGAAGCACAACGTTGGCAAGATTTCATGACCACTCGTCGTTAACTTCACACACTACCGAGTTAAAATTGAAAAGGTTAGTCATTGCAGGGCAACGAACAGTGACTGCACTTGATCTTAATTTTAAACAGATTTTAAAGAGATAAACTCGGTTTATATTCTCATTAGATGGAAGCCAGAATTATTTCTATTATTACGCACATAATAGATTGTCTCAGTTCTGTTTAGAAATATAATAAATACGTGTGTATAAGGACGCAAGATAAACGATGGAGAAATTATACGTATAGGTATAGGGTTCGAGTAAGGAGAATTATGCATCCATAGATATTAAATGTATTATGTCAAACATATTAAATTACATTTTGTAATAACCGTGAATATTTAAATTCACCATCATCCTTTATTTATCTCTTATAGTGTGTTCTTGTCGCACTCATTGCTATGCTTCTAAAAAAACTGAGGCATTCTGTATAACTTCTTTGCTAATGCCTATCCAGTGAGATGTTGCTGTGGTGAACGAGATCTAGCCCGATTTACAGAGGCGAGCGTCGCTAGATATAAATCTCAACAGAACTGTATTGTGAGCTACGTGCTACTAGGCGTATTAACCGTGAACGTAGTAGAAGTTTTCCCGGTGTACATCTGCCCACCGCGCCGTCTAACTCAATCGCCAGGGTACATTTGTTTCCCTACCCAGCTATCGCTTCAAAGCCTAGCCGAATAAACACAGATAAAGAAAGTGAATTATCTACATATTTTGTATAACCTGTGGTATAACCCATTGCGTATATTTCGCGCAGTGATTCTCGTCTTGACCGTTCCGTCCGCTCCCGATACTACAATGCCTTAGTATGACTCTCTTCAGCCATCATTCGATCTACGAGTACGTATTTTGGTCTTTTATAATCGCTCTCCCTTCACTGCCGCGTAAGGCCTCTCATCTGTAACTATTCTGCATCCAACCATTGTTAGTGACTTGCGAGCATAATGCCCCCGGAGAGATTCGGAGGCCTCGTTGAAGGAGAGTTGCCGTTTCTATGTAACTGACTATTTCGTTGTGCTAAGCGCCACATTTCTCGAATGAAATTCTTTAAATCTCCTCAAGTTTTGCTTGCTTATATAAACTTTAATTCTTGCTGTGACTCGTTTACGTTTATTACATTATTGTGCCCAGAACCAACGCATTCGACTGAGATTTTTCAAATCTCCTCGAGCTTTACTTGCTTATGTAAACCATTGTAATTTGCAAATATGTGTACTTGTGCTTTCTGTTCTGTTGGTGAAAAGTTATGTTAATTTAGATACAATATGTTTATATCGGGTGCACCATATGCTTTTAATATTTGATTAGCTTTAATTGTACAGGGTGACTGCCATGTTAAAAACACAAAGGATCAACTAACGCCGTAACTCATGTGAGAGATCCTGATATAAAACTGTTATAAAACAATCTGCAATAATACTAAAGAAAACACACCGAATAACTCTAGTCTTTCTTAAACTATTACTTCCAAGATTCCAAGTGACCATTTGAATTTTCTGCTCTGTAGAATAAATATTCATGTTTGTTCAAAACTTCTGACGGCAAAATCCAACAAACATCAAAACAGTCAGTTGACAAAAATACGAGACATTACGAGCTTAAATAAACTGCTCAAGTACAGGTCTAAAGAGTAGCTTCAGCACTGCGAAAACATTAAGTATTATAGTGCACCCAGAATGTGTAGTTCAAAACGTGACCACCGAACTTCTGTAGATGGCGCCAAGTGGACAAGCCGCCACTGTGCTACAATGCTTGGAAATTTTGCAAAGTGGAAAATCGCCACCTTTCGCCAAAACCAAATAGCGCATGAAGGTGCTTGGGACCTTAGCAACAACTTTGCCCCCTTTCAAAATTTCGATATCTGTAGCCGTTCGAAAGTTACAGGCGATCCAGACAGACAGACGGACGGACGGACGGACGGACAAAACGTTCGCATAAGTACGCTGAAGCTACTAATAAATATATGCTCAGGCGTAGTTGATCCTTTGTGTTTTTTAACATGACAGTCACCCTATGCCCATACTACATTGGACACCCGGTATATCTTATTATTGATATAAGTGTTTTAGTTACTGCAAACGTACTTTTGATATGGCCGCTTTGTAGGTTCTTTGCAGATAATTGTGATTTTGATTAATATTTTGAGTTTATAAGTTCTCGTTTGAATCTAGGAATATTTGTTGTATTAAACACTGATCCGCACCCCTTCGCAACGATTATTGAATTTAAGATATTGTTTAGAACCCATGCCGTCTCCACTGCAGCTGGCAAGCCCTCGAGCGTGCCCATGTAGTTACAGTAGTTTGGTAATTTATTTGGAAATTTTTGGTATCAAACCACTACATAAACACTGCGGCGTCAATTTAATCACTGTTCCGAATTTAATTTTTCTAAAACAATATCCAATAAATGCAAAAGAGTCATTAATAACTTACCCGAACATATTCTACATACTAACAGCATTAGTATTATGATGGCCCATCTTACCTGAAAAGAAAAATCATAAATTAAAATATGCCCATATGCCATTTAAAATGTAATCTCACTTTCACTTCGCCATATTTACTTATATCTTTGCAGCAGATTGTAAATAGTTATGTATCTGATTATAAAAAAAAAACTTTCACTTCGCCTGCAGACGTTCATTATAAAAAAAGAGAGACATTGCTCTGTACACATGTCTACTTTAATACTGTTCATAACTCTTCTCTGCAGTTTGTATTTGTGATTTTTTTATCATATAAGTTAATAACGAACAACGTTTCTCTGTAGTAATACAACTACATTATATGTCAAAGAAAGATTTTTCTTAGTCCATACAACGTATTCGTATCACCCCACATAAATAATTATACGAAAATTTGAATATACTTCATTATACATATAAAAAATGTACTTAAGTAAACGTCCAAGGAAGTATTTTCTTGCGACTTTAAAGTAGTAAGTACTAAAATCCCAACGCTAATCTATGGGAGTGAATCGTGAGTACTTACAAAGAGACAAAAAAGCAAGATACGGACAGCGAAAATGAAGTACCTATGGAGAACAAAACCAGGAAACACAAAATCAGAAACACGTAAATTAGACGAAGAATGTAAGTTGTGGCGGTCTAAGAAAAATAGAAGAGAAACAGTTGAGACGGTGGGACCATTTGAATAAAGTGGATCAGAGGAGACAGATGGACAAAGTATGAGAGGCTAAAATAACGTAAAAAAGATCAAGAGTGTAATCAACCAAGTTGTGAAGTCAAGCAGTGGCGAACACGCTTTCACAAAAAGAAAAAACGCGGCACTAGGCGAAGGAACCCTCCATTGACGAAATTGTTGCGCAAATTTATAAAAGCAGTTTGATAAATTGAGCAGAAAAAGCTAATCCTCCACACCTCCGGATAAAAACGGAGCCGATTATACAGGGTGTTTGTAGATTGCTAGACAGCTCATGAGTTCGTTAATAATAGAGACATAAAAAAACTTTTTTTGTTTTAAATGCCAATGCACAATCTACAAACTGACGTAAACCAATTTAAGCCATGGCTTCCTATTTTTACGCAGTGATACACGACTTTGGTTTTTTTCATGGAACACCCTGTATAGTTTTAGTTATTTGCAAGCAGCGCTCAAGGTGCTTTATGATAGCATTTTTAAATTTAAATTTAGGAACTTATTATTTTAGCTCCTTCATGGGGTGTTAGTGCCTCACCATTATTATTATTATTTTTCAAAATTAAAAAAAAATGTTTAGCTAACGTTGGCCATGAATTATGCAAAATCACTAACAATTAAGCAAGAAATGCAAAACAAATTCCACTTGGTTCTAAAAATTTCTCATAACCGAATAATAGCACCAAACGTACTAAAACAATTGAAAACTATGTTTTTTAAATGGAATAATATGAGTTTCATTAACAATAACATTTATTTTTAAATTATTTTACGTATTTTTGATTTTTTAAAAGCTACTTCTAAACGAAATCGCTAATACGGTACATCGTTGGAAAGCCCTGTTATTGTAGTTTTCAGCTGTTTAATGAAACTCATATTGTTCCATTTAAAAAAACATAGTTTTCAATTGTTTTAGTACGTTTGCTGCTATAACTCGGTCATGAGAAATTGTTAGAGTCAAGTGGAGTTCAATTTTTAGTAATTTTGCGTAATTCATGGTCTACTTTGGCTAAAAAAATTTTTATTTTGAAAAGTAATAAGTTCCAAAATTTAAATTTAAGAATGCTATCATAGAGCACCGTTAGTGCTGATTTCAAATGTCTAAAAATACACAGGGCGTTCCATTTAAAAAACCAAAGTTGTGTATCACTACGTAAAAATAGGAGGCCATGGCTTAAATTGATTTACGTCATTTTTTAGATTGTATACTGGCATTTAAAACAAAAGAAAGTTCTTTCGATATCTCGATTATTAACGAAGTTACGAGCTGTCTAGCGATCTAGAAACACCCTGTATACGCACGAATGGGAGCGAAAGCAAAATTTGCTAAACAGTAAAAAAACATTTCTCTAACCTTCTTGGGAACTATCATTCGGAAGCAAAAATTGAAAATTTATATCATTTAACTTATCCCAACTGTCGCTAACGTCCAATGGTTTTTGGGTTAGTACTTGTATAGTTCAGAACCAATCGACCAATATCTATGTGATGAATGAATAAAAACGATTTAACCACACCTCTAAGTTTATGGATTATTTGTTTGGGCGTTACAACATACAATCTTGTATTTTTACTTTCCTATTAGCCTTGCAAGTGTAGAAAGAGTTTTCGAAAAATTACTGGGTTACCACAGTAACTTAAAGCAACAAAAAAGCATTTTGGGTGTGTTTTACCTAGATTTCTATTAGTTTATTTCCGTTACTATATCCATAATAATGTGGAATTACCATAGTGTCTGTCAATTTAATAATGATAAAAATTCAAATGTCAAAATCTTATCGCGGTTAAAAATATGTCAGAATTTAATAGCTTCTGAATAAATTTGGCATCATTATTAAAGGTGCTTCAACAAATGAATTTTATCTATTTATTCAAGGAAATAACCATGCCTAATATCCCGCGTGCAGGTGAACTAGCCGGAATCAATTTTGACGATTTTCTTTTGGACTATTTTGCTCTGAAGAAATACCTATATATCGTACGTTTTGCGCCCAAAAATACCTCGTGCTACGCACTCCGGATTTTTATTGAGCGGAAAATTTACTTGCCATATTTCTTAGCAAAACATTCTACAGAAAACGTCAAAATGAATCGGTTATTTTAATGAATTTGGGATATTACTATTAATTGATATTCTCTACGAAAGGTATAGGATAAAATTGTGAAGTTTTTAAATTATTATCACGAATGTAAAGTGTTTTGTAATTTCTTTCGTAGTAACTTAAGGGGGACACTATGACATTTCGCAAGAGATCTGAATTTTGTAACGCCGCTGATTACAACATTTTTGCATCAATTATACACACTTAAACAACAAATAAATTTATTATCATTCAAGACTTTAACGAAACAATTAGTTTCCATAATTAAAAACAAATATTTACTACTAAAATTACACTAAATAATAAAACGCGAAATGAAAGTAATAAATTGAATTAAATATTGCTGTTAATTCACAAGTGACACGCAAATTTTTAAAAAATCTCAAAGGCCCATGTAAAGCCAACTTCCTTTTTCGATGAAGCACATATTTTCTACAGTTTCCAGTTACGGTACTATAAAAGAATATTTTCAGTTAAAAGGCAATTTATGTTTTCCGAAGATCCCCTAATACTTCGAAATCTCGTGGAATTACTAATCTCCACTAATCTCGCTTTCAGTTGGCAAACTGCGAAGACCGAAGTAGAGAATTTCTTGAATACTCTTTCTGATTCTGAGATGTGGGGCAAAGACGTGAACAGCGTCTCCTTTTTGAATCTGCCAATACCTTGGGAGTTTCCGCGACGCCCCAGAAACTCAATTTGTACAAAAATACAGCTATCAATACGCCGACATCAAAACTTCGCAAGTACTGAAAATATGACTTAAGACATGAGTAAGCCAGATCTTAAATGAAACAGAATGAAGTGCTTAAAACTAATAATTTTGCAAGTCCTTTGAAAAAGACGAATATATTATATACACGGAAATATATTTCCTTCAAATCCATTTCAGGAAATATTTTATGCCCGCTAGATTTTTACAGACGCATCTTGCTCAAATAATATAGGATATCATATCCGGAACAGAGTATTCAATTTTCTGTCTCCGGCAGCAGAATCGGCTTTATACAGCTTCGTTATTTTTGTCAATAGATAGTTAGCGTCGAAGAAGCAATGCTAGCCATAATTGACATAATTGTTTCTAGTTAAATTTACGCAATATAAAATAAATTAGAAACACCTTATGATGGAAATTCAATTTAAAGTCGAGGCTATCAATGCTAAAAAAATTAAAACTTTCAAATAACGCTCAGTATACAGGATGTCTAAGTCCAACCTGTGATTTCTGTAGGTACACCGTAACATAAAAAGAACTTCAAAACTCCTGTACAGTTTTTGCATCAATCCGTAGGTTCCGAAATAGTGTTCGAGGTTTCATGTCATGTTTTGGATTTAGCTTATAACAACGGAACGCTTGGATGTTCGGTTATGACTGGTATAAAGTCATCTTTTGTATAAGCGAATTATTATTGGATGTCACCACACAACTCGCACAGTATTAATATAACTTTTAATTTTTGTATGAGCACTAAACGTGTAGTGTAGTGGATTTCGATTAACAGTGGTTAACTGTGACATATGTTAATCGAAAGAGCCGTTTATTTGGGGTTAAACTTGAAAAAACGAAAACAACGGAGATTCAAGCGAGATATTATTCAACAAATTGTAGCGACACTTAGAACGCCAGAAGACTCAGAAAATAGCAATGATGATAGACACTGTTTACTAAATTGAGATGGACCTTCTTGCAGAAAGGTCACCCTTTATTACATTAGCATTAAATACCTGCACTCATCTAATTCAGTTGCCGTCCATCAATAAAACACGGTGTGTTACACTTAACTTCTTTTTTCAAATCTTCAAATCTTTTTTCAAATGCAAGTCCGGATAAATGAAGTATCCATTTTAAATTAAGTTGTTTTTGTTAATGGTTAAATTTTTATTCAAAGATCAAACAAAAGGTTTATAAGGAAACATGGAAATTTTATTTTTTAAATATTACATCACTCAAGTGACCTCCTTCTCGCTGTTGGCACTCTTGAAGCCTAGTACGAAAGTTTTGCATCACCCGCTCCAACATTTCAATTGAGATTGCGTTAATCTCTATCCGAATATTATGTTTCAGTTGTTCCAAAGCTTGCGGTCGATTAGAAAACACTTTTGACTTTAAGTAGCCCCATAAAAAGAAATACACGCTGGGTGGTTACAACAGAATTGTTATTTTTAAAAAAGCTCCAACCGCAAAAGAACGTTAAATATTTGACCAATTCTCCATATTCACAGCTAAACTGACATTTCGCGCAAACACTTTGACAACTGTCTTAAATTTCCATTTATTGCAAAAGCATGGCGACTTGATTTGAATTTATATCTTATTATATTATGAAACGAATTAACTTTGAAAATGAATAACTTAATTCTGCCGGACCTTGTATTTTATACATATATTTCTACCTATCGTTGTAATATAAAACAGCTGAGTCACTTCCTGCCTGGTGTCCAAATTAAATAATTGGAGATAATATGCGGAACAATATGCCAATTTTGTTCACACAGAAATCAAACATTATTTTGATGTTATGGCAGAAGAAACGTCGTGAACATATTAAATAAAGTTTTTGCTAGAAATGGATTGGAAATGGTGATCCCTTACACTTGAAACGTTTGTGCCTGTACAAATTGAATTTAAACATAATTAATTGACGCTTGAAATTCAGCGCGTAGAGGCTTGCTGATAAAGCCAAAGGCCTAGCGATGCGCAAGTCTGCAAGCAGCTAACCACTGCACATCTCCACCTGCATTTCCCCAGGAGTAGATCCAAATGTTAGGGGCCCGAATGGGTATAAGAAGACGACGCCCAGCCAGTCAAAGACACTTGAGTCGAGCTCCATCAGAGAGCAACTCTAAACCCTGATGAAGGGGCTAGGGCCCCAGCAAGCTGCAGCCAGAGCAGACTGCCCAGTCGAGTTCTTCCAGCCTGATGCCGCCGTACGTTCCGCTTCACCTCGAGAAGCGAGCCAGTCGGCCAGTCCGTCACTTATTAATCCAGAGCTTCACCAGTTGAAATCAACCAGCACTTCTAAACTTGCCTGGGAAAAACCAGAACCATCCAACCCTTCCCTAGTTGAGGATATGTCGATATCCCAACTCACTCTCTTAAGACCTACATGTGCAGATGCCGATTTATCGGTGGCGAAACTCACCCCCTTAACACCTGCAAAACTTTTCCTCGTCTATCGGTGACGAAAATCATTCCCTAAAAACTGCAGCCTCCCATAAAACGGCACTACCATCACCGTCACGTGGTAGACGCTTAGCCACGAGCATCCGTAGCCCACGAGCTAGCGCTGCGGTCTAGACTAGAGCCCCATAGCAAACAGCAAAGTCCGATGTCAGTTTGATCACAATCACCGCCGTAATTAAACAAAAGTTCTGCATATGCGGTAAAGATTCTCCCTCTAAGGAAACGAGGAATTCCTACGACGTGCCCTGGCGAATTACAAGTCTCGGGGCTTACAGCAAAATCATATCACGGCACCCTCCATAAAATTTGAGCTCGCCCGGACCCCCGCGGGTGGATTTTGTCGAGCACGTACCTCGCCGGCCCAACCAAATTCGAGTGGGACGTCCTGTGGCCTCTGAACCACACTTTTATATCCGGAATTTGGCCCTAAGGGCAAACGACTTCTCAACGGCTACACTAGAAACCGGCTCCTTGACAGCAAACGACACCATTAATATTGTTAGTTCCAGTATTGGTTACTGCGCAGCGGCGTGGTGAGTAGTATCAGAGTAGAACCGGCCGACCGTCGCAACCCCCTTCTGTTTTAGTTCCATGTTAAACTGTACATATTTTTTTTACTTTTAGTTCAGTTTTTAAAATAATCGAAATAACACACAGGGTTATCAAAGGTGTTCTTAGTCTGATCAATCGAAGTAAAATAACGAGTCATTGGCTAACTGAGCTGCCGACAAGAGACACATGTATATGAAAAGCCAACTCATAGACCCCGTTCCGTCGCCCTCTTGCCAGCAAGTTATATAGATCTATCGGTGTTAGAATTTGTGCGTTTGAGAAGTCCTTTTTCTAAATTAATTAAGCTAATTCAACAAATACAATTGTTATGTATGGCACAATTATAATAACTCAGTGTAGAATAACGTTGAGGGTACTTCTTCACCTCTTTGAGAATTCTCAGAGTTAAGTTAGTCGTTCGGCTTTGTGTGGCATGTTCACATAAGATCATAGATACTGCACAAAAAACGAAACATTTAATAATGAGATCTCAGGCATATATTGTCAACAACAGAGGTCACTTCTACAGTAGAAGATTAATGTAAATTTAACTTTGCTATTAATTTCTTGTTACTTTGATGCTGTAGTTATTTTATTGTATTTATACAGTACCATGACATAAAGCCAGTTCAAATTAATATTGTCTAGAAATTGACACACGATTTTCATTAGGTTTTGCCGCCTTCTTTGTCAAAAAAAGCAAGTCATTTCCAACGTGTGCAGTTGTTACTTAAGCATCGCCTTAATGTCTCCAATTGTTTAGGGAACTATGACACATGGTAAAACATTGTAGAGGGAATTTAATGAAGTTTTAGAATGTCGATTAACAATGCACGTGTTCCATTAAAACTGTCGAACATATTTTGAATAAAATTATAGAAAATAAAGTGTGTAACAACTTTCTTAAATATTTTTTTGTAATTCTTACAAAAATCGAGATTTTGGCGATGACGCATAAAATAAAACAGACTGTACGTTTACCGTTGGTTTAGATATTTTTAAATAAGCGTTTACAACAAAACGAGTTAAATAACACAGAAATTGTATGTTTTTTATCTCATATGTACTTACATTTTCGCTTAATGGGGACAACCTATTATTAGCCTAACTTATTTTCAATTAAAATTGGTTTATTATTACTAGACCACTACGTTTAATCTTTTTAACACAGGATTAAAAATATCATTAAAATGAGTTTCTAGCGCATCACTTGCAACGACATAAGTAATTCACGGCAGTTGGACAAATATAATGAACACATTGGAGGAATGAACACGCACCCCGCTTATACAGCTTCCCAACTCTATTCCTAATTTTTCCGAGTAGGTAACAAGCTTTACCCCTTGTTTTTGTTATTTTATGGCAAGCATGAGAGACAAAAGTTATTTTCGTTCTTGGCTTATAAAGTGGAACCCTAATACGCGAGCTTTATGTAAAAGAATGCCCTCCAGTAGTTTCATAGTAGCCGAGGATTAAATAAATTTATCGTCCAGTAAAATATTAATGCAGTACGTAAATGCAGCCATGTTGGGCAACTCCCAAGTTTAGCGAATGCAGTGTAATGAAAATTAGGTTCAGGAAAACGTTAATAAAATTTTAATAGCATCTGCCATTGAAATAAATCATCTTGTGGACGATAAATTTACTACAACGAGGTTTTACTAGGTACGCAGTTAATAAATTCGGCTTAAAGTTCATTGAAAGAGTTTAAGTCAATAAATAGCTTAACGTTTTGGACATGTAATTAAGGAACTAAGTGTTATAACACGTTTGATTGCAGATTGTTAATAGTCTATCAACTTAGATAAATATAGAGTCATACAAGATACGGTATGAAGTTCAGGTACTTAGTTCAAAATTATCGATACTATGTTGTGCCGTAACAATACTCTATAACAAGTAAACTGTCACAATAACCTGACCAAAGCGAAATAAGAATATTTATCTTAATATGCAAAGTAAAAGACTTTTCAGTATTAATCGGTACTCTTGGTACAACTATCGATATAATGAAATATCCATTGTATATTAACTTTGCTTGAGAACGAAGGCGCTCCTCACATTAACAATATGTAAGTTTACATAAATTATATTCCTTATTAAGAGATTAAAACGTTTAGTCCAACATGCTACGAGTAAATCAAATTAATTTAACTGTTTTTGTCTTCATATAGCTACGCTAGTTGGAATTCTGCGAGTATTCTGAAGTATAATTGCGAATTTATATAATACGAAAATGTACGTTTTATAAAGTTCGAAATTTCATCCTGCCGTTTTCTAATTTTAGTATATAATCACATATCTGTGTACAAAGAAGGTAATTAAATCTTCTTTATTAAACACGTGCAACCAAAGAAAAAAATATTATAATTATATTAATTTGCTAATAAATATCTTTGACACATTATATCCATTATAAAATATTTGTCTTGGAAAAAGAAAGCCCATACCATCATAAATCATTTGCTATAATTTTCTTTTAATTAATGGAGTGCCCAACACAATATAAAATTTAATTTACTCCCGGGGCGGCTTTCCTTCCACATCGAATAACCTCGAACTTGCGCCGCTGCATATAATAAATTATTTATTTAATCTGCGCTTCAACCCCAGTCTGATCGAAGTGAATAACTTCGATAGGCCTCGCAATTTTCGGAAATCCGATTAAATTTGTTTCATTTTACTCGCATAAATCGTCTAATTCAAAGGAACGCAGTGGGTGGTATTTATAAACTCCTGTAATGTTTAATTGGGTTTTGATTACAATACTCCTGTATTACACAAATTAATTTTATTACCTAAAGAGTATCATATAAAATTTGCCAATGCAAAGATTTCTTAGTTGAAGTGAGCAGTTCCAGTTTCTTTATTACTCTCGTAGTTTTGTTTGGTGAGAAGACAAATGGTTCTGCCAAAAATTTCCTGCTCTTTAATTATTGCGACGGGTACTAATAGAACGTTCGTAGTTATATATTTCATTCAATTTTGTTGAGTTATAAATACGAGTCTTAAAACACAACAGCAGTAAGTCTGAAAAATATAGAAGTGTTTCGTGGAGTATTTTTTCGCATTATTAACAAAAGGAGTGATATGAATAGGATAAACTTGGTTTACAAATGACAAAGAATTAAAAAGACCCTACTAAATCAACGCAATTTAATTAAATAAAATACTTTTAAAAACTAGAAAGCTGTAATATTTGCATATACTCGAAAGGCATATATTTTACTGAAAATTGTGATATCCGTTTGTTCTAAAGTTCCAACCATTCAAAATGATTTTAAAATATACATTTACTGTAAGTCAACAGATTTTGTTAAGAACTAAACGGATAAATAAGACACACGAACGGCAAAAAAACTTTACTCTGTTATGTTGCTTTAAAATCCACATAGAATAATAAGGATCTGCATAAAGTTTAATATCAGCTAAAATAGAAAAGAAAAACAATACTATGTATGCGCTGTCAACGGTACGGGCATTTCAAAAACTTCTGTCAACATTCGTTGTGCATCAAATGTGCATACAAATGTCTACTCTGAATTAAAAAAAAGCAGTTTTCAATAACCAGCCGACTGTTGAGACTAATTGGAAATTGAGTTTCTCGCGTTGGAAAGGAAGTTAATAAATCTGAACAAGTCCAAACGCAAGCAGCTTAAATCGTACTTTTTATAACGCTATCATTTCTCATAGTCTAATGACTCGGATGAACATAAAAACACAATAAAAGAACTTCTAGGACAAAGGAGTGGCATCATTGTAAAAATTGCCACATCTATTCTGAACCGTCAACGACCTTCCGTTTCAATACAGGTGAGATTTTGGTCGATATTTCCATTCTTTTGCAAAGACGAATAACACATATTCACACAATTGTTTGGAAAATGGATCTATCGTATGTTTCTAATTGTTCTTTTCCCCACAAAGTATAGCTTCTTTATGCACAATAGTTACTCCATTATACTCCAGTCGCGGAAATCGTCAATTTTCATACGTATTACATTTTCACAAACCAATGATACGACGGGGACTAGGGCTGGGCGAAAATAACGATATATCGAAAATATTATCGATACATCGTTTATCGATATACCCTTCTTTAAATATCGATGTATCGATATATCGATACTAAATTTAGTATTTCTAGGTTTTGCACATATCGATATATATCGATAAATATGGATAGTTATTTATTGATATTTATCAATATGTATCGATAATTATCGATGGTTAGCGATATCGATAGTTATCGATAGATAATTATCGACAGTTATCGATATTCAACAGTAATACCACAAGTAGTGGATATATTTTTGACAAATATTTTGCCGTTTCCATGTAAATTATTGCGTTTAAATTTCACGAAACAAAATCATATCAAAAATGTCACGAGCCGAAGGCGAGTGACATTTAAGTGTGATTTTGTTGAGTGAAATTTGCAATAATTTCTATGGAAATGGCAAAATATTTAAAAACATATATCCACTGGTATTTGGGATGACTATTTAACAATATTAAAAATTAATATTCGTCCTCAATTAAATTCAGCAGAATACTTCCAAAACACAACATTTTAAAATTTTTAACGCAAGCCAAACTTTGTTCACATTGTTTGTTGGTGTTTAGTTTTACGTAACCTAGCGATATCACTAAGGACAGAACATCGTTGCTAAGCGATATTTCGCAACAAGACTATTTAGTTTTTGAGTACGTACATTGTTTTGTGAATATTTTGCATGGTGCCCAATATTCAGTGATATACTGCTGTTATTGGTTGAAAAAAGCAAATGTCTGCAATATGATTAGCTTACATGTTATAGTGTTGAATGGTCATCGATATTTGATGCTGACTTACATTTGCTTTAGTAGTCACTCATAAATTCCTTAAGAATTGCTATGCGACATTTTGAACTCGTCCTTCTTCCTGCTGGGTTTATGGTATTGAAGCATTTGCTTGTTTAATTTGTATCGTGTTTAGGGTTTGTGTTGGGGTTATTAGCGCAGTAGCCGGTTGGGGCATTTTTGCTGAGTAGAGTTTTGGTGAGCATTAAATAGAAATTTTTCCCATATTATGCCGACCTTTTGGCGGTCACTGTATATCTACTAACAAAATATACTATATACATATGTACATGTATTGATAATTATCGATATAGTAGCCATATCTATCGATATTTATCGATATTTAACGATATTAATCAATATTAATCGATAACGATAGTTACCGATATATCGATATGTATCGATATTTCGATAAGTATCGATATTTCTCAATTATCGTTAATCGATATCAGAATTTCAATATCGTCCAGCCCTAACAGGGACAACCTGTTCTATAGTTCATACAATCTACTTATCGAAACCAAATCTATTTTTACCGTTGGAGGCAGTTCAAAACCTTTGTGTATTCCAGTTCAATAAATGATATTCGTATTCTTACACTAATTAATTACTAATTCCACGATGTGATAGGTGCAACTGAAGTAATTTTGTATATTTTCTGTGTTTGATTCACACAGATGCGTGCATCAAAACCTTTTTGATTATAATTAATCACGTAATTCAAGTCATAACTGTTTTATCTCATTCAAAGGTCGTGGTAAAGCCAAATTTGCATCTTGCCGTATTTGTTTGCCTCTGTTAATGTTGGAAAGGAATTTGTAAGCTTCCCTTAATGACTTTAAAGCGGATGGATACATTTTCTACTAGAACTTAAGCCGACTTAGCATATTTGGGAATCATGGGTTTATGGATTTCGTTCAATTGCCTCATTGAGAGAGCTTAGCATTAAGGTTTCTTAGAATAAGCATTTTTCCTAAATAACGTGCGATGCTCCGATTGGCTACGCAGGATCGCCTCAGCCAATAGTGTTTGAGCTTGCCCCTCCTTGAATTGGCGAGTTCGTCTCGCTGTAAATTCAGAGTTAGTTAGATTCAGAGCCTCGAGGAAGCAAGTTCAGCTATGCTTTGTGCTAGTTTGCGTTTCGGTCTAACTCCCTGGTAAAGTCGTTTCCAGGTTGTTTTGTGTTACGGTTACGCGCAATTCGCTATTTTCGCGTGGCCAATCCAAGCGTGTCACAACAGTTGAAGCTTTTGTAAAAAACCATCGGTCCATCAGTGACGTTTGTAATCGTTGTTACTCAATATACTCGTGTTTGTTAAGTCTTGTCTCACTCCAACAACTAACTGAACCCAAGTTAGGGTTATTAAGTGGCAGTTCCCGGCAATCCCATTGAACCGGAACTCGCAGTGGATTAATTGGGGGCCCCATTCGTGGAAGCCTCTTATCAAGTTAATCGTACAAAAAACATTGGTCCTTCGAGCCGGATGTGGAAGAAGCTAAAAAACGCGAGTGTACAAGTTTCCAGTAGCTGGTGGATGCAATTGCTCCAACATCGTTTCGTCGGAGAGCGTCAAGAAGCTTCGCCAACACCAGGAAATTCAACCATCGAGAGCTTACACCGAGTCCAGGTCCCACGTCAAGCGGCAGCGATCGGCAGCGGGTTGGTTTTCTGTTCGTCAAGAAGTTACTACGTTCTCAAATCAAAAGTAAGTCCTTTTCCATTACACCTTCGTTTAGTGCTGTTTTTTGCTTGTGTCAGTCATGGTGGAAACTCGTTCGACATCAGCGGTCATGTCGGAAACTCGCACTTTAACCACTCGTTGCAAATTCATAAAAGCCCAAGTAGATCGTTTCAAAACTCTATTTCATAGAATTTCTTCGTCCAGCCCCGTGAAGGCTCACGAGGTCGGCAACTTGTCAGAAGAGTTTAGTTGTTTCCAAAATTTGTTGGATGAGTATAAGAAGTCAATGGAGGGCCTAATGGAGGCCGACGCTGAAAACTTTGATGAACTTTTCAATGAATTTGACTCTTTTATGACTCATTTTAGCGAGATTAGTAGCGCAGTAAAGGAATTCTTATCAAAAAATAAGATCAGTTCGGGTATAAAACCGAATGTAGGTCAAAATTCTTCGCAAAGTGGCCCTTCAGGAGAGCTCGCTGGATTAAGATTACCACCCTTAGATTTGCCTTCCTTTTCGGGGAAATTCGAGAATTGGGTTCAATTTCATGACTCCTTTACGTCGCTTATTCATAACAACGTTAATTTGACCAACGTTCAGAAATTTTACTATTTGATTTCTTCCCTTAAGGCAGAAGCTGCTAGTTCAATCTCGTCGTTAAAAGTTACCAACGATAACTATACCATTGCTTGGGACATTCTAGTCAAGCGATTTGAAAATAAGAAACTGATCGTAAAATCAAACATAAATGCGTTATTCAGTTTAGAGAACGTAAAAAAGGATTCACATTCGTCTGTTCAAAGGCTGCTCGATAGTGTAGTTAGAATTTTGGAAATTTTAAAGGCGTACGGGGAACCCACAGTCGACACCATACTAATACATATCATAGTTTCGAAGCTCAGCTCAGCAATGCAGACTGACTGGGAATTATGCAAACATGCCGGACAATTTCCTACTTTGCGAGAGTTGTTAGATTTTTTAGAGAGCAAAAGTCACTTATTAGGTTCGCTGGAAGCTGCGAAAATAGGTTCGAGTTTGGGAAATCAGGGATCCGAGCAAAAAAGTCATGCACGCGCTCATGTAGCCAGAGAGCAAGGTAATCACTCTTGTGATTTTTGCAAAAATAGTAATCATTCGATTAGCGCTTGCGAATCATTCTCAAAATTGTCGGTAAACGCTCGTATCGAAGAGGCGCGTCGTTTGAAATTATGCAACAATTGTCTCAAGCCCGGACATTTCGTGGTAAAATGCACATCGTCGAGATGCCGCGTATGCAGAAAAAAGCACCATACTTTACTGTGTTTGCGTCCAAAGCGCGACGCGCACGAAAATACTTCGTCGCCGCGTCCTGGACCGCCAGAATCCAGCAGTGACGCACGGGAGGTCGGGGCCGTCTCCCCGAGCGAGGCACCCGTCGCATCCGTTTCAGCAGCTTGTAGCCGTCCTGCAATCGCGGCGCCAGCGCAAGTTTTATTGTCCACGGTTAGCGTATTCGTAGAAGGATCCTCCGGGTCATTTTCCCGGGCAAAAGCTCTTTTGGACCCCGGATCCCAACTTAACTTAGTTAGCGCCGACTTGTGTCAAAATTTGAAAATTGAGAAACGAGGTAATATCACCTCACTGTCGGGTGTTGGTGCCAGGGCTCTGAACGCTGAATTCAGAGCAAACGTTCGAATCCGCTCCCGTAACGGGAAATACGAGGACATTTTGAGCTGTATTGTGTTAGACAAAATTACGGACCCTCTGCCGGCCCTTTCTTTCTCGTTGAGGGATTTGAAGATCCCACCAAACATTGTGCTAGCCGATTCAGATTGTAATACACCGGGAAAGATTGATCTTTTATTAGGCGCGAATGTCTTTTGGCAAGTGCTCTGTCAGGGACAGGTGAAATTGGGCCCAGAGAAGCCATTCTTAACAAAAACTCTTTTTGGTTGGGTTTTAGGCGGAAACATGAACATCGAAAATCGAGCGCTCATGCTTTCAAATAGAGTTCATTTAAGTGTAGCCGGCATCGAGCACGGCATTCAGAGATTTTGGGAAATCGAGGGGGCTTACGGTTCATCAGGCCGACTCTCTGCTGATGACAAATTTTGCGAAGACCATTTTCAATCGACTACGAAACGGGCGTCGTCGGAGCCGCGTAGGTTCATCGTGAGCATACCTTTCAGGAAAGATGCTCCATCGCTGGGAGACTCGCGCGGTATAGCGTTAAAGCGTTATTCATTAGAAAACAAATTGTCAAAAAATCCCGAGTTGAAAACCGCGTATTCCGCATTTCTCAAAGAATACGAGTCGCTTGGTCACTTGAGCAAGGTGGACGACGAAGCGAGCCTTCCTCATCCTAGGTTTTATTTACCACATTTGCCAGTCATAAAGGAGGACAGTTCAACGACCAAACATCGCGTTGTTTTTGACGGCAGTTGTGCGTCCTCCTCCGGAGTATCGCTTAACGACCTTCAACATAAGGGCCCAGTGGTCCAGCAGTCGTTGTTTGCAATTCTTTGTCGCTTTAGGCAATTCAAGTACGTGCTGAAAGCAGATTGCGCCAAAATGTATAGGCAAATTCTCGTGGACCCCTCGCAGACGCAATACCAATTAATTTTATGGCGTGACGACAAAACCTCAGCGGTAAAATGCTTCAAATTATTAACGGTCACCTACGGTACTAAATCAGCCTCGTACCTAGCAACTAGGTGCTTGATACAAATCGCCCAGGAAATCGAAGCATCGCTTCCAGAGGCCTCATTAAGAATTAGCCGGGATTTTTATGTAGATGACCTACTGACTGGTTTTGAAAATAGGGCGGAAGCCATAAAAACGCAATTCGAAATTAGTAGCGCTTTGTCGGGGTACGGGTTTGAATTGCGAAAGTGGGCATCCAACGACAGTGAAGTAGCTAGCGCCATTGGTGTAGATCGCGGCAGCATGGAGCCCATTTCTTTGACGGAAGACGCCACGGAGAAAACTCTCGGCATTTTTTGGGATACTCGGCGGGACGTGCTAAGTTACAGAGTAAACCCTAGCTGTTGCAAATCAGTTACCAAGCGGGCTATACTCTCTAGTATGGCTCAAATATTCGATCCCTTGGGACTACTTGGTCCAAGCGTTCTAACTTTGAAACTTCTCGTGCAACGGCTTTGGCAGTTGAAGTTGTCATGGGACGAAACGGTGCCCATGGAGATGCGCTCCAGATACGACGAACTCCATTCTTCATTACGCTCTTTGGGCTCGTTGGCAATTCCGAGACGGGTAATTTGCGATGACATAAATTCGATAGATCTCCACGGATTTGCGGACGCGAGTTCTGTAGCCTACGGGTGCGCCGTGTATATACGTTGCGTTGACGCGCGCGGTAATGTCACCACCAATTTGCTTTGTGCTAAGTCAAGGGTCGCTCCATTAAAAACAATATCCTTGCCTCGTTTGGAGCTTTGCGCAGCCTTACTGTTGGCTCGTTTGATTAAAACTATACTCGATTCCTCCGCATTTAAATTTGACCGCGTGTACTATTGGTCGGACTCCACCATAACTCTGCACTGGATAAATAAGGATGCGAGTAATTGGAAGACGTTCGTCGCGAACCGGGTGTCCGAGATTCACGAACTAAGCAATAGGGAAGAATGGTTTCACGTGCGTACAAATTGCAACCCGTCCGATATAATTAGCAGGGGAATGTTACCCCAGGAGTTACTCAACTCACGCTTGTGGTGGCACGGGCCAGAATTTTTGTCACAGGCGGACTTAAAACCCCAGCCCGTTAAAATTGATTCGGGTGAGCTAGCAGCCCAAGAGTCGCGCCCAGTAGTGGCCACTCTTCACCATCGCGTCCCAGAATTTGAACTTTTCAGGCGCTATTCCAGTTTTACAAAATTACAGCGCGTAGTCGCGTACTGCCTGCGTCTCGCGAGAAACAGAAACACCGAAACGCGCTGGTCGGGACCTCCAGCCATTGACGAATTGGAGGACGCGACTCGCCGCCTGATCAAAATTGCCCAGGCGGAAGTCTTTTCCGGAGAAATAGCAGTTTTGTCTAAAAAAGCGCCATTGCCGAAAAATAGTGCGCTGCTTTCTCTAAACCCATTTCTGGACGATCAGGGCCTACTGCGCGTGGGCGGTCGTCTAGAAAACTCCAATCTAAGCTTTGATCAGAAACATCCCCTTTTGTTACCAGCTAGTCACCCTTTGTCGTTGCTAATCGTGAAGCAAGAGCATTTGCGGCTCTTGCATTGTGGACACTCGGTGTTACTGGCCTCATTGCGGGATAAGTTTTGGATCGTGAGAGCCAAAGACCTAATACGTAAAGTAATACACAATTGCGTGATATGCTTTCGGGCCAAGCCTAAGATGAATGTAATACACAATTGCGTGATATGCTTTCGGGCCAAGCCTAAGATGAATGAACACTTGATGGGATCACTACCCGAAGCTCGTGTCACACCCTCTCCCCCTTTCAGCAATTGCGGGATAGATTACGCGGGTCCCGTGTTTATAAAAAACAAATCCGGACGAGGCGCGAAAGAAGTAAAGGCTTACGTAGCCCTATTTGTGTGTTTAGCCACGAAGGCTATTCATCTTGAACTCGTGGAAGACCTCACGACGGAGGCTTTCATCGCATCGTTGAGGAGATTCATCTCCAGACGCGGTTTACCCTCCAGCATATTTTCTGACAATGCTACCTGTTTCACCGGTGCCAGAAATCAGCTATAGGAATTAAAAAAAATATCCTGTCAGGCTCTAGTGAGCAATGCATAAGGGAAGAATTGTCGAAACATAACATTAAGTGGAATTTTATTCCGGCACGCTCTCCGCACTTTGGCGGCATTTGGGAAGCGGGGGTAAAGTCATTGAAATATTATTTAAGGCGAATATCTTGCAATGCAAAGTTAACTTTCGTTGAGTATTACACCATGCTGACTCAAGTGGAGGCGATACTAAATTCCCGTCCACTCTGTGTTCTCCCTACCGACGCCTCATTCCCCGAAGTCCTTACTCCTGCCCACTTCTTGATCGGTCGGAAGCTGACTTCGTTTCCGGAAGCCCAACTCCAGGGCATACCGGAAAATCGTCTCAGCCGCTATGGGCTGGTCCAGCGGCTGTCCCAGCAGTTTTGGGATCGCTGGTCCCGGGACTACCTCCACCTCCTGCAGCGCCGGCCTAAGTGGAAGTCCTCCAGCACGTCTCTAGCCCCCCAGGTGGGCGACGTGGTACTCGTCCACGACGAGGCATCTCCAAGCTACCGTTGGCCACTGGCAATCATTTCGGCCACATATCCAGGAGCGGATGGTGTTGTGCGTGTGGTGCAAGTGCGCGATTCCCGAGGGAATCTCCTGAAACGCTCGGTGCGTAAAGTGTACATCCTACCCAAAGACGATCATTGCGATCAAGGGCAATAAACATTGACTTTGCTCTTAGTTGGTAGTTTTCGCTAATTGAACATTTTGCTAGGTTTAGTTGTTTCTTTGCTTGTATTCATGCTAGTTGTAAGTTATCTGTAAGACTCTTGGATTATCATCTGTCATTAGTTCTTGTTATGCATTTGATTATTTTGTAGTGTTAGATTTCAGTTTAATTTTGGGATTTAATCACGTCGTGCCATAGTCGGCACTTCGGGGGCGGCATGTTTGATTCACACAGATGCGTGCATCAAAACCTTTTTGATTATAATTAATCACGTAATTCAAGTCATAACTGTTTTATCTCATTCAAAGGTCGTGGTAAAGCCAAATTTGCATCTTGCCGTATTTGTTTGCCTCTGTTAATGTTGGAAAGGAATTTGTAAGCTTCCCTTAATGACTTTAAAGCGGATGGATACATTTTCTACTAGAACTTAAGCCGACTTAGCATATTTGGGAATCATGGGTTTATGGATTTCGTTCAATTGCCTCATTGAGAGAGCTTAGCATTAAGGTTTCTTGGAATAAGCATTTTTCCTAAATAACGTGCGATGCTCCGATTGGCTACGCAGGATCGCCTCAGCCAATAGTGTTTGAGCTTGCCCCTCCTTGAATTGGCGAGTTCGTCTCGCTGTAAATTCAGAGTTAGTTAGATTCAGAGCCTCGAGGAAGCAAGTTCAGCTATGCTTTGTGCTAGTTTGCGTTTCGGTCTAACTCCCTGGTAAAGTCGTTTCCAGGTTGTTTTGTGTTACGGTTACGCGCAATTCGCTATTTTCGCGTGGCCAATCCAAGCGTGTCACAACAGTTGAAGCTTTTGTAAAAAACCATCGGTCCATCAGTGACGTTTGTAATCGTTGTTACTCAATATACTCGTGTTTGTTAAGTCTTGTCTCACTCCAACAACTAACTGAACCCAAGTTAGGGTTATTAAGTGGCAGTTCCCGGCAATCCCATTGAACCGGAACTCGCAGTGGATTAATTGGGGGCCCCATTCGTGGAAGCCTCTTATCAAGTTAATCGTACAAAAAACATTCTGTATAGGTATACCGCTTTTATTGTTTTTGCATGTTGAATATGTCTGCCAATATTCGCAAACACGGTGTATATTTGCTATCAAAATTTTGTATTTAAAAAACAAGTTATATAAAATTGGCAAGGTAATTAGAAACCTGCATAGAGCTGCTCTAACAATGTAAATGGCTATTTTTGTATCTAGAATGCGAAATGCTACTTTTGCGTTCGAGAATGGAAGTTATTTTGCCGAGCTTTAGCGAGGCAAAATGCCCATTCGAAAACTGCAATAAAAGTAAGTAGTATGAGAATAAAAAAAATTAAATAAGGTAACTGTCAACGTTAATTGACAATTTTTGATGTATAAATTTAACTCACTGCAATATCGGCACCTTCAATTTACATGTAGTACAACATAAATTAGTCATGTTTATAATAGTTTATAATAGTTATTAGTATCTATTGAAATTTTAAATTACTTAATATAAAACTAATGTGGGTTACTTAATCAATAAAATCACAAATAAGTTCCTAAAAATTACAAATTTTTTGACATTTCTTTTATGTTCTAGAACGCAAAAGAGTTTTGCGTTCTAGAACATAATAGTAGATTATATTATAAGTGAAAGAAATGCATCATTATTTGCGAGTGAGAATTTTGAATCGCGAGTGCCCCAGCACGTCATACATTTAATTCATGAATATGTTGCGCCTTCTCGTTACGCAACCTTTCTGTATAAAAAGTAATAGTATATTATTATATGAGCGATTATGACAGCCATTATTCACGAAGATGACATTTGCGCCACAAGCCGAAGGCGCGTGGCGCAAGTCATCTGAGTGAATAATGGCCATAATCGCGAATATAATACGATATTTTATCTACTCCCATGCAATAGGAGCCTTGTGTTCATAATTCAGAATTATAACATTTGTGACAGCTGTTAACTTCAAAAGTCATTTAATAATAAGAATGATTTGTGATTGGCTACAACCTATTGAATAATGAAAATAGAATTTTCTGATTGGTTGCAATTTGCAAACTATTGAATAATGAAAATAGAATTTTATGATTGGCTGCAAACCGTGAATTATGAATCATAATTCATGGCCATTGTGCAGTAGGAGTAGATAAAACATAATTTTTCCATACGGCAAGTTTGTTAAATCCACATCACAAATTGTTAGTAAATGTTGATGCTACTGGCTACTTTTTGGAACCTTTCATTTCCTTAGTTATTGCTAGAAGATTGTTGATAAGCAGTTGTAATCAAATCATTATAGAAATTTGTCCAAATAAAGTTGTTAGAGGTAAATAACCTTTTTGGTTTCTCTATTAAGCGGTGACGATGCGTTTATATATTGCTGTCTTGAGGGGCATGGCCACATCCTAAAATGAGCATTTAATGTTTACCAATTTCACTTATAAGCCCGACACCAACGAAGGGGAGAGTCAATTTCATGGCATAGCGTTGAAGTACCTAATAAGTATTTCCCTATAGCTTGAGCGACCTTTTACTGCACGTTATATACGTGGTAGTACTTTTTACTTCCTTTTACAATAAAGGAACTATTGGATTCACCCCAAAAATTCGAAATTGAGTTTTCAACAGATCTTCACGTTTCAGAGTCCCCTGAACCCAAAAACCATGGTCTGTCTGTGTGTGTGTCTGTGTGTCTGTGAACAGAATATCTCAAAAACGAAACTTCATATATAAGTTTTGTGTACTATGTAGATGAGACAGCAAGCTTTTGAAGAAAATCGCATAACCGGAAGTAGGTGTTTACTTTTGTGATTTTTCAGTTTTTTTCGATTTTTTCAAAAACGGCTCTAACGATTTTTTTTAAACTTTACATTTTTATTACATTTTTAATGTGTAATGATGTGAGATAAATGATTTTCCAGTTGAATACTTCTAAAGTGGGTTTCTTTTGTTTTTTTTCTATTTTTTTTATTAACTCCTATTTTAAATAAAACACCCGGTATATTATTACATTTTCGAATTCACCTTAAAATTCTAGAGAAAGTTGGTCTTTTCAACTAACGCTCTATTTTGTACCGTTTTTGTAGAATTTGTAATTTTTGAAAATTTTTGACAAATTTTTAAAAATTAAAAATGAAATTTTGGCTAATTATAAGATCACTGTAAAAGGAAGTTGTGTGAGTGTATCACACCAGATTTTTCATATTATTTATGGATTAATTCTGAGCACAGAACTATGTGCAAGTTCTCACGGTTGGTGACATACCCAGTTATTGACATCCATCCTGCTGCAGTGCTTTTTGGAGAAGACGTCGATATTTAAGACTATGTGTTACTTGCATTAATGTCATTATTTAACCTTTTATGATTATGTCAACGTGTGTACTGACAGAATAGCGTAAATATTTGACTTGTCACAACTGTTTGTTACAAATTTGTAAGAAGGTACTGAAAATTGGTCTGATAGCCCACGTTTAAATATGATTGTGTTCGAAACGGCTATTTGAGAATTCTCACATAAACTTGGTATAATTGCAATACGATTAATATTGAGTTGCACTATACTTTAACAGTCGCGATTTACTATTACAAAGTCGAGTTGTATTCGTAATTTGTCAGGTTTTTACGTAACTTATACTATAATTTTTCTTGATGCTTTTTGTGTTCTTGAACGATTTGCATTACTATCTCGAGTGGCTCTATTGAGGTATCTTAAGCCACTTGACAGAATCTGGCGCTGATTTGTAAATAGTGTAATTAATCGATTGGTCCTATATTTTGTATTTGAATTACGACCACTCTACTGCTCGCTCTATTATTCAAGATCTAATGGATATTTTACCAGCTGCATAGAGTAAGATTTGGGGATATAATTTATTTTGTTACAATAGTCGGTTATTACACGTAACAGCTTTTCCTTGCAACCGCTGAGGATTATGGTAATTAGCGATCCTGACACTTAACAAAACTTATCAGAAATTTAATCTTCCCATTATTTTCTAGGATTTCCAAACAATTCCTTCTTTAGGCTTTACTGAGCTGTAAAATCCGATTCAAATGCATCTGAATGACGAAACTGAACACTAGCAACTACCAACGAGATTGCAGTAGCAGAATCGCGAATGTTAATAGTAATTGCAGATTACGAATGGGAGTTGCTGACGTTGTTTCGTAGTCAGTTTCACACTGCAGTAATTAGAATTCGGTTAAGAGGTGACATTAAATCCGGGTTGCACTGCGATATCGACAGCGGAGATTAATTAATTGGATAATGAACATCCGCTCTGCTTATCCTTTAAATATTGATTGGTGTTATAGGTTCCAGTAGGATTTAATTAAATGGCGGTAAGAAGTGTAGAATAGAAAATTTATAGAGTGCATAATATTTCCCTTTACAACATTGTTCCCTTTTCACACTCTAGTAATTACAAAAATTAAAATAAATCATGGGATGTCGAAGTTAAATTTATCCCGGTCGATTTCAAGAAAAAATAGAAAGAGGAAAAGGAATTTGGAGAGGCGATAAGTTATTAAACAATTTGTACTATAATGGATTCCTATTATATTTTACTTACACTTCAAGCGAATATCAGATTAAAGTAAAAAGGAAAATCTGTAAAAGGTTTTACCCAGAACTTCCCTCGTCGACATTGTGACACTAAATAATTTTAAAAATTCAATTAAGTTAGGAGTATAAATACCTTCACGTTTTTAATAAATTAAATACATTTTCAAATTTAAAAAAAAACGTTACCGGTGGTTGAATTCGAACGGCAGGCGGACCGCGTGTGCAGCCCCAACGTTTAGTGGGACATTTGTACCTTTCGAATTTCTGCGTCGCAGCTATATTTAGTAACGCGCTAATTTGTGCCTCCTTTTTGTATCGTAAAACATTTATTCTGTATCTATTGGCTCCCATTTTTGGTAAGAATAAAGCCTGCACTATGTACAAATTATTACTTGTATCTATTACTAAGTTAAATGAAAAATAAACAAAATGTTATTATTTTAAGATGTTCAGCCTGTATATATTTGTCTGAAATGTTTACGGTTTCATGCCAGGTAGATATATAATATGTATGCAAAATATCATCTTCTTCCGACAAAGTTTTTGAGTTTTACCGTCAACAGACAGAGAGACAGACAGACAGGCAAACAGACAGATAGGCAAACAGACAGACAGACAGACGGAATTGAGAAAACCTGTTTTTCGTTATCTAGGGACCCTGAAACGTGAAGATCTGAAGAAATCTCGGAAGGTGATTTTTTGTTGATTACATTACTTCCTTCGTCTTTCAGACGAGGGAAGTAAAAAAGACAGCAGCTCATTAAAACTCTACTGTATTTAGTTTGTTAATAGTTCAAATTGAAAGGAGGCTAGGGCCGTGGGGCTGAGTCACACAAAACGACGGATGTACTTTGTTTTATACCTATTCGAGTTGGCAATGAGGCGCGTGCAATTATAATAATGTATTTTAAGAATTGCTAATATTAACCTTAATGAAGGACAAACAGATTGTCTTCATAGTAAGTTATCGTAGTGCCAACTACAAATTCTGTTTAATACAATTTTCGATAACGGATAAAAATTCCCTGCAATATCAAATATGAAAATATTTTTTTTGCTTTACTTGTCTGCATATGTTTAAAATGTGTATATAATTATACACGCATTCATCGGTGTAAGTTTTATCTTTTGCCAGAGCCAATATGCAATTTATCTATGGCTTCTCCCCCCCCCTTATCTTCTGTGATAATTAAATTATTTTAGAATAGTATATTACTCTACAAGTTGAGAAAAGTGATGTTTTTCTGAACAAGTATGGCGTGTTTGACTACGAGCGTTAGCGAGTACATACTTAAATGGCCATACGAGTTTAGAAAAACCACTTTTCTAACGTGTTGAGTATACTATTTTATCGCATTTCATAAGAAATGTAAAATATTAAATTTTTACATACAAGTGATACTAACTGTCAAAACATAACAAAGATGAGCATAACTCATTCCTATGTACAAAGCACAATAAGCAGCTCAAGTTGATGTTATGCGTTTGGCAGTACTGAAGTGTGTTGTTGGTGACACTGTAAGTCTATGTCAAATTCGAGGTTAACAGGTTAGGTTTTGCGTCAATCTATGTCAAAACTGACGCAAAACCTAACCTACTAACCTCGACTTTGACATAGACTTACAGTGTCACCAACATCACACTTCAGTATTGCCAAATATAAAACGAATCGCCGTTGCTAGAGATAAAAGTGTTGCTAATGATAAAAGTACCACATTTATTATAGATTTTGAATGAAATGCAATAAAATACATTTACACATATTTATAATTCACTGTTATTAGAGAAGTATATGAATATGAATAATATGTAATAGATGCCTAAATTACAGCATTCGACCTAATTATTCAGATTTAGGTAGATAATATTACAGAAAGTAACCTCCTACTTTGAACCATAGTTGAACATACAATGATCAAATCGAGATTCCTGTCAGCGTTCTTAAAGTAAACACGATCTGAGTATTGATTTTAATAAAAGCCGAAGCTTTCAGGCAAGCAGGTCTGCTTTAATTGGATAAAATACAGCAGTTTATAGCGAATTTGATAACTTAAGTTTTCGACTTCTGTGTTTCCTCGATCCAAGTTTGAATAATTCAGTAAATTGTAAATTATTTACGCCGGCGGCGCCTGCATCAACATAGGCTGTCACCGTTAGCTAAATCCGCCCTTGATTTACTTTCCCATAAACTTTGATGTTAGTTCCGTTGGAACATTTGCTGCCATCTTCTTAAATCAAAAATGCTATTTTACCGGATCAACATATATTACGGGAATGTTCCCGGGTTGTACGTACATGGAATTGGAATTATGATAAGATAACTGTTTCTTAATAAAAATAACGTTTATATGAGGTGCTTTGAAAGCACAATGTCAGTCATCAAATGAATTTACTGGTCACTAGGTAATTGAAAAGGATCATAATCCAAACCCTACCTAAAAGCACACTTATTGTAATGTTCGGTCATAGTTTCTACAAAGCACGTTAATAACTACATAACTTTCAAATTACTCCGAGGCCTTGAAAAATATGTTGGTGTTTGGTGCTACCAAATTAAATTGTTAGACCATATCTGCCGACACTATGTGGTTTTAAGCAAATATTTCTTGATTGAAATATAATTAATGTTTGTTTTAAAACAAAAAATCGAAATCCAATAACCTCGGTTAGTAATCATAGGATTTTGGTAAAGCTAGTAGCTGATCCTATTTAGATCAAGCTGACGAGGGTGAAGTTAATATTTGTGGTGTCAATATACATACATGGCGTGAACGAAGCGATTGTGTTGCTAGTAAAGTTTTACTATCAGCTACTATACAGAAAAGATCGTTATAATTTCTTAAACACGAATTATACGATAGCTCGGACTCGGACTCTATGTGCCAACTTCTGCTTCACTTGTAAAAAGATACTTTTAAAGGAAATAAAACTACGTATATGACAGGTTTATAACAATAGTAATAAAAGTTATTTAAAAGAATATATAGCCCTTTTTTCCTGAAAATTTTTATAGGGTGTGCTCAGACTTTTGAACGGTAGTGTATCTGTATTATAATAATAAGTTGCACATAAAACAATTGTTTCGATTGAAAACAGCATGTCCTTTGTATGTTTAAGTAGAGTAATTTAACCCAGTAATCATAATAGCATACAAAATATTATTATATTCTTTCATCGTTAATTACATCTACATTATATTTGTTATATTTATAGTTCTGGGATCTCCGAATTTATATGAACAACGAAAATATAACTTTTCAGGCCCCTCGACTAAAGCATCTGGGCTGTACAGAGGACACAGATTGACTCAGAGTGCAGACAGACATCATTTTGAAAACCACGTTTTCTTAATTAGAAGACACAAAAATGAATATTTCTACAAACATCTGGAGTTAACAAAAATGATCGACACCTACTATGCTTTATTTTATCAAGTAAAAGAAAGTAAAAATGAAATAATACAAATAGGCCCTGTTGCTATGGTTTCCATAGTAAATAGTCATATTAGTCACACTAACGTTAACAATTTGATTTCTATGAAAATTATACCATATTTTTGGTTATTTTTCTGCAAAAGATATGTTATCATAGTGGTCTGGCTATTACTGTATTGAGTCAGGTAAAGTTCATTTTTCTGATCCGAAAAGTTTTAGCACAGGACAAAATACGGACGATTTCAGAAAAAAAAACGATTTCAAATCCATTAGCCATTAATTTTTATTATGTTAGTTGATTAAATGACCGTAACTGTCATGTGAATGATTCAAATCTATCCTATGTCATACCAAATATTAATATCAAAAATATATATAAAACTAATTAATGCACAATTTGCAGAATAGTTATACCATTACAGCGTTATAGCATTTTTCTAGCTTTTGAAACTACACTTACTCTAAGCATAATTGACAATAATTTCACATCTCTGTTTTCAATTAAAAATTCCGATTCACACAATTTAAAAAACCTTTTCATATTTTGTCTTTTTGGATCAATAGTACATGGTGTACCAATATTTTGAAAAACATGTTTTGTTTTCGATGTTCCATGCTTCCGCCTCGATGTTTTTATTCCAATATATCCTTATAACCAGGCCTGTAGCCAGAAACAAAGTTTCATGGGATTTCAGAGGGGTCAAATATTTGTTTCATTAAAAATCTAAATACAGTAAGGACAAAACGCCCCTCCCCCTCTAAGTCTTAAATGCGTCAAAATATTTTAGTCAAATTTTAGGGTAACGAACTACACAAATTTTATATGTTTTTAAGCCATTTGAGGTCAATCAAAAATTCAAGATGACCGCACGGTACCATATTGAATAGTTTTTAAATGGAAAGATTAATCATGTGACACCTCATTTGAAAGATCTTATTGGGTAGAACATGAGCTTATAACATCAAAAATGTTGAACATTTTTAAATATGAATTTTTTGTATTAAATGGAAAGGGGTCAATTTGACGCCTCATTTCAAAGGTTTGGTATTCCTGTTCTTTACTTTGCCAATGTTGTTAAGGATCATAAAAATTGTGTGAAAGTATTGGCAGCGTACATAAATCAAACAAGTAGAAAACACTCATGCGAAATGTTTAAACCTGTCTAGAGTGCCTGGGAGAGTGACTCGGAGAGTATTTTTAATCTTGACCACCGGATGGTAGAACAGCGAGTCCTAACCTTGTATTATATACACGGACTCTATCCCAACCTTGATGTGGCCAGGCACTGGCTCTGGATATGGTCAGGAAGTTGCCCTCTGTTGATAATATCGGAAAGTACCCCCCCCCCCCCTCAGGAGACCGTGCAAGGTAATTCAAATCGCTAGTTTGACATTAAAGGAACCGCCAGTGAGTGTCTCGACTTGTTTGATTTATCAGGGTGTCTAGCAGATATGGCATTAAAAATTCCCGTATAATTCTCGTATTTTCCCGGTCATTTTATTAGGATTCCCGGGTACTTTCGGGTATTCATTAAAAAAAAACAAACAAACAACAACGACCTGTCTTCGCCGCGTCCCGTACATTTTTGCAATTATTCCGGATAATCCGAAAATTTTTACGGAAATTTCGCTTATTATTTTCGTAAAATGGCAAAAATTACTGCAAATTCCCTTTGATAAAAAAAATTCCCGGTTGCCTAATAAATTCCCGCATATTTCCCGCATTTTCAAGGGCACTTTCAAATTCCCGTATAATTCCCGGTTTTCCAGGATTTCCCGGTCGCTAGACACCCTGTTTATGTACGCTGGTATTGGTACCCATCCTACTCAATCAGACCTTTAAAATGATATGTCACATGACCTTCCTTTGCATTAAAAATATTCAATATTAAAAAATATTTACTTACAATACCATGAGTAATTAAAGTTATGCCGACTATTTTTGCGCTGGTATCACGAATGTCAATTGGGCACTCCTAATCCTAAGCGCAATGGACAAGAGTAATGACACCACCGCAAAAATTATCTAATAATTCTAACTTTGCATAAGAATCATATTCGAAAGACTATTCAATGAATCAAACCATTTTACAAATAATTTTTCTGTAAATCTATTTACAAGCCACGCAATTTATATAGTAACACCAAACGAAATATAATTTTTCTTAATAAAAACTACATTTGTTTAAAATATTCACTTCTTACCCTCCAGAAAGATATATCCGCTTCTATTATTTTTATTGGCCAAGAAACATCAAATTTTGGATTTTCATAGTTCAATTTTGACAAATGATAAGTGCATTTAATAGTCACCAAAATGTTCTGAAATTATGGGTACGTACTCTACACAATAAGATCATTCAAATGAGGTGCTACATGACACCTTTTCTATTTAAAACAAATCCCTATTTGAACCTATTATCGTATTACTGCAGCTTTCTGACTTTTTGCGATAAAACATATCACAATAGACCACTGCTAAAAATGACATTCAGAGAACAGCTTTCACGTTTCACTTATTCAAAAATAGAAGTTCGCATCTGTAACGCCTATTTTCAAGAAGGCTGAATAGACTTCTAGCATCAAACTACGGGCCCATAAGTCTTACATCAGTGGTATACAAGTGCATGGAAAAGATAGTGGTTAAATACATATCAAATGTCTTGACCGAAAGCAACGTTATTTGCGTAAACGCTGCACAATTACTATCATATTATACAATGTCGACATTTGCAGCAAGAAACTAAATACAGACAAATCCTGTGGACATAGTTTAATTGGACTACGAGACTACTTTCAGAGTGACCATTAGAAGAATTCTACTAAAGCTTGAACACTTTTCCGTAAGTCGAAAACGTCTTACCTGGATATCCGATTTTCTTACCAAAAGATCGTTTTATATAAACATTCAAAAAACACAAAATCAAATTCATATCCTGTTATTACTGGCGTCGCAAGGTTTGCTGCTAGAACCCTTGAAGCTATAGAAAATACGCAGTACTATTTTTTGGGACATTGCTAAAGTGCTATCATAACTCTATAATAAAGCAGAACAGTTCCCAAGGTCAAACATATCAACTCGTGGTCTATGCGTAGTTACGAATGTGGGCGGCGTCTTGATATTAGCAGCGTTGCCAGACCTGGTACAATTCTAAGAATCTGGTACATTCTGAAACCGTTTCCTACAAAAGTACATTTTTAAAACGGGCATGCGCTCAGTCTGGCAACCCTGCATATTCTGACCCGAGTCGTGCCGACCTACCATATATCTAATACTTACTATATTGCTAGCGGCTATGAGTGGGAAACTGGCCGATGAAGTGAGACACACAACCAACTCCTTAATGTATACGGTGAGCTGTGCGGAAGCGCGGCGGCGTCGTCCGGCCAATGGGGAAGTGGTCAAGTTTAAAATTCGCTTCTAAAGGCGGAGTTCCAATTCCCACGCATGCGCACGAGACGCGTTATACTCTAAGTGAGACTATGTCGGCGCCGTAATGTTTTCTAGCGTTCCGAGGTCCTACTAGCAATATATGTGTATTATATATATGCGACCTACCGATGCCATCGGTGACGTAACCGATCCTTGCCGTTTATGTTTGTAAAAGTGTGGTTAAAGTTTACAAATGGAAACAAAATTTATTTTATGTACAAGAATCTGATGAAATCGAAAATACTGCAACGTGCATCCAAATGGAAGGTGTATAAGTCAATGATAAGGCCAGTGATGATCTACGGGTGCGAGACGTGGTCGTTAACAATGAGAGACCAAAACGCACTACGAACTGCAGAAAGAGCAATAATGAGGAAGATATGGGGCCCAGTGCAAGATATGAATGGCCCACGGCGTAGAACGAACGTGGAATTAGACGTGCTAATAAGTGGTGCAGATATAGTGCGTCTTGTGAAAGCACAAAGACTCAGGTGGTTGGGGCATGTCGAGCGGATGGCGAGTGACAGGGCAGTAAAAAGCGTTTTCGAATGGAGGCCGGACTACGGAAGGACCAGGGGAAGACCCAAGGAAAGATGGCTAGACGGTGTTCAGCGGGACTTGAGAACCTTAAGGGTGCTCAACTGGAGACGAGTCGCACAGGACAGAGCCCGGTGGAACAACGTTGTAAAGGAGGCTAAAATCCACAAAGGATTGTAACGCCGGTTAAGTAAAGTAAGTAAATTGTAGCAACTGTTGAATTTGAAAAGACGTCATTATTATCAAAGCAAAATCGTTGATATCAAGAAGCCCTAAATCACTTTCAACACCTTGTTCTTTATACCGGGTGGCCATAAGTACCTGCTACCTGATATCACATTACCTTTGGAATCAACACCGCTTTATTAAAGCGATGAATACAACTAAACTAATAAATGTCATTAATGTCATCACAACTAAAATTCCTGTCTGTCAAAAATTATTACTGATTGCAATAAATAATGGAGTTAGAACAGGAGATTTTTATAATCGAGTTGTAGGCTAAACTGCAGAATCCGGGGCACATTCTCCTCCTCTTATTGCATTTTATTACATTACATAGGTACCAATACTTATTGTAATTGAAATATAATACTAACCCAACATTTATAAGTAGCTAATTCCATGGCTACCGAGATCTCAGATATTTATGGTCACCCGGTATAACAATACTGGACACTCGTCACATAGACTTTTCGTATCTTCAACCCACAATTTTATGTATTTGTACTATAATCTATACCTACAAAAATCTCTTAGGCCAGCTACAGTAGGATCGGCCTGCCGAAAAAATCCAAGTGAGCTGAGATTTTGCATACACCTTTGACATTACAAATAATGTCTCAAAAGTCCCCATCGATATGGCGCTTGCGATTTGAGTTATTCAACGTCAAAGGTCACAGAAATAAGTTTTTCGCAAATATCTCGCTTTCTATGGGTCGTATGACTTTTTTAGTTATTACAAAAAATGAAGGCTAGGAAATTCTCTACAAAAAAGATTATACAGGTGCTTTACGTACAACTAACCATTCAGTAAATAACACACTGTTGAGTTTTGCAGACGGGTTTTACTTCCTTTTACGATAAAGGAAGTATTGCATTCACCCCAAAAATTCTAAATTGAGTTTTCAACAGATCTTCACGTTTTAGAGTCCCCTGAACCCAAAAACACGTGTTTTTGTTCATTGGTCGGTCTGTCTGTCTGTCTGCGAACAGAATATCTCATAAACGGAAAGAGGTATGGCGTTGAAACTTCAAATATAAGTTTTGTGTACTTTCTAAACGCGACAGCTATCTTTTGAAGAAAATCGCATAACCGGAAGTATGATGTTTACTCTTGTGTTTCAAAAACGGCTCCAACGAGTTTTTTCAAACTTTACATTTTTATTACATTTTATATGTGGATTGATTGAGATGAGTGATTTTCAAGTTGAATTTTAGAGGTATTCAACTGAAAAATCACTTATCTCACATCAATACACACCGGTTATGTGATTTTCTTCAGAAGCTTGCTGTCGCATTTAGATAGTACAAAAAACTTATATATGAAGTTTCAACGCCATACCTCTTTTCGTTAATGAGTTATTCTGTTGGCAGACAGACCGACGGACGGACACACAGACCAATGAGCAAAAACATGTTTTTTGGGTTCAGGGGACTCTACAACGTGAAGATCTGTTGAAAACCCAGTTTCCGAATTTTTGGGGTGAATCCAATACTTTCTTTATCGTAAAAAGAAGTAAAACCCGTCTGCAAAACTTAATAGTGTGTTATTTACTGAACGGTTAGTTGTATGTAAAAAAGCTATATAATCTTTTTTGTAGAGAATTTCCTAGCCTTCATTTTTTGTAATAACTAAAAAAGTCATACGACCCATAGAAAGCGAGATATTTGCGAAAAACTTATTTCTGTGACCTTTGACCTTGAATAACTCAAAACGCAAGCGCCATATCGATGGGGACTTTTGAGACATTATTTGTAATTTCAAAATAAAGGTGTATGCAAAATTTCAGTCACTTGGATTTTTTCGGCAGATGCTGCGGTTGTCCGTCTAATGTAACTGGACTATCTTGCGATATTGTGCAAGTCAAAGTGTGAAAATTGCTGTTGATTTTGTTAATTCTGTTATTTTGTTATTGCTATTGTCGCTATTTTTGTGTGTGTTATTAATTCTGTTTTGAAATGCGCCATACCACAATGATGAGTACGCCTCCGATTTATTGAGTCGTTTAGCTTAAATAAGGTTAACGATTTAATGTCAATATGATAGATGTCAAAAGTGTTACCAATACAAAACTTGGAAATTACTAGATTCTAACATTAGTTCTGCCATCTATGACCACTGGTTTGGATTCAAGTTGTAGTGACATCGCCATGGATATGCCATCTACGAGTGCTGGTCCAAGTTCAGACGACAACCCCATGGACATGTGAGCTATAGGTATCGGTTCAATTTCCAGTGACATCATAATAGGCATATATGATGAAGAGGTTTGTAATTTTGTGAATTATCTGTTACAATGTTATGTACCTATTTTAATTATGGATCACTGTAGGAAACCAGACGACGGCGAACAAATGGTAAAATGTTATGACAGAAAATGTAGAATAAAATGGTACCATTCAGCATGCCTACAATTAAAAAAATTCCTAAAGGAAAGTGGTTATGTGAACTCTGTAAATATACTGCTCCACAAATGAACTGGACCATTTGCATATATTGGTGCAATTTTTAAAAATATTTTCCAAAAGGGCAGTCATGAAATTTTTGGTAACCTTTCATGATTGTGTCACTATAAAAAGCATTTCTTTTCATAATTCTGTTTAAAGAAAACGAAGTCCATTAATAAAATATCATTTTAAAATTTTGAATTTTGCCCAAATATTGATAGCACATTGCATACAAAGTATGCCGAATTGTTGCCAAAGATTTTTAAACGTTCTGGAGAGACTCAAAGAACTATTAATTAAACCTTTTTTTGTGATTCGTCTTATTTTTGTGAAATATAGTTTTTTATAGTTTCATAATTTTATTAATATGATTTTGTTAATTCTTCAGTTGATATTTGAGAATAGTGAAATTAAATATGCTTAATATGAGTATACTATAAAACAAAAGCTTTTATACAGGGTGTTTGGTTCACCGACGTATATCCGAAAGAAGGTGGTAGGTGAGTCGGTTTGGAACTTATTTAACCAAAAATACCTTTATACAAAGTGTCACGGTTTCTGAGATAAAGCCAACTTTGTGATTTTATTAAATTACTGCAGTTTTAGTATGATTAATTTTAATTAGACACAACTGCAAACTTTTAATTTCTTGTAACTTTTATTTTAGTAGTCTTTGATATCTATTCTATCAAATAAAATCACTTGATACACTACATGTGATAAAACAAAATATGGAGTCGACTAAAGTTCAAAAATGTATTCTCTAGATATAAGATATAAGTTGGCTTTATCTCAGAAACCGTGACACTTTGTATAAAGGTATTTTTGGTTAAATAAGTTCCAAACCGACTCACCTACCACCTCCTTTCGGATATACGTCGGTGAACCAAACACCCTGTATACAGTGTGTCCCCGGATAGGTGAAACGACTCTTGTGAAAGGTAAAAAATTCTCGATTTAAATTTTCATTTTTTGGGGTTCAGCCCTGCTTGGTTAAAGGCGAATTTCCAACATAATTTTAGTTCTGAGAGATCAAGTATGCCTTGGAAATTTTAAAAAACCTATTTTTCTGTGAGGTAAAGTACCTTATATGTGGCAAATACGACAAAAAGTTATTAAAAAAAGTTGTTTAGAATCAACACATTGGCCTCTATACCAAATTTCAAAATCCTCAGCCAACTTTGATCTCTCAATTTCTTTTTATGTTTAGGTCCCAAATCAAAGAATTTTACTTTTAACAAAGTTTTTTATTTCATAATAAAAAAACTTTGTTAAAAATAAAATTCTTTGATTTGGGAAATAAACTTGAAAGAAAATGTGAGAAATCAAAGTTGGCCGCGGATTTTGAAATTTGGTATAGGGGCCTAGATGTTGATTCTAAACAACTTTTCTTTATAACTTTTTGTCGTATTTGCCACATAAAGGGTACTTTACCTTACAGAAAAATAGATTTTTAAAAATTTCCAAGGCATACTTGATTTTTCAAAACTGAAATGATGTTAGAAATTCGCCTTTAACGAAGCAGGGGGCCTGAACCCCAAAAAATGAAAATTTAAATCGAGAATTTTTTACCTTTCACAAGAGTTGTTTCACCTATCCGGGGACACACTGTATACAGTCTGTTCTATAAAAAAGGCCCCGCCTTCTAGCTACTTTATTATTTATTTTAGACCCAATAAACCTTATATCAAATCAAATGGCGCATAAAAACCTACATTTTAACACTATCAAAAATTTTTTATCTTCAATTGTTTCAGAGTGGTGACGTCACGTGCAATTTTTTTAAATGACACGGTATATATTTTTTGACATTTTCTGGTAGAGGTTTTTTTTCTCTTTTCAACAATATAAATATTTCATGCACTTGCATAAAAAAATTTTTGTGAAAAATTACAAAACTTTTTCACAGTGGGAGGCCATGATACAAAACTGTAAGCAAAAGTGTAACTCAGAAAAACAAAACAAATAGTAGCCAAACGCTTTAACTGTCAGATTTCAGAATAATCTAAAGTGTTTATTGTTTTGTTTTTCTGAGTTACACTTTTGATTATAGTTTTGTATGGTGGCCTCCCACCGATAAAAAAGTTTTTTAATTTTTCTCGAAAATTTTCTTATGTAAGGGCATAAAATATTTATATTGTTGAAAAGAGAAAAAAAACCTCTACCAGAAAATGTCAAAAAATATACAGTGTCATTTAAAAAAATTGCACGTGACGTCACCACTCTGAAACAATTGAAGATAAAAAAAATTTGATAGTGTTAAAATGTAGGTTTTTATGTGCCATTTGATTTGATATAAGGTTATTGGGTCTAAAATAATTAATAAAGTAGCTAGAAGGCGGGGCCTTTTTTATAGAACAGACGGTATATATATTGTGACGTAATGTAATAAATACATTTTTATGGGTGGTCCAGTACATTTGTGGAGCAGTATATAAATAGAATTATTTTGTTATTCTATGTTGATAGAATTTGTAAATATGTTGATCCTTTATACTTGATCCATTGCAATTCTTTTTCATACTTAATTTAGACATTAGTTATTCTATTATTTTGTACTGTTATGTAAATATTTTGATTGTTTATGTACCTTAAATTCATTAAAATTTTGTTATAAATTATGGAATAATAAGATTAATGATAGCAAGCTGCTTTTGCTATTAACTTTAAGAGTACCCGCTAGGCTTGTTCGTTTCTCACGGTTATTCTTTGTACCTTCTTTTTATACCAGAATTCCGATTACTGATATATTAAAGCTTGTGAATCAAATTTACATACTGCTCAACATTGATTTGTCAGCTCCATACCGTATGTTTGCATCTGTTGTAAAAAAGTATTATTATAACTAAAATGAAACAAAATGAACTATTGATGTAACAAATTTTTAAGACTTAAATTTACCAATCAGTACGGGAAGTCATAGTAGCAAGTTACGGCATCGATCCATCTCCTGCAACCATGATTAAAGTTTATTTTAGTTAGGATGATTATTTTAATTTTAATTTACATGCTATAACGCTCATACCTGCATATAGCAGAATATATCTACACTGCATCTCTTGTAATAAGGGTAACACTTGTTAGAGATGCCACATTAAATAAATATTAAATAGCTTCAAAATATCCGTTATTCTTTATGCATTAATAGTTATTTGTTAGAGATGCCACAATAAATAAATATTAAATAGCTTCAAAATATCCGTTATTCTTTATGCATTAATAGTTATTTAACCAACAAGTGTGTTAATGAAGGCGATTAATAATCGAGTGAGTGCCTTTAATAGTTGAGATTATTAATAACCCATTAACAAACAAGTTGATTACAAAAATTTTTCGTTGACCTCAAAATCTTTTTTTGTGACGAAAAATTTGATTAATACAACTAACCTCCATGCAAAATATCATCAAAACATCAAAATCACAAAAACAGTTAATTAATGAAAAAGAGTGGATTAATCAAAAACAGTGTATTAATGACTTCTATTAATCCATCCTTTTTTAGGAAAAATAATTCATTAATATTGAAATTAAGAAGCGGTCAACGAAAAAATGATTTTTCTTATTCTTTTATGTTGTGTAGACAGCATGTGTAATTTTATTGATTGTTAATGTAGCTTACATAGTTTTAAAATATCCTTATGTTTCTTATCGTATAGGTACCTACTATTTAATAATTTTTGCTATGTGATATTGTAATTTGGCTTTTTATTAATTGGCCACATGCAGAAAAAGATAATAAAATAATTTTACATTATATAATAAATGGTGGTGGATAGTATTAACGTTAGATCCTTAATTAACTAATTTTAATAATTTTGTAGATATTATTATTATTATTAAAGTAAAAATAATTAGATTAACTTTGTTAATACAATTTATTTCATATTTATACAATTATAGGAGAGCATAAATTTACGAGTACAGAAGAAACTGTTAATATCTGATCTACCACAGCAACATCGTCAGTTTTCTTTTTCGCCAGGAACATAGGCATTGTTTCGTGAAGAACTGTATTTTTTTGACGAAGGACACCAATAACGCGTTGGACGTGTATTCTGAAAAAAAGATATAATTAAGATAATTATTGTAACAATATACTTGCACTACCTCACGCTTGCTATATTCCTGGTTGATGCTATATCCCTTGGATCGAGCTGCCGTTTCCCTTTTAGAAAAGCAGAGGCGTAATCACTGTGGCCATATGTAGTCCTACGGAGTCTTTTATTAAAAAGCCTCTGCCAATACAAAATCTTCTGGCAAGAGATTGTTTAAAATCCCACAATCCTCTGTTAGACCTTTATCGCTTATTCTGCCACCATATCCATGTGATACAAATGATATTGATCCAGGAGGAGTGATGCCTATTAGTACCTTTACCGTATTATGTTGTTTGTACGTAGATCATGTAGTACATTGTACTTCAAGGCTACTTGATTTTTCCACTCTCATCTCAAAACAATTGATTATTACTGAAATCTTGTTGCCAAATGCTACCTTGAAGCATTCTGGCATTGATTTAATCAGCTGATCTCGTTCAGGCCAAATAATAAAATTTTTCATCCGATGATACATAATATTCAATGTGGTATAAAATATTCTAGAAATTGTTTGTACACTGACGTTAAACATGTATGCCAATAAACTAAAATCTAAATGTAATCTAAGTTTTATCACCGTTATCATAAACATGGCTCTAAGCATGTTTTACGTACTGAATTAGGAATAAATATATATAATTAAATGTGAACTGTATATATTGTATGTATTTGGTGTAGCATTTGCCATAGTAGACGTGTGTAAAAGATTTTTGTTTGTAATGTCGCAAACAAAGTATATCTATCTAACGCCCAAAACTTTAAATGCGGCATGTGCCGTGGGCTACGTCATTCTTCCATGCTCACGTAAAACTTTTACATTCACTGGAAAACTCTCACTTTTCTTAACTTGTAGAACAATTCTTTTCATAATTTTTTTTTACTGCGTTCCAACAACGTCGTATTAATTAGGACGCCTTCCAGGGGCGAGCGTTTCCTTTCCAGAGACTTTCCATTTGAAAATATATTTTTTTGAACTTTTCCTTACTGCCAATCTCTAGCGTGCTTTTAAAACTTTCTTTAGTGCAACAAAAGTTATTAAATTCGTCGTACATTTTAATTGCGGCATATGCCGCGGGTTTCAGCTAGTTTTCCTATATTCGATGGTCTGTACGGCATTCGACTAAGACAGCTTTTTTCCTAACGAATAGCGTTGGCCTCCAGTACCGCTCACGCATTACTTCAGGGGGCGCC